>VZTA01009021.1:0-46529 GCA_013398855.1 Mohoua ochrocephala | reverse complement strand
ACTGACCAAAGCCCCGTGCCCTGCCTCCCTGCGCTGTCGGTGGGAACGAGGGGGGCTGGGGGAGGGAAGATGTTTTTTTCAAGGGCTTATTTTACTTCTCATTATCCTGCTCTGATACTGTTAGCAATAAATTCACTTTGTAACTTTAAGTTAAGCCTGTTTTGCCCTTGAAGTGTTTTCTCCCCGTCCTTACCTCAACTAATGAAGCCTTTGTTAAATTTTTTTGTTTGTTTTTTTCCCCTCTCTCCTCTGCCCAGCTGTGGCAGAGGAGAGTGAGCAAGTGACTCACATGCGTGCCTGGCGTTGGGCCAGTGTCAAACCGTGACAGTCACCAAAAAGCATCTAGATTCCATGCTGTTGTCAGGTAGAAATCATGACTAATGAATGACAGTTTAGAAAATACAGTCTTCTATTGCTTGTGACCAAACTTCTGCAGGCAAAGTTAAATGATAATGTGTCATCCAAAGATGGGAACAATTGCCCAGATCATTAGCAATGAGAATAATGAAAATTTGTCTTTAAGAATTACATTACATTTGTGGATTAAACAGAAAACATTATTTTGTTGTAAAATTTGCCATCTAGATGCCATTTCCTGTGTTGTCTTAAAGCCCTTCTTAAAATCTGCTCAAATGAACAGATGATGAAAACATGTAAAATAAAGAACTGTGCAGTGCTGTGTACATTGTCTATGGTATAATATGAATGAAGACTTCACAGGACAAATTTGTGTATTCTCTTGCAAAACTCTCAAATGACATAGGAAGTATTTAACTTGAAAATTTCTACTGAAAAATGGTATACGTGTGAAAACCAAAGTTCAAAAGAATGGAATGACTATCAAATGACAACAAAAATATTTTAAAGTAAATTATGTAGTTAAATTATTATAGTTATAAATTTAGCTTTGAGGAAAGATGTATACAGTTTGCATAAAAGAAGCCCTGTTCAAAGAATCCAAGAAGCTCCTGATTGACTCAATTGAACTCTTGTATAATTGACAACGAAGAAAAAAACTCTTAGTCTATACCCTCCTCTGTAGCGCTGTGTTATCAGAAAAGGCATTTTATCTGTGCTCTCCCCATTCTCTAAATGCAGGATCATGTTCCAGCTTCGCATAAAGATGGATGCAGTAACACATCATGCCTAAAGTAATATGCCACTTACACAGCAGATGGAGCCCAGTAACTCAGACTGCTTTGGAAAAATGACCACGAAATAAGTATTTTAGCATGAAAGATCAACACAGCACTACGGCAGGAATTTTTATTCTTCCCAGTATATTATTAGCAAGCTTACCTCTTGTTGAAGAAAGAAAGCCCATTGCAATAATTATTTCTCACTGCTCCACTGCAGTAGAGCAGATATGCCACTTGAAAATGTTCAGTTATATGACCCCAACAGCCCTTAGAAAGGGAACATTGGTGATTAATGTTTTAGGAATAGCTTTTTCCATTTTAAGGCAAATAATTCATCTGCTCATTCACCTGCAGAGTGCTGTTGTTTCTGCCTTCCTTGTAGGTTCCCTGATACCTGTGATAGAGATTTTAAGAAGCATTTTGTTGGAGGCCTGCCTTCCTGTCTGCTGCAGTCAAGGGTAAAACTTCCCTTGACTTTCACTAAGAGCAAATAACTGTAAATTCTAGTTGTAGTTTCTTCTTGCCATAGGCTTCTGATTTCTGACATCATCATAGATTTTTTTAATGTTTCTAAAAGAGCTACTTTTCTAATAGTAATTCCAAAATACTAAAAAAAAAAAAGGCTGCATAGCAGTTTTATTGCTATTTCCAAGTACAGAAAATATAACCTCAAACATAACAGAAAAAATTATTAATTATAATTAGTTTTGAAGTATCAGCAGCATTAACTAGGCTCAGCCCTTCTTTCCGAGTTTCCATGAAACTGTATTTGTAGGGCTGTTAGAATGAACAGAGGAAATGTCTATGCCATTTTTTAGGACGCTTCAGAATGGCAACAACCAGGCTTCACAGAAAATGGCCGATTTCTACTATAAACAAAGAAGGCATTAGCATTGCATAATAGCTCCAGGGCTGGTTTCAGCTGCATTATGTCACATAAGGATGAATGTGAGAATTGCAAGGTGATCTGGGGTGAAAAGCACAGTATGTTTCCTAAACTAGAAACAGTCAAAACCTATTGATGCTTCCTGATAACACATACTTTCAAAACCATTCGGAAAATCAACATATCTCTTTTAAAGACTTCATAAATGTTTAACACCTTGGCACAAGAATACCTATGCCCTTAGTACAAAAGATTTTGACTGGATTACAGATTACTACTGATGTATATTTTTCTGTCTAAATTTGTGGCACCCTTGGTGCTTGCCCTTGTGTGCAGATGAAAAGCGTCCTTTGACACTCAGTGCTGGCAATATTTGTCAGTTCTGTGGCTCTGGCTTCGGGCTCTCAGATAGTCATGAGACAATCTGAGGGAGTAGCCAGAGGTTTGAAGTTAACAAAAAGTGACTGAGTTTATATGGAGGACTATGTTAAATAAGGTTAGGTCATCTGGTTTAAGCAAGCACACTATTTATGAAGAATGTTGTTTTTAAAGTCAGTATTTTTTGTCAAAATACTTAGGTTAATGCCTCATTGCGTTGCTCGGTTTGTTCCTTAAGTCAAAGAGAAGCGTTTGTGAGAGGTCAGTCAGAGTTATCATTTAGCATCTTTTTTTTAACTTATTTTTCTTGTCTTAGAAGAGTTCTTTTGTAGCTACAGGAGGAAACGAAATGTGTTGTCTAACACTGAAGGCTATAGAATGTTTTTAAGCACCAAGAGAACATAGAGAAACACAAAATATTTGGCAAAATATTTGAGCAATCACTTTTGTAGAACCATAGTCTGTGTACCAAGGCTTATAGACAGAGAGCCAAAATTTGTAGAATATTTTTTTTTCCAAATTTTACTAGTAAATATTGGATTGGGAAAAAGGCAGGCCTATACTGCAGCAATATGATATTGCTTTTAAATGGCCTAGAAGAAGAGTTTGCAAGAAAATGTCATATTATTTTATTGTCAAGCTACTAGCAAAGATCTGTCTTCTTAGAGGCAGAAAGTATCAACTGTGTGACAGACTGGGAGATTATCTCAGAAGGAGAACTTTGAATGATAGCTGCTCAGTACTGAATGGAAAGCTGGAAAAAGAAAGAACAAGGGCTGTTGTCTCAAGATCACTGTAGCTGGTTTCCAGGTACAAGTACCAAAGCGCCAATTCTGTGTGTTTTGTGCTTGGATTTCTTTTGATTACTCTCTAAAAAGTATTTAGTGTGAATATTTTTTTGTATGCACTGTCAATGTTTTATATGCAGCATCACATACCATGGTCCTCCTCGGTAATTATCAGCTGTAAAGAAACATTTCAGGAACAGCTATTTCTGACAAAAATCACCAGATCTTCATGTTCCTGCAACAAAGAGAATCACACAGGCAGGAGAAAGCCCAGGTGCAAACTCTCAGACAAGTGTAATAGACTGCTATACCATGTGGTCAGCCATGCAATGAATGGGAGACTCAAGAACAGCCCTTTTCACTGTGTCGTTTATAGTTTTATGAATGCATAGGATGCAAGTTAATCTTGTGATAGTTTATCAGTGGGACCTCTTAGTTTTACCATATATTTAATATAGCAAATGTGCCTATGTAGGATCCTTTTTATGTTTTTTATTTAATCTATTTTTTCTTTTCTTTTTCTTTATGCTTGATATCTTTTCTACCTTGGTGATTTGCAAAGGTTTCTTTACATGAATAAGTAGGAAATAGGTATTGCCATATTTTGTCTAAATTTTTCTTAAAATAATCTGTTTTTAACTTTTCTCTACTGAAATGTTTCCATAACTTTTCTGCACTAAGGTATATTCCAGCACTTAAAGTTTCCTCTACTTTATTTTTGTCTACCTTTTTTTCCCCCAAATACTGCACTGTAAACCATATACAGATAATTTCTGATTTAATCAGAATTCGGAATGAATATCACCTACTTAACATTTTGCTAGGACACAATAGATGAGTAAATATGTTAGTGTCTGATACCAAAAATCATGGTCTACAAGTATCTTTAAGTTAATGGGAAGAAAAAAAATAGGAGAGAAAAAAATTGAGCCTTCCAGTTTATGCAAAAAAATTTTCTTGATTCTTTGGGTAGTCTGGTGTAAGATGTGTAATTCATTATGAGACATTACTGACCTAAGAGAATGTTTAATGCTAAAGTATTAGAGAAATAAAACTGGCATTGGATAAAAGCATCTTTGAGATTCCTTTCCACGAACTTCCCACTGAAGTGCTAAACATTATATGCTGCAATTTATTCTCTTGTGTATGATTGCACTTTGTTAATTGCCAATGTGTGGCACTTTGTGCCAGCTCCCTGAATGATTGCACTTTGTTAATTGCCAATGTGTGGCACTTTGTGCCAGCTCCCTGATGTCCAACACAGGAGGCAGAGAACCAGATACACGGTCCAAGAGGAGCTGTGTTTAACCAAGTCAGGCCTGTCTTGTCTCAACGTTTTCTCCTAATGCAAGGACTGCAGGTAGCCTTGTTGAAATATGTGTAAAGAAGGGTAAAGTACTGAATTAACTGTAAAATTCAACGTATTTTAGACTAGAGATCAGGAATGAAAGTTTAATTCTGTGATAGATTCTAAGTGTATCTCAGATGCAGTATTTAGAAGCATATCTTGAGAGGAAGAATTTAGTGCTAGTATGTATGACTAAAATTTTTTTGTTCCTGAATATTCTGAGTTTGTGCTGCCATTTTCAGTAGTCTGATGAATACCGTGTGTGAATCTATTACTGCTTATGGACTACTTGTGAACTACTGCTTTGAACGAAGGCTATTCATAACCTCATGCCACCTACTTACTACCTGTCTTGCCCCCAGATGGGGCCCCAGATTCATCAGTTTCTCAGCATAGTTGTGTTAAGATGTACAGTGAAGATACTTTCAGGGAGGCACATTCGTGTAAACATATGCAAGGCTTTCTAATTCTGCCAACACTGTCGTGACCCGAAATAAGTTTTGTAAATTTTCTCAACACAGACATGACTTGTTTAAAAATGCTTGCCATGCCTTGGGTGTGGTACATACGATTCACTAATCTTATATTTTATTTTTACACATTAGTTATTTAACAGCAGCATCTGTGGCACTAAAAGGAATTAACATTCCATAATACTAGGTACTGTGATTTTTAGCAGCTGTCCAAATATCTTATCTTCAAAATAGGTGATGGATTAGTGCAACACATTTAACACAAGCTATATTCAGAACAATACTCTGAAGAGGTATGTACATGGACAATTTCTAGCACAAAATGAGACAAGCATGAATGAAAATCCTTGT
The DNA here is from genome assembly GCA_013398855.1 of Mohoua ochrocephala. Lineage (NCBI taxonomy): Eukaryota > Metazoa > Chordata > Aves > Passeriformes > Acanthizidae > Mohoua > Mohoua ochrocephala. Next base: position 41,166 of record VZTA01009021.1, on the reverse strand, counting down.
GGAAATCCTACCTCTGTTGGAAAAAAAGTCCATTCACCGACAGGTCCAATAGCATGCAGGTCTTCGAGTCGATGCTATTTTACCTACCATTCTTTGCAAATGAGCTGTAACGGATGGTCAAGTTTGATGACACAACTGGTAAAGTAAAATGGGTGGGAAATGCTGAAAAACACAGCATCTCATTAATGATGGAGAAACATGTACAAGGAGTAGTAGTCTAGTACACAGACTTGTTTATTGTTTTTGAAAACTTACTTTTTCTATGGACGTTTATTATGTGTGGCTCTAAACTCTTCAGAAAGGACAGGCAAGGAACGAGAAGATTCTGTGGTTATGGTATGAAGAACAGCCCCAACAACATCCATGAACTCAGTCCTAATGAAAATAAACCATTTCATGGAAATCGATTTTCAATTAAATATTCTGGATTGAGCCTGCTACAAGGGATGTCAAGTGTCATTTGTAATGAGAAATCAGTTTTTGATCAAACATTTCTAGACAATGTTATGCAAAATGCTACTATAAAATACTGTAAAATTCATAATACTGCAACAAGACTGTGGACCATGTTGCACGGAATCCAAATGATCAAACAGAACAACAAAATAAACTGACAGAGATTGTCAAAATAAAAATAAATTAAAACCAAAATTTCCCACAATTTTCCTAAAGAAATAGAATGGGTGTATGGTATTTAAACCATACAGTTATGAGCAGTTAAGCATTTGACACTTTGGAGCCCTGTATAAGATATACATAGTATCTCAGAAATTGTATAGTACAGTTACCTGAGAGGAAGGGTTCAGAAGAAGTACAGAATATCAGCTAGAACCATAGAAGGGTGAAGCATCACCTCTTTCAATGGTGTACATTATCAGAAAACAAGACTAGAAGGATTTTTTCAGAACAGATATCCAGATTACACCGGCAGAATAAGAATGAAACACAGCAGATATTCAGCAGGAATATTCCTTACCATGGACCTGTTTCTGCATCATCCGTGAAATTGTTACCAGACACCCTATGGCAACAAGGGCTGAGGGAATGGGATGAAGCTGTGTTGAGGGAGGTTTAGGTTAGGTATTAGAAAGGGTTTTTCACCGAGGTGGTGCTTGGGCACCGGAACAGGCTCCCCACAGAAGTGGTCACAGCACCAAGCATTTGGACAATGCTCTCAGGCATGATGGTTTGATTCTTAGGGTTGTCCTGTGCAGGGCTAGGAGTAGGACTTTGATCCCTGTGGGTCCCTTCCAATTTAGGATATTCTATGATTCTTTTCAGATAGATAAAAACATACCAGAAGAGAAAGTAGTATCAGCTGTGACTAGGTACAACAAATGACATCCATCAATACCTTCTGTGCACTTTTAGAATTTATTCAGAAAGGTCTCAGTATGGAGAATCCTGATAAAATGTATGCTATGCCTATGGCTGGGACAAAACAGTGAGCCAACTTTTGTTTAAAAAAAATCAAATTTGCCAATCTGAAAGTTGAATTACTTCTTTAATGAAGTACTGGGAAGTATTGAGAAATTTCCCAGAGAATGGGAGTAACCCAGCAAAACAGAAAAGCTTTAAAATTTAAACCACATTCTTATAAGTGTCCTTCCTCGATCAGAAGGGGTGACTTTGCTCTCCTGTTGATACATAAGCATTGGTGTAAAAATAGAAGGTGGGTCCCACCTATTACCTGTTGAGCCTCTGCAGGTTAAGGAGAATGCTTAAGGGATGATGCTGGGAAGCTGGAGATATATTTTAAACTCACGTATGTTTTTGGTTTATCCAATGCAGCAAAGGAATTAGGCCTGTGTCTCTTAATTTCAAGAGTTAGGTGATATATTGACACTTCATGGAAACATGGAAAAAAAATACGCTAGGAAGAAGGCAGATCAACCCGTCTCTGTATCTACCATGGGCCAAGTTAACCATGATCAATTTACCTTTCTAACTGCCAGACCCTCTTAAAAGGCAATCTTTTCAACACGGCGAGTGAAAATGCTGTAAGTCTCCCAAATCACCTGGAAAAGCTAGTTTATATCTGCTGTAGTTGCCAGGCAACCATCACAATCTTCCAGTTACTAAAAATTGTCTGACTGGAGTTGACCTTACTTTTATGCTATGGTTACCCCTACAGCCTTCCCCAAAATAACAAAATTCTGTCAATCTGCCAGAAACAAATTTCTGTCATTACACTGAAATTTTGCAGCCCATTACTCCATAATAAGAACTACTGCCTTTAGGTGTCCCAATGGGATGAGCTGCTAAAGCAACTGATTTATTTCAGTTAGAAGCAAGGCTTTTGTCTTTTAGCACATATTCATTTCTGTCTTAATTTTTTTAAACTAATATTCATATCGATCCTAAGCATGTGGACCTGGGGACTTATTCTGCACTGAAGTCTTAGCCAAAATCACGATTAGATCAGATAGGAATGCAGTCTATTTTTAAGAATGTGGTATGTGGCCTTTGTGGCCTTACAGCAACAAAAAGCATGTACGTAATTACAGTGTGTCAGTGTCCATACAGAGATCAATATCAGGGCAGAATCAATAATTGAGAAATTCCATGTCAATTAAATCACATTGGCTTTAAATTTGTTTAGCGTTCATTGCTTATACCGCAAAAGAGGCAGGAATATGAAACTGTTTCACAAAATGTCATGGTTTAAGCCCGGACATCAGCTAAGGACCACGCAGACCCTCGTTCACTCTTACTGCCCCCTGGTGGGATGGGGCAGGGAATCAGAAAAAGGTAAAATCTTTGGTTTGGTGTAAGAACAAACTGATAATATAAATAAAGTAAATAACAATAATAGTAATAATTGTAATGAAAAGGAGCGGGATGAAGAGGAAACAAGTGGTACCTAATACAATTTCTCACCACTTACTGACTGATGCCCAGTCTGAGCAGCGATTGGCATGTTCCAACCGAGTCCCTCCCAGTTTATATACTGGGCATGATGTTCTGTGGTATGGAATATCCCTTTGGCCAGTTCCAGTCAGCTGACCTGGTTATGGCTCCTCACAGCTTCTTGTGCAGCTCCTCACTGACGGAACATGGGAAACTGAAAGTCCTGGAAGTCCTTGACTGAGGGTAAGCATTACTTGACAACAACTAAAACATCAGTGCATTATGAACAGTATTTTCATTCTGAGTCCAAAACACAGCACTGTACCAGCCACTGGGAAGAAAATTAAATCTACCCCAGCTGAAACCAGAACACAAAAGTAGATCTATATCATTCCTATATTGCAACCAGGAGGAGTTAAAGAAGAGAGGTTAAGCGTTCCTAAACACAAACTACTCAGCTTAAATTCCAGTTCTACTTCATCCTCCTAATTTAATGACATCTGAAATTCTTAGAGAAACCATCCAGAAAGAAAGCATTATTAACCAGTGAGCTACTAAGGTAGTGCTTAACTTACCTAACTACTTAGCTTAAATGAATGCATTCGGATCAAGCTACATTTTCTCTACTGCCAGTGGAGAAAGTTCCCATGAACCAAGGAAGGTTCATCCCATTTGAAGGGTGTATTTATGTCTGTATTGACAAGAGATAAATACAATCCAGATGAATAACTTAAAACGGATACCTAACTTCTAGACAGCTGAGGTTCAATGAGATGAATTGCTCAGTCATAGGTAATCAATGGAAAGTACTGTACAGATGGACTTTAAGGTCACATTGCAGTTGTGTGCAACAAAGATGGAACTATTCTGATCTCATTTGACCTAGATCTGTGATTTATTCTCTGAATCTACCCTTTCTGTAGATATTTTTCATGTGTTGAAAATAATTTTTTTCAGCACTTAAAAAAGTTTTAAATCTGAAAGATTAGTGTAAGTGGCTTACTGTTTCTTTCCAGATGGATTTCATTTGTGTTCTGCAAGCTCAACATCTTAGCCTGGAATGAGATACAATCATGTTATAACTATATGACTCATGCTTAACCTACTTTTAAAAAAAGTGCAAGGGTTGCTAAGTAAAATTATAATGTAACAGTGTTAAGTGTAAGAAAGTTATAAGGACCTCCAACAAAGAACACAGTGATTCAGGATCCTTCTTGACAAAATTCCAATTTACTTTCTATATCACTCAAAAAGAAATTAGACTTAAAGGAGATATAAGCATAATTTTCTTCTACTTTACAGCCAATTTGGGCTATGGACAAGCAGTATTTTATATTAAATGCAATGTAATGTAACTTTGCATTTCTTTTTCCATGGTGATATTCATACTACTGCCAGTGAAGCTGAAAATGAAACTTAATTCAGTGATGTATAATGTTAACTTTCGTTTGCTTACCCACTGTTAAAAAACGAATGTGAAACAGTACCTTGAAAGTGATTTGTATATGCTACATAAAAAAATGCTGCATGTGTCCTTTTTATATCAATTTGAAGTACTTCCTATTGAAGTTTTCAGGGAATCAAGATGATTATAATAGTCTTACAGTCTGTGTGTATGAAGTGCTGATTGACGTGGTGCCTTGGTAAGAAGATATCTAATATTTCAGCTGTATTATTCCTAAATCTTATGCTGAGGCCAGACCTGGCAATGATGTCTAAGGTAGCACAAAACAAGGAGTTTCACAAATGCTTTAAGCCTGAGCAGTTAACAACAGAGACTCTGACTCCTCTTCATACTTGTTTTCAACCCTATGCTGTTTTATTCCTTAACACCACAATAATTGTTTGTGGAGCTGCGTAATAAATGTACAGTGCAACTACAGAGCGCGGAAGCCATTCAGTTATCTAGTCTTGTGCTGAATTACTTTTAACCCAGGTCAGCTCCCCCACCCCAATTTTAGAGTAATAGTCTTATAAATGTGGCATTGGGATGGGGAAGGGAGATAAAATGGGAAGGAAAGGCACAGAAACAGGTATGAACATCTGGGTCCACTCCCCTGTTTGAATATGCTGATTTATGGAGATTTAATGTTTATGAAAAGATCATCTCAGGCACTTGAACAGTAGAACTGTAAAATAGTTAATATGGGCATGTTTAGTGCTGTCAGTTAATTTTCCTTCAAGACAACTAATTTTTTACATAGTTTACAGTAATCCAGTAAAAGTAGTGAGTAAGCAATCTTATGCAATGTGTAAGATTAGCAGATTTGGAGAGACCTACAGTATTTTAACATATCAAATCACATGGATATCTTGCTTAAATGGCAGCTGCTGTTTTTAATATCTGAGTGCTTTCAATGAAGATATCAGCAGGGCAAGCAACTAATGCACCTAGTGAAACTGTGCGCTCAAAGATGAATGGTGTCTGGAAGTAGGACAACAGCAGAATGTAAGCAGATATGCTAGAGGATATAATGTCAGTGCCTGGAAGCTATTTGGATAGCAAATGCTGCAAGTTTTATGAATGGCTGTCAGGAACCAATCGTATAAAATAAGCCTTACATAAGCCAAAGGGAAGCTTGGGAACAGACTTGTAAAATAGTTTGTGTTCCCTCCTTTAGGATCACATGGCAGATCTAGGTCTAGATCTGCATCTGTATGGGATTGACCTTGATAGAGGAGCACAGAATCTCTCTGAATTAATTTCTAACGTTAGAAGAGCGTATGTTTCAGAGATAAAAGTAAATACATTCATGAATATAATTGTAGAGAAGCCATCTTGACATGTCTTTCCAGTAGCTGGTTGTTCACCTCTCTAAAAATGCAAATAAACCTACTGTGAGAATATCTGTTTTCAGCTTGCAGTCTCTGGATCCTTTTATACCTTTCTAGAGTAGCCTGAGAACACATTCTGTACCATCTAGCTGTTTAGACCCTTTGATCAAATCATCCTCTAACTTTTTTAGAGTTAGTGTGAACAGATATTTCCTAGAACTTTTTTCTACTGGGAATGTTTTTCTACTCTTTTTATCATAGCTGTTGTAAAGGCCATCTTTGGACATTAAGAAAGAAGGTATGGCAGAGGACTGATGCCAGCAAAATGCCTCCAGGATGAATGCTTGTGCCTTTGGCTGCTTACTTATGCTCTGCGGAAAAAAACAGGAGACCAATTACTTGAGTAGTGAATTCCAAAGAGCCCAAATCCCCATTTTCTATCCAAACTCTCTATCTTAAACACAACAAAAATCAGTCTAAGAGCAAAATTTTCAACAACCACAGATGCCAAAATATTTTCCTAAAAATATTAGCATTCCATCCAAAAATTATAAATCATTTTACTAGCACTCACACCCAATTTACAGTCATACACGAACTAAGCATTCACTTGCCCAAAGTCACAGTACTGTTCAGGAACTGATCTGGAAACAGGAGCAAACCTTCTCTTTGAATATCTATCAGAGAGTGCATCAAGGGTGTTCTATATGGTGGTTTAGTATAACTATTTAAACCACAAGTGTAATTTTTAAAAGATGATCTCTCATTTAAATATTGAAATCATGATTTCAATAGGTATAGGTGCACACAAATGAAGCCATCTAAAACCTAAGACATCCCAGAGAAAAATGCACAGAGATTTAAAACTAATTGTTTAACCGTCACTTAAATGCAAGAGTTTTGGGGGCAGGAGGGAGGTTCCCTCTCCCATGTTTTTTTTAAAGAAGTTTTAATTATACAAGAATTTTGAACTGACTATGGAATCTTATCTTATTTCTATTTTCTTTATGTCTTAGGATGTTTGGCTAGATGTGATTTCATCACCAGGCCCTTAGCATGAATAGACCAAATAGGTCTGACACTAGTGAATGAATAAATACATACTTGCAGACATCCCCTGTCCTAATTTCGTGCAGATGAAATTGTGGGTTTGCTCAACAGCTGCTCATATGAACCAATAGTGCCCTCTGCAGTGTTAGAATGTAGTTGAGATATGCAGATGGCAGAGCTTTGAATGTAAAGGAGCCAAAGTGTGAGAAGAATATGCAATACAGTAATACAGTAACCAGATGAGTTTATTTGATTCCCATCGACTTAAAAATCAACGGTGTGGTTCACTATGATTGCAGTCTGATTTTGAACTAAGGTGCAAGCTGCTGCAATGACATTAGCTGTCAAAATAAATTATAAGGCCGATGCTACATTTTGATGGTAGCGTGACATTGCTAGGAATGCACATGGCTAAGGTGATTCAGCACCCAGTGATGACCTTTGAAGGCCCATCCAAACTATAAATTTTCTCGGTTTTGTGACAGTGTTATTCTCACTCTCTGTTTTGAGCTCTTTCATCATCTCAGCTACTGATTTAATTTACTCCACTGGCTTTATCCTGCTTAACCACAGTAATCCCAAACCTGCTTACTCCCACATTCCTTTCTCCCGTTCCTAATAAAGTTTTGCTGAATGCATGTGCTGAATATTTGTGCCACTGTTTGCTTCTCATCAAAATCCTAAAACTGATACTCACACCTTTACAATATCAGCAGTAGAGAAGCACTCAGTGCAAGACCCCATAAATTCTAGACTTATCCTCAAGATACCGATGACAAGAGGCAGGATATCTGCTCTGGCACCAGCTCACACCGGTCAATTCCTGAATTACTCATTGCAGGTGTTGGATTTTGCTTCCTGGATCATCTTGTGTCATCTCTTCTCCAGCAAATTGTCTTAATCAAGGCTGGGAGTGGGGGATGCATAGAACTAACGTGTCAGTTCCACGCAACTAGATTCGAGATTGTAGGCTTTTATGTTTTAAAATTTTCTTCAAACACCTACGGGAAATGTTTTGCATATGCTTCTCATTTGCAATAATGAAGAGAAATCTCTAACATAGATATGTTTGGATAATAAAATTGCGAGAGAAGTTAAGTTTTCAGGTTAGAGAAGGCTGTGCAGAATATAAGAGATCATGCATGAGAGATGTTCAAAAGAAAAGACTAGGAAGGTATTCTGCATTGGAGAGGGTAAATGAGGGGAGTTCAGAATGAAGTAACTTGCATACTGTTACATAGAGTTATTTTGAGGTCTTGGACATCAAAATAACCTGTTTAGTACTATGGCCATTTTAGGTAAAACATAATATCAAAACACAGAAATGTTTTTTCACTTCTGTTTAAGTACAGAGTAAATAGATGGTAATCTGGGAAGTAGTAATTTTAAAGTGGTTTAAATCCCTGAGATTATTTAGAAATAAACCAACAAAGATGATGTTTTTGGTCTAGCTGACTGTATGATAAAGATCAGGCGTAAAATGCAAATACGTTTTTGACAAATTATCCAAAATAATATAAGAGTTGAATAACTTTGTATGATAGAAAAAAGAAAAAACATAGTTCCATTGTCAGCTGGTGGAGAACACCTAAGACTGGATGGGGAACACACAGCTCAGAGTGAGAAGGTAACAAGTGTGAAGATGGCAGCCTGAGACATACTTTCCTGGCTCCCTAAATTTACCAGTGAAGCTCAGTAAAATGCCATAAAGCCAGGGCTTTGAAGGGGCCAAAGGTCACTCAAGCATTTTTAACACTTGAGATAAACAAAACTGCATAATGCCTCAGGAGAAAGAAGCATTTCTAGAATGGCATCAGGCTAATCAAAATAATGTATTTGTCCTAAAAAGAGCTGGCACATTATTGCCAGCAGGATGAAAATTTGTGAAACATGCTTGGGTTCTCTGAAAAGAAATAAAATCATAGACATGACTGGCAGTGAATGTAGGAGACCGAGCTGGATGTTTTGTTTGTGTAAGAGGTTTTGTTTGTGCAATCCTTTCACACATGGCTGAATCTTGATGGCCCTATCCAGGCTTAAAATTTAACTCTCACTCAGAGGTCACCTCCCACAGGACAGTATCCTGCAGCTACCAGTCAGTTTGCAATGAGAATAACTTGTAGCAAATCCAAGTATTTGGAACATTTCAGTAGACTGGGCATTTAAAGTGGACCTTCACTTTCTGGATACATAGCTTTAAACTTTCATAACTATTTTAATCATTTTTATAACCTCTGGTCAAGTGAAAATCTGTTCAGCTCAATTTTTTCTCTCTGTTTAGGGTTGATTTTCTAAAAAGGCACTTTGGAAGACCCTGAATAGAAGGCCCTGAGAAAATGGAGAACTTTGGTTTCTGGCCAAGACAGCTGCCTCCGGCTTTGGCCATAGGACGCTTCTCTTGGATTTTAGCCTACTACTAAGATATCAGTGTTTTTATTAAGCTACAGTATACTCTACAGCTAGTGAGAAAATCAAGAAGTCAGTGAGGTGGCAGTGGCAGCAGTGGTGACTGAGGTAAGTCCAGGGCTGAGTGTTGGATTGAGCTGTACAGAGGGGTTCCTGAGCTCAGGGACACCCGAGCAATGGGCCCAAGCCCCATCAGGACCTGGAGGCCCTCGACAGCCAACCAGGCAAAATCAGTGCCATGGAAAGGGCCCTGGGGGCCCTGGTTGATGCCAAGTTGAACATGAGTCAGCAGTGCCCTGGCAGCCAGGAGGGCCAACTGTGTCCTGAGGTGGATCAGCACAACATCGCCAGCCGGGCAAGGGAGGGGATTGTCCCGCTCTGCTCTGCACTGGGGCGGCCTCACCTTGAGCCGTGTGTGCAGTTTTGGGCACCACAATATAAGAAAGATATTAAGCTATTAGAGAGCAACCAAAGCAAAGCAACAAAGATGGTGAAGGGTGTTGAGGTATGAGGAGCAGCTGAAGTCACTCACCATGTTCTGTGATTCTGTGAAATATCTGTCCCTATATGCAAAAAGCATCCAAAACAACAAGAAATCTCAAGACCACCCTAAAATCACTTTAAAAAAGTTTGATGCCTAGTAATATTTTTGCTTTTCCAAAATTAAAATATGTCTGCTCCAGGGGCTCTCTCCTGCACATTACTCACCAGGCTTTATTTACAGCTCCTGTTCTGTGCATGGAGTCTAGATAGTCACTGGCACGCAAATTGGTAGCCAAAACTTGACAGCTGCACAAGAAGCTACAGTAAGGAAAGGTCTGGCCAAAATACAAGTATGTCCTTTGAAAGTTATCTGCTTCTCTGAAGTTACACCTGTGATCCAGCTGAGGGGATCTCAGTGGGTAATGGTGCTGATTTTGGCTGAACGAGAGTCAGCAGTGCGCTCTTGTGGCGACAGGCCTGTCTGTGTGCCAGGCACAGAGAGGGATCACAGCCCGGGAAGGGCCAGGGAAGTGGCTGCTCACTGCTGCTTGCTTGGTACCCAGAAAGCCACTTCTGGTGTACCCAGTCCTGGCTGAGACCTCAGAATGGAGATACAGACCAGGTGGAGAAAGACCTCTGGAGGGCCACCAAGATGACAAGAGAGGATGCAAAGCATGCACTTTGACAAGGAGCTGAAGGAGCTGCGTTTCTCAAGCTTTTAAGGAAGAGGCTGAGGGGAGCAGCTGCAGTATTCCTAAGACCATCTAAAGGGGAGCTGAAGACATTCTGCAACTGAAAACAAATCTGGAGTTTGGTTTATTGCTAAAATAACTGGCACTCCCTTTCTGTGTTTCCTCAAATTTTGGAATTGTAAACAAATACAAACATTTAGCATGTATGTAATAAAGGATTGCCTTCTTCATACTCTTAAGACTTGCTAAATAGCACTGGTAATGAACTAAGAGCAGTCAGGCATCAGAGGCTGAAGGTCCTTTCTAATTGACTGACATTTGCCCATTTAGCTCACATTCCCAATCAGAAATGGGACATAATGGGACAGATAGTTAAGCTCAAACACAGCTTTGGAAAGGAGAATTTTTAACATGTTTGGACAAATGTATTTGCACTTGTAGCCACCTCAAGGTTTGAGTATTACGGCCAGTGCCTCACTGCCATTGGTGACAGAGCAGGAGTTAAGGAAGAGGAATAACTCTGATGACTTAAACATGTACAAAGTAATTTTATATCTGCTCATGTAGTTTTAGTGCTCTGGTTCACTAGTTCAGGTATGTAGGACCATTTCAGTTTTGCCTTCTGTTATTAAAAGTCTCTGAATTATTGTTGATACAATCCTTCACAGCTTTCACTTGACAGCTGTTTATCTGCTTCAGCAAATATAACTTCCTTGTCTATATTTTTGAGCTCCAACTTATTGTCACCTATATTTAATGAAAATGCCCAATCATATATTTATAAACCAGAGAATGGAAGCTCTGAGCTCCTGGTGTGACTTATGTGTCTATAATTCTAAGATTCACTCGCAAAGGTGCAGCTTTCCCTGTGTATCAACTAGGTGAGGGCTATGAGTACATTTATCTCCTGAAATATCCCCTCACTTCATTATTTACTGTCTTGTCTCATCCCTAAGGCAAAATATCTAAATTTGCACCTAAATACACCTGCTAGGAAAATATAATCTGATGCTGGGGCCTATTTTTCTGCAGTAAAACTCTGTTATTTCTAATGGAAATGAAACAGTAAGGCCTTCCAGTCAAGGCCCACCTTGTTCTGCCTATTTGCACACCACTAAGTGAAACAGAACTTTATTCCATTGCTTCAGTATGACCAACTGAATTAATATGCAAATTATATGTAACTGCTTAAGTTGGTGATTGCTGAAATATTGAGAAGAAATGCATCTGCCTGTAATCTTCAATCAAAATAATCCAACAAAATGCATGTCTTACGGCAACATCATATAAGCATGTACTGGGATGGGGCTAGAAATAATAGTACTACATGATCACTTCCTTCATCGCTTTTCCATAGCACAGAGAATGTCTTCCATTAAATGTCAGCCTTGACTGAATCTGATGGAGAACAGCAAGCGAACAGCCCGATTTTGTGAAGTTTTTTAGGATACAGTAAGTTTATACTATTTTCTTATCTTCTCTACCATATTTGTAATGAAAAAATAATCAGGTTCTATTTGATTTTTGTCTGCAATAAATCTTGATCAAAATCTGAACCTGTGTGACTTTTTAATGCCTCACATACTGGATTAATTATAATGCTACTTTTTATTGCTTTGGCCTTTCCAATATTCAGCAATTTATCTGACTGATCACTTTTGCTTTCCTCCATTTATAGCTTCGCTGACTTTCCTGGTCATTATCCAAAGTAAGCATATAAATATAGATTTTGCATAGAACAAAATAAACAAAACTTTCAAAATTAAAATTAGATCAGAAACAAAACCATACAGCTACTTCTCAAGGAGTCTCAAGCTGATGCTGGATGTCATGTGTCAGAAGGTTTCACAGACACTACCACACAGTGAAATGTCAACTTGAAAACTGAACTAAACAGGTAGAAATTTATATTCAGTGCAGAATTAACTCTCATTATACCTTCAGTATTGCCACAATGTGCAGCTCCCACCTTCATTTTACAAGATAACAATGAGCTGTGGACTATATAAAGTGCCGTGCACAAGTGTGATCCCTTTCTTCAAATGCAGTTGTGTTCTGAGTTCAAACTGACAGATCTGAAAGGAACATATATGACAACTTAATACAATCCAGTAACTTGTAGCATGAGGCTGCTTTATGCAAGCACACGTTGTGTCATTCAAATGCCATAGATTTTCTGTACTTTCACACAATTGCCTATGAGGCCAGGAAAGTAATCCACCAGGATTATTTTCTAAAAAGCACTCACTACACAACCCATAGAATAGTTCAGCTTACTCCAGTGCAAAACTCAGGTGTATATGAACCCCAAGAGACTTGCTGCCTCATGCAGTTGAGTACTGGTCAGGGGCCAATGTTGGCTGACTTGATCAGGAAAACTTCGTTGCAGATGAGACATGCCAACTATACAGTAACAATACATTAAAAACTTGTTACTTTCTCAAAATAGCTGTAGACATTAAGGAAAGTAACGCTGAGAAATTTACAGTGCGAAAATAGAAGACTGCTGATCTCACACTAAAGTGAGCTGACGCTGTTGTGATGATCCCTCTGAAGTGTGTAGTCCTACCCAATACACAGAAGAAAGAACAGAACAATTTGAGGTAGCAGAGGAAATGACAGGATGGAGACTATGGGAAATATCTAAACACATCCTTGCTCTTTCCTGAAGCAGTATTGTGTCTTGTTTGTTTGCTTGTTGGGTCTTTTGGCTTTCCTCAGAACTTTGTTTTCTGAGGCATTTAACAATATATGTGGCACCATCTAGTGGCCTCGTAAAAATTGACTTAAATTGTGAGCATCTTAGCCTGTGTTATAAGTAGTTTTTTTTAGAACGATGTGTAGAAGCTTCTAATATAATTCTTATAATAATTTATCACATTCTGATACTCTAGTCTCAGATACCTGAATAAACGTGAATGCAATGAGGATGCAACATTCTTCTTTGATGTGAAATTCCAAGTCCAAATAAATGGAAAAGTCAAAGAAGTCTACTAATTGGACTCTCATTTGATGCTCAGTTCTTGGATTTCTGCTGCAGTGTACACTGACTGATTCTAATCTACATAAAATACAATGTATTAGAGATCACACCTTATGTGTTATTGGTTTCAGAGTCATAGGTCTTTCCTTCTCCTCAGATCCCTCTCTCTTTGAAAACTAGGTTAATGCTTTAGGGTGGGAATGTATTGGATTTCTCCCTAAAATTCTTTTCAGATCTTTTCGAAACGGAGCTGATTTGTAGGTCTGTAGATCTGTCTTCAGTCACTGAGTAGTTTACATGCTTGATCAGGATCAAATCATGCAGTTACATCGCTGCATTTCCTATGTCAGCCCTTCCTCAGCCTCACCTCTCTTCTCAGGTAGGAAGTGAAGATCAGGCAATTCTGTGTTTTACCATCCTCATATATACACATAGACATCTAACGCAAACTAAATTACTGCTTTCCTGTGAAACACTGCTCTTGTTTAAGACTGATAGAATTGCCTTTCTGTATGACACAGAACAAGATGCACGAAAGCAAGACTGTATTTGTACATAGTTGTAGTAGGTGAAGTTAGAAGAAAATTTTCAAGCTATACAATGAAGATCTGCAGTAGATATCATTGTCACTGCAAAATCTTCATTTTAAACTTTCATTTCATGAATGAAAATTACTTTCTACTGCAAGTTGCATTAAGTCTGTGAGCCTACACAAAATCTTTAGAAAGCAAATTCATTATCTTTTTTCTGGTCCATTCGTACAGTTTATGAGAAGGTGCTTAAAATAATGAGGTTATCTGTAATCCTAAACAGTTAGCAAGTCCCCAAAAGCCTTCAAACCAATGATAAATTTCTGAGCAGGGTTGTTAAAAATCTGTAGAGTGATTACATAACTCCTAGAAACTCTGCTAGAATGGTGAAAGCAACCTGTATAAAAAAGGAAGCTTATAAATTCCTGTCTTTAGAAGGGCAGTTCATGCTGACTGACAAAGTGATAGACTAAGAATAAAATTAACTTCATATCAAAAAGTTATATCACTTAAACCTGTGAAGAGTTAAGGAAGTTTTCTTCAATATTTCTGCTGCATGTGTACGTGGCCTGGTGCAGACAATCCCGGTCTCACTCAGCCTGTACCTTGGAGCAACTTACCTTCAGGTTAGAAATGGTTACTCTCTCAGAAAAACCAATCAGTTCATGTGATGTGCTGCATTTACTCTGCTCCACTGCTTCTATCTAGCTTGGAGGTAGCTAATTTGGAGACATTTTTATTTTGTCCTATGCTATGGAACTGGTTTATTCTAAATCTCCTTTTCTGAGAGAAGTACAGTGTGTGGATTCAGCAGTCATGCTTGAAATAGCAACTATTTACAATCATTATTTTCTGAAAAAAAAAAAGAAATTTCTCATCTTTGCAGTCTGTTCTAGTCTGCAATTGCCTTCAATTGTAATTACTGTACAATTATTTTTTTCTAGAGTTTCTATAGTATGAAACAGCACTCCTTCCTTATTGATTTCTAAATCTTTTTAAATTTGATCTCTTATTAAGATAATTTTTCCATCATTAAATAACGATGACCAATAAAATGAAAAATAATTTAAGTAAAACCTTTCTAAAAAATTAGCTACCTCATAGTGAGTCAAGCCCAGATATAGGCATTCTCCCCTTATTCAAAGCATCTTGAAACTAAAACAGCTGCTGTTGCCTTTGTTGCTAATCAGATTCAGCTTAGGAAAGGACATGGTAGTGAGAGCTGACAAGTGGGAATTCTCTGCAGAAACATCTAGAAATTCCCTGGATAGGAGAAGATAAATTCTGGTAATCTGCAAACATCACAGATGGCCATGTAGCTCAGTTGAAAAATGAGACTCCTTTCTGCCAGCAACAAATATTCGTGACTTTGCTAAAGAAGCAATTGAAAAGAAGGTTGAAACAAATTCAGAGGTGGCAAAATGTATAAGACCTCAGAAACCTTTATGAATACTTAAGTTCAGAAGGAAGTGAATATAGAATATCCCCATGTGAGACAACAGAAACAACAGTCTGTGAGAATCAGACCACAGAGTAATGACAGTTGAACATTTGAACTTTCCAAATTAAATACTGGTATAATTCTTGCATATATTCAGTCTTATTAAAATTTTCCTTACTCCTCTGGAGAAAACTTCAAGGAATTAAATACTACAAATTGTTTGCTAAATTACTTGAGATTATACTTTCAAATCCTAATAACAATTCATTTCAAATCCTAATAACAATTTATTATGGTTCCCTAAGTCAACGTCTAAAACCTCAAGCTTTTAGAAATCAGCTGTGAAAGCCTCACATAAAGTTACCAGCCAATGAATTTATAGGAACATATGATTTTCTCAGTTGTTAGATAGTGAGGATGGATGCATAAGGGTCATAAGAGTTTGGGGTGCCAACTTTTATGTCTGTCCCGCTGCCTAGTGCAACTCACAATGATCTTATAAAGATTGGAAGAGGGAAAGAGAGAAAGGCTAGCAGGAACTGTCCAGTGTAAATCCTCTTTGCACTTGCAGTGTTGAAACCTGAGACACATTGGAGTAAAAGCTGCTGGGCTGATTTGCAGCCTTGTTTATGTTAGTAAAAATGTGAAGCTGGAAGGATCAGTAACAATAACCAAATGAATGACCAAATCCACTGCTGTTCAGGAGTTACAGTCCGAAATTCTGTGTGGTCATTGTGGGATAACCCCAGTCAGCAGCTCAGCCCTGCTCAGCCACTTATTATTTCCAAGAATGGGGAAGAGAATTGGGAGGATAAAAGTTAGAAAAATTGTGCATTGAGATGAAGACAGTTTGATAGGTAAAGCAAAAGCTGGGTATGCATGAAAAGTGAAACAAGAATTGATTCACCACTTCCCCTGGGCAGGCAGGTGTTCAGCCATCCCCAGGAAAGCAGAGCCACATCACACAGGATGGTTACTTGGGAAAACACCGTATCTCAGAGTATTTCCCTTTCCTCTTCTTTCACCCTGGTTTTATTGTTGAACATGATGTTGTACGATATGGAATATCCCTTTGGGCATTTGGGGTCAGCTGTCCTGGCTGTGTCCCCTCCCAGCTTCGTGTGCTCCCCCAGCCCACTTGCTGGTGAGGAGGTGTGAGAAACAATCTTGGTGCTGTGCAAACATTGCTCAACAATGGCTAAAGCATTCCTGAGTTACCAGTGTTGTTTTCATCACAGACCAGAAACACAATTCCATAATATGAAGAAAAATAACTCTATCTTAGCCCAAACCAGTACAGTCACACAGAAATTATATAATAATATAATGATTTTGTCACAGGCAGACTCAAGGTTTCACAGCAGTGTTTCAAAATTAATGAGGTTAAAATTGCAAACACCTGCTTGGACTTTCTGACCCAGTGTAGCATGACTGCCTGAGAGAAGGGAGTTGAAAGGAAGAGCAGTTCTTCTCTGGCTCCATGCTGGGATCTTTCCAGACCTCCTTTGTCTACCAGCAGGAGGATGAGGGAAAACAAAGCCAGGGAGTGGGATAAATTTTCTCATTATTGAAGCTGAAAAGATTGCATAATCTCAACAGACCAGGGGGTGGCTGGGGGAGCTGCTCTGCTATCACTGTGATTTTCGTGTCTCTCTTTTGCTGCCTTAGGCAACTGCCTACATGGTCTGGGCCTATAGCTGCCCCCTGCCTTGGCAGATATGCTCCATAAAATTAATATGCCAGGCTTGGAAAATTCATTGGGGAGCAGTCTCATTGTTAATTATGTTTTTGAGTTACCATACAAGTATGAAAAACTGAATTATTTTGAATGACCATCAAACTAAAAATGTTTGTTTATTTATAGAATATACCAGTGACACAGAGGGTACTGCAAAAAGACCAAGTGCTCATAGTTGCTGATTCTCTGTTAAGGAGCATTGACGCTACCACTGCTGGCCTGACGGGGAGTCATGAGAGGTGTGCCGACTTCCCAGAGCTGAGGTGCTGCTGAGAGAGTGCCACTGCTTGTCAAGATCACAGACTACCCTCTGTTGCTCCTCTTTCATGTGGGCATGAATGACACTGCAAGCTGGAACCTGGGCAAAGTCAAGGAAAACTACAAAGCCCTGAGAGTGCAAGCATGAAGTACTGGTTGCCAAGTCATCTTTTCTTTCATTTTACTGGTTAGAGAAAAGGGTGCAGCCAGAAATAGATGGATAATGCAAATCAACCGCCGGCCTTGTGGCTGGTGTCTTCAAGACGGTTTTGGGTTTTATGACAATGGGAGATTCTTCGGTGACTGTAGCCTGTTAGAGAGGGATGGGATCCACTTGTCTAGAAGAGACAAGGGACTCTTTGGCAGCAGACTGGCCAACATGGTGAGGTCAGCTTTAAACTGAAAGACTTGTGGGACGTGGTCCAAAGTGGCAATGCTCATGCCATTGCAACAAACTGGGGATAAAGCAGGCCAACTAGAGCACTGACAAATACTCCTTAGCCACCTCCCAAGATGAGAACCAGAAGACTAACCATGTGGAGTGTATGCATACATGCACACACAGCCTGGGGAAAAAACAGGAGGAACTGGAGCTCCACACACAGTCAGGAAGTTATGATCTCATAGGAATAACTGAAACATGGAGCAATGACTCACATGACCGAAGGATCACAATGGATGGCTCTACTGTTTCACAGAGATAGGCAGAGAAGAAGAGGAGGACTCACGCTCCGCGTTACGGAGAACCTTGAATGTACATTTGCTGGTAGAACAATATAGCAGTTCACACGTCATCCATCACGTTTCCAGAATGCACAGAGGACTGCTTCTTCTTACAAACATCAGATGTGTAAAACAGGAGTGAAACACTGCTGGACTTGTTACTCACAAAGCAAGAAAGCTTTGCAATATCTCAGTTACTGATAGTCTTGGCTGCAGGGATCACAATACTGTGGAGTTTGGGATCCCGATGAGTACACTGAAGGTTTTTACTACGACAAAGGTTTTAGCTTTTAGAAGAGGAAATGCCAACTCAGAGCTCAGATGAGAGAGGTTCAATGAGAAGCTTCCATGGAGGATAAAGGAGCTAGAAAGTGTTGGGAATTTTTCAAGAACCCTCTCCTGGAATCACGAAACCTGTTTATCCTCTTTAAAATTAAGGGAAACAGGTGGAGCAACTGACCTCCTTGGCTTAACTGTGAGCTACTGAATCTGCTCTAAACCAAAAGAGAAGCAATTCAGAGATGGACAAGCAGATGAACATCTGTTGAGAACTACAAAGGTATTTTCGAGTTTTCTGAATAGTTAGAAATAGTCCTGTTCTTAACTTTCTCCTCACTGAAGTAAGTCTGAGATATTTCATCTCCATGCTAAAGAAAAAAGATCTGAAAGAAATACAAATAAATATTGGGTGTGGGTCCAGATAATATGTGAAGGGGACTACTCAAGTGCTTTAATAAACAGATAAAACTGCATAAGGTTAATTCTGACTGGAAAATGACACGTTCTTCTTGTTATAATTTCATTATCTTAAAACCACTGATAAGAGATCTGCAGTGGAACATGCTGCTGTGAATTAGTTCAGCAGTTGTTCCTGTTTCATTATGAGGATTGAAGCTTTCAACAAATGTCATGGCAATTAGCATTTTATGCAGTGCCATGAAGAAATGGCTGTTGGAAAAATCAACAGCTTTTAGAAAAGTCAGCACCTTCTGCCTGTCTTTATGAAACCACTGGTCACTCTGGAATATTAGGTGACATCATTGCTGCAAGAATTATGTCTCTGTGTACTGTTTGGCTTGGGCATCTGGTCATTACAGAAATGAAACTGCCAACACTTGTGATAGCAATCTTCACCACTGCACGTGGGTATGGTTCAATCGTCCATTTCCCTTTGGCAAATAAATCTCCTTCAGGGCAAGTAATCTTTTAATAGTAATGTTTTCTCTTTGAATTTTATCCAGAGATACTTGCTCTAAGATATTGTTTGTGCAGCAGTATGTACTAACTGGCGATTCCTTCTTGCTTTCCACCATGAATCTCTCCAGTCCCTCTCTGACAAAGCTGCAAAGACAGCCCCTTCATGCATGAAACCCGTGCATCCATTATAAATGTTCCCATTGGCAAACACTGAAATGTGATGCTGTCTCAACAATATGGTCACGTGAAGCAGAAAAATAGAGCTGAGCTTCAATCAAAAGCTCTGCTCTCTGTGTTTATAAGATTTATATTGGCCAATGTTAGGAACAGCAGAAAACCCAAAACTGGGTTTCATTCCATTTTTGCTTCTTTCGGACTCAGTAAACAATTTTGCCAGAGAGATCCTGCCAGCAACAAACAGCCCCAAAACACATGACAGAGCTACACATGCAGAGAAGAACCTCAGCCCATTCTGGAAGTGCATGCACCACTGGTGTTACCTACTCCTATCACAGTAATGTAATGATGCCAGTAAAATGAAGATGATTTTGACATCAACTGACAATAAGCAGTGCTTGGGAGGGCAAAAAATCAAAGAAAATCCAGTTTCTGACCGGTATGCTTGGAACATTTAATACACAGCATATTCTTCAGATGGACCGCAAAACAGTGCAATGCTTTTCATCAAACAATAGAGCCTGCCAACCATGAGTCTCTTCTTGGAAGAGTCACTTTCCTCATTGTAAAATATCCATTTCAATTTGAGGCACAGAAAAATTTGATACCTGTTTTAAAACAAACCCCAGAAATGACATCTGTGCTCTAACATAACACATGTATGAAAATAAAACCTCAACCATTTAATCTACACAGCTGGAATGAGAAGCGTGTGCTACACGATATGCAAATATGTGACTGACTTTCAATGGAAAGAACAGACACATCTGGTTTTGGAAGGAGTCCGTGCTAATTCATTCCTCTGTTCCACTAAAAGCAGTGGCAGAACTGAGATATTCACTATTTCAAGGCAAAGGGCTAATTTAAAGCATTTCATAGGCTTAGTTTTCCTGATTCTTGAAGGAAATATATTTTTTAGATGTCCCAGAGTCATCCCCTGTCTTTCCTTGGCCCTGCCTGGTTCGGGCAGTCAGGAACTGTGGGGCATGCTTGCAGCAGCAGAGGTGAGCTGTGAAGCAAAACATCTCCCCAGGGTGGCCAGTCCTGCAAAAAACTTATTGTCATCATCTTTGTTTGTCATAAGAAGGCAAATAGCACAAATTGCACTTAAAAACTTTCAGAGGACATTTAGGTTATATTCATATTGCAAAGTGCTCACTGTACACCTCACTTTAACTTACAAATAAGAAATGTTCTGTTTCTTTAAAATATGTTTATATAACGTTTACTCACACTGCATGAAAAGAAATACAAAGGTCTCTCTCATGTGTCACCACATTTCATAGTATATATTGAGATAATTTACCCATAATAGTAAACATAAATACTGTATAAGTGGGTTGTAGACCTCTTATGCCCAGGGTTTCTTCATGCATATTAGCACTCTTGAGCTTGACTGCTGCTTCTTTTTGTACATCAAGACCCAGGCAACAGGTCATTAAGTTAGTTTCATGATATGTAAATATCCACTGTAATTTAGTAGCTAGAGTAGATTTTAATAAACACCCCTTTTTGGAAACCTGGCATAACTGAAATGTGCACCTACCACAGGATTACTAATAGCCAGTACAAGTAGCTTAGAAAGCAGGCCGTAAATAAGCTCTGTAATTGAAAATGCTATGTGTTCTGCTGGAAGAAAATGTGATTTTACCAATTACTTCAGTGTTATTGGACAGATTTCACTCCACAGGCCAGATAATATCTTTGCAGAACAAGTGCAGTAGTAGATAAGTGACAGTAGAAGATGATGCCAAATTGTATCGAGACAAGTTTCAAGACTGAGCCAAATTCTGCTGTGTGCAATGGCTCTGATTCTTAAGAATAGTCAGTACAACTACACACACAAGGTTAGACACTGACGCAGTTTATTGCAGAGCTGGGCAAAATGTGATGCATAAAGTAAGGACATTATTTGCATAAAACAAATTACTAAAAATAGCTACAATAGGGGCAGCCTTGCTGTCATTATTTTATCGTAGCACAACTGAGCTGCTGTTTTGATTCAAGTAAATAGGCAAGTTTTAAGTTGCTCCTCTTTTTGTTTTAAATTAAGATACCAGAGGCTCTTTTATTATTTGGTTTTGTTCACTAATTCGCCCCCATTGATTTCCAGTTGTATTGGACATATTTCAACTTGCACGTCAGAATTTAACACTAAACTAGCAATTTATTTTCTTACTCCTGGGCTTACAATCTTTGTTTAATTTCTCATTGGCTCTCCCCTAATCACAGCTTGAAATGGAGTAAAATTGAATAGAACTTCTTGTGACAAGACTGCTAAACATACAGAAGAACAATACACTGGAGATGTTGGAGTTTATTTCTGATACCAAAAATTATGTCTAAAGTGGCTTCTGAAAATAGCACTAACTGATTTAAAACTATTGTTCAGAATTATATTAATGGACATAACTTACCACCAAAACGTCTTGATGAATGTTATCGATGATGCTAATGATATTGCATTGGAACAAACAGCATAGGAGCTGCGGGATGTTGCATGAATTGCCAGAGTGCATTTTGCTAAGATGCTGGTAAAATTCGCCTTGTAAAATTTTAGACCTCTAACAAAGAACTTTGAATTAGAAAGCAATTGTCTCTAGGATTCTTTTAGACAGTAGTAAGCAACACTTCTGTTCTGAATTATCTTTTAGAAGACTCAGAGCCTTTTTGCTACTCTGCACAGGCGGAGTCCAGTCCCTTCGCAGTCAAAACCAGGGAGATGGAGTTCAAGACCTCCAGCTTTTAGGTTCCAGACACTGTCCCATACTTCAACCTGAACTAGAAAATCCACCCGCTGCTTTCACAAAACTCCTGGTTCCTGTTCAGGGTCAGTAATCTCACAGGCACCCTGATTAAATCCCCACTTCTACACCTTTTATTGCACATGTTTTGGCAGATACGTGAAATGTATGCAGGCCTTTTCACCTAAAAAAGCTTGCAAAATATATACTATGCAGTATCTAATGTGTAGGATAGTTTTTCCCTGCATATTTTGAACAATTATTCTTTACATGAAAAATATTTTCTTTCCTCTCCAAATCATCTTCTTCTGCATGAATGAACTACTATCACTACTATTACTACTATTATTATTACTATTATTATTATTATTTAAGAAATCTAAACTGTTGTGTTTCTGAAAGCTCCTAGCACTTTCATAGAGGTGTGGTATATGACTGATGGTGGAAGAGATGTACTACCATTTCTTCCTTTCTCATAAAGGCATGGGGGCCAAACATTGCTACAAGTAAGGGAAATACGGTTTGTTTTTAAATTACCAGATAGTTTTCTAATTTTAATCCAAAGACAGCAAAACATTTTTCAAAAGCACTAAAGCCTCAATATCTTTTCCAGATGTTATTGTTACAGTGGGGCTATATCAACTAAAAGATGTTGATATCTAATGTGGCTGCTTAAGTGCTTACTGCCAAACTTGACAGACTAAATTAAGATGCAGTAATTTTCATGTGGTCTTATTTCTGCCACAGAGTTTTCCTCAGTGCAACAAATCCTTGCCAAACACAACTAACTGCAGCTACAACTCTCATCTAACCCCTTATGAGGTGAAAGTATAGTTCCTTTCACCTGTGGTACTTGGCATTCCTGGGAATCACCTGTTCAGTGTGTGAAAGGGGACATTCCTTCACCCAGAGCTTAATGGACAACGAAGTCTGGGGAAGTTACAGCAGTTTTTTTTTTCCTCTTGTCTGGGGAGGCTTGATTCAACATCAGCCTTCAAGTAGAAAAGTGACCTTCCTGCCAGGAAAAATCTAAAAGAACACAATCTCTCTTGGTTGACGACTTCCCATTTTGTACAAAATAAAAATCACTGACACAGGGACAGAATCCCAGGTATGAGAGTGTGACCACTCTGCTGAAGCTCTAAGGTTACAAAAGCCTCCTTGTAGTGCTTTCTCCATAGATAAGCAAAAAGGATTTTAAATGCAAAATTTGTTATACCATCATAGAATATAAATCAGAGGTTTTAACATTTTAAACAGAGAAAAACTGAAGATGGGAAAGCAATTTTAAAAATATCCAGGCTTGATTCCAGACAACTCACTGGCTTCCCAGGTCACAGAAAACTCAGTGCAGTTCTTGCTGGTCCTGAGGGAGTTCCTCCTTCCCCAACTCTGCCCAGTCTGCTCCCCACTTCCCCTCATGACAGTAGGATCTCCTCTTAGTCTTCACTTCTCCAGGCTGGACAAGTCCAGTGCGTGTTGTCTCTCCATCGTGACCTAGGAAATTGCATTCATTCTGGATAAAAATAAAAAATGTCAAAGGAGATCAAGAGAGAGTCTGAGAACTTTTGTTTATTAAACGGGTGTCTTGCTCTTAGATTATCTCTATAAGAGAGCTACTGATGCACAAGAGGGCAGTATGTCACAGGGAAATCCAGCATTTGCCTTACAGGGTACACTGCTGCTGTTTCTGGCATAAATTTGGGGCTGATATATCAGCTCAGTTATTTTAAATCCAGTTATTGAGCCAATTTAATGAGCCCAGGGAAATAAGCAAATTAACCATGTTTTCCTACAATTTTTCCAGACTTTACATCTTTATTGACTATATAGGCTTTTTATATACCATTTCATACTAATGCATGTAGGGAACTCTGCCAGGAGTGACAATATTACAGCACTGCTGCAAACTGCAGCCAAAGTGTGATAATGGCAACGATTGCCTCAGCAGCAAGTGCTGGCTCTGGTGCTTCAAGGTCACCTTCCAGTTGCAGTGGATGAACTTCCAAAAAATGGTGTTTTACCACCCTAAGGAATCTGGAATTGAGTTTTTCCTCCTGTGTAATTTCAGGAGATCTAAAGTCGATTTGTGATGAATATTCAGATAGAGTATTTTATCTTACCTGGACATGAAATAAATTTTCATTGCGCCTGGGATTCAATATGACAAATTAATTTAGGTCTTACTGTATTTTTAAGCCTCTTAAGACACCAAACTATGTAATTATCACCATCTAGTCTATGCAGTGTTCTGTTTTACATTTTGAGAACGCCTCTGCAGTGTAGTAGTGACATTATTAATATGTCTGCTTTTATGGTATATAAAAGCTGGGACTGTATTTATGTTGCAGGTCTGGAGAGCAATATTTGAACTCTGTCATAATTCATTGTCTTAATGTAAACTTTTTAGCCATAGAGTAAAACTTTCAAGTACATCAACATTCCTCATTATGTCTGCAGCTCTCTTCTACTGAGGCCAATGACTGGGACATTGCAAGTCAACATACAGGTGCACTAAAATCACAGTGAAAGAAAGGCTGTGAAGCATCTTCTCAAAATGTCTGGCTCACACCAGTACCATTATTCAAAAGGGATAAGTGTGCCAAATGAAAAAATCACCAGTGCTCCACATTAGAGAACTGTTAAAGGAACCAATATTATGGAAGTGTAGAACATTGACATGCTGGGGAGAAAAAGACAAAAAATTAACTTATGAACTGTCGCTGATTTGCTTTTAAAGTATCTTTCCCAGGATGCACTGAATGTGGAATCCTGACCAAAAAAAATAATGCTCTTACTGTTGTGCAAGCCATTCATTATTTTGTACGCTTCGGTTCAAATATTCCCTTAGCAAAAGAATATTGTGCCCAGACTTTTAGCAGAGAGAGGGGCAATGAGGAGGGGGAAGGGAAAGCAAAGTTTAAATTTCTTCTGCTGTGTCTTAGGTGTTTGGGTCTCTAAGCTCTTTTTCAAAAACAGACTGTAGGCAGTGCAGCCACAAGACATCCTCAGCAACCTTTGTACACTAGCAGAACATTAATTTGAAAATATGTTTGGAAACATATTTGGAGATATGTTCTTCAGCAAAAACAATCATTGCAATTGCAATCTTCTTTTCCATACAATCCTTTCCAGAGGATAAATTCTCCACACTGATAAAGTAATTTGGCAGAT
This sequence comes from Mohoua ochrocephala, assembly GCA_013398855.1. Classification (NCBI taxonomy): domain Eukaryota; kingdom Metazoa; phylum Chordata; class Aves; order Passeriformes; family Acanthizidae; genus Mohoua; species Mohoua ochrocephala. The sequence continues at coordinate 15,945 of VZTA01009021.1, read as the reverse complement.
GCACTCACTCAAGTGAATATTGTTCACTTGATATCATAGTATCTTGCAAAATAGAAAGAATAAACCATCCAGCAAATAGATAGGCTTAAAATGAGAACTGTCTTGCATTCTTAAGTACCATGAAGCTGAAAAACTATTCTCTTAAATTTCCTACTCTATTCCCTGAGGCTGGGAAATTTCTAAACTGGGCTGAAAAACCATTTAAGCTATATGAAAGGAATCAGTCTCTGAATGCTTAGAAATATAAATCAGCCAACAGCTGAAACATAAGCTAAGGTATTTTAAATGAAACTTTATATTTTCATTTCTATGTGCTTCTAATTAATTAATTTCATGCTTTTCATTTGAAAACATTTTCAAACTTGATACAGTGAATTATTTTTTTATGGATATTCCTTTGCCCAATAGGTAATTAGAACCCTTACTCTAACCACATTATCTCCCATACAGTACGAAACTGTCATATTCATATCACACTTCCAGTGTAGAAACCTCTTGGTAGTCTCCACTTGGGATACTCTGAGGAATTTGAATTTTTTCAGTGCTACATTTCTTTGTCTTCAAAGACACCGCTTTGAATTCAGGCTTAGGTTTATTTCTGGTGTGTGAGACCGTAAATGTTTCTGACAAATCGGAAAACATGATCACTGCTAAGTTTTCAAGATCTATCCTCAAGATGAGAGAAAACCCAATCAAGACCCACATCTAAGCTTTTCTTCCATGTTAGTAATTTGTGTTAAACATGGATGCAAATTTAGCAGCATTTATCTTAGCTTCACCTACCCCAATCTCTAACAGAGACAAAGCTATGATATCCTATCCTGTGCTTATTGTGCAAAAATATTCAATATGAAATGTAATCTTTCATGTATTTGTAGTAAAACCTTGATACAGCTGTAAATATAACTAAATGTCAATCAGGTAGATGGCAGGAAAATAAAAGCTTGAGCACAAATTTCTAAAGTATTGGTTCTTATTCTTGCCATTGGAATTTTCTTCTTTTTGCATACACACATTATAAATACCTATTATTACATAACTAAAACATCTCACTTTTAATCTTTTAAAAATACATTGAAGCATCTATAATTTCGATTGGGTAAGTATTATGGGAAAATACATGTTTTAAATGCAATTTTTTTATTGTAGGACTAAAAATGTGTTGACACTAAATATTTCAGAAATATTGTCATACTCCTACTGTCCATCTCCTAGTTTCCACTTAGTCCTCCTCCTCACAGCTGTCTGTACTGATAGCCCCAAGGCATGAGGCCAGTGGAACTCTGAAAATATCGAAGAGTGTGTGAGTGGTGGGACCTCTGAGAGAATGACTCTGAGAGTGGTTCAGGTGTTTGAAGCACCGTGCTAACAACACCAAGGCTGTGGGTCCAATCTCTGTATTGGGCCATTCACTTAAGAGCTGGACTTGATGATCCCTTCCAAATCAGAATATTCTGTGATCTGAGTCTTGGAGCCCAGGCATGTGCAGGGCTCATCCCAGCAGCCCACCTGGGAGGTCAGCATGGCCCTGCAGACCTGTTCTGTTTCATGAGGGTTCCTGATGCCATTGCACTGAAACTCACCATGAGGTCTCTGTGCCTTTTGGATAAGGAGGCAGTTTCTGAGACAGTTGTAGCTCAGACAGTGCATGTGTACTGGCTGAAACACATTGTCTCCCTGGGTAGCCAAAGCAGCTCTTTAGTCTTGGATCTGACTTTGCAGTCATGATTCTTTGTTGCCTGACCTGGTTCCTGGAAGAAAACTGTCCACAGACTCAGCCTTCATTTCTTGGGAGTTTGTCAGTCATGTCTCTATGACTGCTATCATCTGAGTTTTTTGGTCAATCATCCTTTGATTTTATTTTGGGCTTAGTGCAAAGATTTCATAGAGCATCTTATATATATATATATAGATACATGATATATTACATAATGTATATAATATATACTATAATATATATATATATAGCATGGATATATACACAAAAATCTTGTTATATCTTGTTTGAAAATATCATCTTTTTGCATGCAAATAGATTTTTTCCTGCTTAAGACTATTACTTTGAGATAATTTTCTTTAGTTTATGACTTTACTCAATTTATCCCTTGTTCCAAACATTTTCAACTTAATCAGTTCTGCACATACATCCTCATTAGATTCTTTTTCTAAAGTATACAATATCCTATTTACTGCAAGAAGCTATTCAGGAAAACAGCAAAAATATTCCAATTTTGTTTTTATAACCAGTCTTGTACAAAAAGCAAAATGGCCCTGGTTAATATTGGTACATCCAAAACTGGTATTTCACTTCATCTGCATGGATTGCCTTGCCCTGTGAAAAATGGAAAAACAACAGCTAAAGAGATGCGGAATATTCCCTATTTCTTTCCCCAAACTGAGAAGTTCCTGGTGAACATGACTAGAGTTAGGGATGGGGCAGTACTGATAGGAAAGTTCCGGAAAGTTCACTAACACTCAGCCTTCATCTATTTGCAAAGAAATACAGTGTTGTTGGCTGCTTGCATTGTAGGATTGCCAGGGGCTGTATGTGCAGAACTGACAAACAGAAAACATCTCACTCCCAGGCAGTTCACAAACACAGACTCTAACAAAAAAGCTTCCTCGGTCTGTGCAACCACCTCAACAATCATTTCCTCGGTAACCAGCAGTCCATGAAAATGGCAAGACGCATGGATTTCTCAGGAAGGTTGCCTAAAAGAATGGAAATCTCTCTGCTCTAGACATCATTCTATCAGAGACTATGTGGGGGGTTTTTTGCAACTTTTTCTGATATAATCTCATCGATGCAAAATTTGCACTCTTAGAAGAGCAACCTTCACTTTGCAACTGGTGGAGTTGGTAGGGATGTCTCTTTTGACATTATTTTTTGGATTTTTTAAAAATTATCTCTATTTTTAAGGTGCTTTGTGTGATTTTCTCATGTTTCCCCATCAATGATATTTTGAAATCCTGCCCCATTGCTCATTTTCTTTTTATTTGATATTTTGTGGCTATACTTATTTAATGCAGGGTTACAGAGAACTGTAACCCACAATCTCTCATATTTATTCAGTTCACAGCTCTCTAGGTGACACTGAAAAACGAGTTTGTGTGAGACTAAAGACAGCCAACTGTGACAATGAAAAAGAAAAATCAGATGTTTTATTGGAGCTCATCTTGTTATAACCAATATATAAAAGATTAGAGCAGTTTACAGGCCTTACCACTCATTTCCACAAATATCTGTTATTGTGTTTTACAAAGACCATTGAATTACCATGAAAGATTTTGCAATGTGTCAATTTCCAAAGAATTCCATCCAGCTCATAGAGTATATTCTGTTATCCACATTGCCCTGCACTGGGGAGAGGAATAATTGCTTTTCTGATTTTGTCTCCTAACCATGTGAGAAGCATAGGATATGCTTAGGTTGAAAAGCATTTATGTGGTGTCCATGAAATGTCCATGTAAAACTGAGTCCTACAGTCAGAAAGGTCCAGTAAATCACCTGGTGATTATTGCTGTCTACGCACCCTTCTCCTGAGACCAGGAAAACTCCCCAGTGTGGAAACCAGATGGGATTTATCAGGCGAGATGCCCAGACACTGGAATGGGACTGAACAAAAAGACACACATTTATTCATCATCACATATTCATAATCAGGTGCAATTCCTGTGCTAACCTATGAACATAGACAAATACTTTGTCACTGGAACATATGACAGAGCACAATAATTTGTTCTAAAAAAAAACCAAAAAAAAAATCAGGTGAATGAAAGATGATAAAATGGATGGAAATTGCCTATGTCCCATGATTTCATCTAGAAATGTACTGAATGAAGAAAAAATTGTGGCTAAGGAAGAAGACCATAATTCATATATGTTTGGTTTACCATTTTATTATATACATATTTTATTGTTGGTTTTATATTTTAAAAGATGCAGCCATGTGCTTTCAGAAAAAAAATTTAAATCTTCTGTATGTGCTATTGTAGAAAACAAAAGGAAAAGCTGGGCAGAGGATGGCTCATGAATTTCAAAAATAGCTCATGAATTTGCAAATGTGCCTGCTTAGTGCAGATAGCAGGAACACCTCCTCAGACATCATGCTCTATAATGCACTTCGACATGGTTACTAGAGAGGTAGTAAATGAACTGCAGTCCTTGTCCCCTATGTTTAATCAAAAGCAAACCGTCACAATTGTGCCAGGCTTAATTCACAAAAAAATAAACCATGGAGGAAACTAATGCGGGGGTATCAAGTCTCTAAAAGGATGCCATGAACCTTTCTAGGACAGAAGCATAGCAAATCATCCAAAGGCTGGAAACCAATTTGAGGAAATAGAAAGCATCTATCGTTTGCACCAGCTGGGCTGCGGTGTGGTGACACAAGAAAATTTTCAATCTGAACAGCTATTAGCAGGATGTCAAAATAGACTTTATTTCAGAATCTTCAGGGCTTATGACTGTATTTTATAATAAAAAGTACAGTTAGAAGTTGACTCGTTCTCCATACAGAAAAAGATTAATAGCCTTAGTCAGCCAGCCTTTTGCTTTACTCATTCTATTTGGATTAAGTATTAAAACACAGAGCTTCTGAACTATAGCTCCAAAACAGAATAAAAAAATCTCAGACGTGTCTCCACCAGCTTCAGTGAGAGGCAATATCTGCCTTTCCTTTTAAAATACTAGAATTTTAAGGTCACCACCTTTTTTTTCTTTTTTTTTTTTCCCCTGAGCTCTAGTTTCTTTTAAAAACCATATTTCTTTCTTTTTAAAATAGGTTAACCACACTGCAAACCAAGAAATTCAGTGTTTTCAGAATAGCAAAACCAAAACATATGAAAGTAAATTTTAAAAAAATTAAAATTTTTCTGAATATTCTTTTATTTAACTGGCCCCCGTGAGAATTTCTAAAAGCAAAATTACTTCTAAAAGCAAAATGCAAATGATAAATAACATTTTTAATGCTTATTGTCAGAGACCTTATTGTCACAGACCCAGTCTTAGCTGGTCTCCTAACAGATATCACAAAAACAATATAGAATAATATAGATGTTAGTCTGTATACAAGAATGTTTTGTTAGGTCCTGCAAGCTGATCCATGTGAATGTCATGAGAGTTGCACATGTATGCAAGTGTTTGAGAAACATGCCTTTCATAACATCCATGGTTGAAGAAAAGCTTGTATACATGACTTGATTGTATACTGGCAGCTCAACATCTGAAAATAATAATCACATAATGGTTTGGGTTGGAAGGACCCTTAAAAATCGTCTAGTTCCAACTCCTCTGTGTTGGGTAGCGACACCTTTCACTAGACAGGTTACTCAGAGTGCCATCCAGCCTGGTCTTGGACACTTCCAGGGATGAGGAGTCAACAATCTCTCTGGGCAATGTTTGCCAGCACATCACTACCCTTACAAAAAAGAATTTCTTCCTAATCCCCAATCTAAACCTACCCTGCTTCAGCTTAAGGCCAAATCCCCTTGTCCGGTCACTTCATGCCCCTGTGAAAAGTCCCTCTCCAGCCTTCTCGTAGCCCCCTTTAGGTGCTGGAAGGCTGCTATAAGGTCTCCCTAGAACCTTCTCTTCTCCAGGTTGTACAGCCCCAGCTCTCTGAGCCTGTCTTCATAGGAAGAGGTGCTCCAGCCTTGGGGTCAACTTGGTGGCCCTTCTCTGGGCCAATATGTCAAGGTATTTCTTGTGTTAGAGGCTCCAGAGCTGAATGCAGCACTCCAGGTGGGATATCACAAGAGTGGAGTAGAGGGGCAGGATCCCCTCCCTCACCCTGCTGGCCATGCTGCTTTGGATGCAGCCCAGGATGCAGGTGGCTTTCTGGGCTGTGAGCACACATAGCCAAATCTTCTTGAGATTTTCATCCAAAACCACCCCCAAAGAAAAAAGAATTAACTAAATGATTTTTTTGCTACTGAACTTTGCCAGAAACCACATATTACTGCAAGAAGCATTTCCTTGCAGATCTGTGGTATTTTATGCTTTTAATAATGCACATTTACTATTTGGCATTTAGTTGCATGTAAGGAAGCAACAAAGCAGCAATTTTTGATTTTGTTTTTAATGTAGTGTTTAGGCTGTCATTCCCTACTTTGTATGTGATCGATCATCCAAACACTATTCTGAACAGTGAATGATGAGTTTGGCTACAATTTCTCTGTGGTGTTTATCCCTGAATATAGTCCAAGTCCTTCACACACAGTATCGATTTTCAGAGTACTTACTAGGGTGTGAAACATTATTTCCCACTTTATTGGTAGATTAAAAAAACCCCTACATTATTACTTTTAGGTTCATGAATTGGAAAATTTTTGAGAGCCCAGTTTTTGAGCAGCATAACATTTTCTAACACCCACTGTGGTTGAAGCACGGCTGTATCAGTGTATTCTTGGAAAAGTATACCTTGAGGCATTAGGAAGAAATGCATTGGGTGAAATAGGGACAGAATCTCACTCACATCAGATGAAATAATAGGGACAGAAACCCAATCCCCAAGGAAATCATTACCTGCCTGAGCCCTGCAGTCATCTTCTCTCATTCTTCAGCCACTATATCTAAAAGGGCAAAAAGATGGATGAAAATTCCAGAGTTACATCTGCAATACTATCATGCCTGGAAGTAAGCCAGAGATCTGTGGAGAAAAGTTGGTGACATGACTGCAAATACTGAATCGTGAACCTAAGAAAGTTAGTTACAAGTTGCTCGTACAAAACCAGACTGGCTCTTTCTATATCTTAAAAGGATGTATTTCTTTCATTTCTGTCAGAATTTGCTTCTTGGTCTATAGTATATAAATTGCAATTTTATATGAGGAACTGTAGAGTTTTCCTCTGCTTCTGCATAGTCAGCTAGGAGGACAAAGTTGCTAATCCAGATATCTTAAGCCAAATTCTCCCATCACGTACATTAGTGCAAACACATCACTCACCAAAGATAACATGGAAGTGGTTTTAATCATGAACAAAGTTAATTAAAAGGTGTGGGCTTAGTCCTATAAATCCGAAGGTGATTTATGCCTTCAGATTTGAATTACCACCTTCACCTAAAAAAGCAGGAACTGCTTTATGAAAACAGCAGGTTACCACTGACAAATAAAGATCCAGAATCCCTGAACTCAGTAAGTATTATGTGACAAAATCAGCCACCATCAGCCACAGAGCTGTATCAGGTAGAAATGTAACCCCTTAAGCATATTTCTGAAAATAGCTTTAAAGTGTTATCCTGTTAAATTTGAACACCATTGGTAGAAAGGACAATTTTTTTACTCTTGATTCTCTGATACATTCTAACAGAAAGAGGAAAAGCAGATTTCAGCAAAAGTACCCACTGTTCCAATCACTTGCAAAACAGTAGGAGTCATTTTAATGGACGTGATTTAAAGTAGACCTTTACCAAGCACGACCTTCTATTTAAAACTGAAAAATACAATGAAGTAATTCTTATGTTAAAATATAGCTAAGAAAAATGCATCAAATAAGAGCACAGGGTTCAAATATTTAAACTTAAGAATATTTCTTTAATGTACTATCTTATCAGGCAATTAATCTTGTTGCACTCAGAAAGTGAAAAGAAACCAATCACAGCCACTAATTCACTCATTTCTGAACACTTGTTTTTGTAAAAAAACCTAGTAGCAATTGACTTCAATCTTTTGGCATTCCTTAACTCCCCTTACTTTCATTCACAGGAGTTAAAGATAGGGTGCATTGGATTACAGGTCAGAACCACATGTTTCATTGCAGGGTTAATCTGTTTTAAACAGATATATAGCTAGAGGTACGTATTCGATCATCAACTAGTTCTAAAACTCGATACTACACAAAGGAGGAAATAAATGCACAAGATGTAGATTGATGGCTGTAGGAATTAGTTAAAATAATCGAGAAATGATTACTCATTAAAAATTATATTTGTGATTTAGGCCATCTGAAGCATATTTGAAAAAATAAAGAAATAATGGTAGTATTGTTTGGAATTTTGTCTATTTTCTTTAATTTTGAATTAATAAAATCTAAATTTTTGTCTATTTACTTTAAAAAGGGGCTAAGGCTCATCATACACTATCAGATGTTCAGAAAGAACTTAGTTTCTTTGGCTAAGGAGCAGACACATAAGAAGCAACTGCAAGAGAAGTTTTTCCTACCTGCCATGTACCTTAGCTCCTGAAAGCCTGTCGGTGTTATCAGGATCTTCACCTTATCTGTTAGCTGAGATAATATCCCATATTTACAGGATAAAACATGGCTGGGAGCAGGACATCCTGAGATGTTCCTTACCATCAATGGCTTCTGAAAAAATTAACATCAGAAAACCTTGTCGATCATGATCTCCAGCTCACTCCTTTCGACCCACTAGGCAACATCAGACACTGACACACATAAATTGCATGTGAAACATCTAATTCAAACTTGAGTTCTAAAACCATGTAATGTATTCAACTGCATATAGGGTAAGGTAGAGTTACTTAATATAAATGTATAAGCTTCACTCTTATATCTTTCTCAATCCAAAATACTAATTTATTAAAATGTTCTACATGCAGTGAACAAAAAAGCAGTCTAGCAATTCCTTTCTGAGAATGCTTACTTTTTTTTACATTCAGAAAAAACTTTACAGAACTTTTTACATTCATGCTCACTATTATGTGTGAACAAGATAAGGAAAGTAGAGAAAAAGAACATACTAATGCTGCTAGGCATGGAGCCACACCCATGTTTTGTACTGTTAACAATTTAGCTGTTCAGTTACACTCACAAAGATCTTAACAAGTCGGTCTTGATTAAAGGCAACTGTGGACTTCAGAGCCTGCTTACAATGTTCGGTGACACAGTCCAAGACTATTCAGAAGTGTGACAAGCCAATCAATTTTACTTTTTTCCCCTCATCCTTGATCTTCATACTTTTCATTTCTCCTAATTTCCAAGGAGCCTTAGAGAGACAGATGTATTTCAGAGTAACTTCAATAGATTTTTCTCCTGTGCCATGTACTGAACTGACACTTTATAGCAGTCCTCAAGGAAAGGTCACTTGCAATCTAATTTAATTCATGATGTAATGAGTACATTTGGGGAGCCAGTACAAGGATAATGATGATGTGGAATCCAGTTTGATTGAGTCTATTTAAGTGAACAGTTAATAGAAAAGAGATCAGAAGTCATGGAACCATTAATGATATGGATGAAAAGGATATTGAGGTTATCTGCCCCGAGAGAAAATAAATCATAGCTCCATCCTTTCTGGTTTTCAGTACTCTTAGTAATGCCCATTCAACTGTATTTGCACCATTAAGAAATATTTTCTATTGTCTAACTTAAATCTGCTTTCCTGCAATTGTAACACCATTGCTTCTAAAGCTATTATGAAACACTTTATTCCTTTGTTCTTCATATTATCTTTTTATATATTGGGAAGTCAATCATGTATTCTCTGATTTTCTTTGCTACACTGAATGGCTTGAATGCATTCAGACTCTCCCCATTGCTTACATTTTACAGATCATTTTTTTTTGCCCTGCAGTTCCAGGATGCTCTTTGCTCATGTCAGACCTCTCTTTGTGGAAGAGAGAACAAGTGCACAAACAATACTGAAAATTTTTACTTTTACATAACAAAAGCAGCAAAAAGGTTTTGTGACTTTTTCAACAACAAGTTGTTTGGGGTTTTTTTGCCTGGAAAACTAAAGAATTGAAAAAAACTCCAAACCATAGGAAATTTACAGTTTGTTTTGTAGTGAAAGAGAAATGATGAAGAGGTGAGTGCTGGGGATTGAAGGATGCCAAAACTGTATTAAGCAAAAGAGATGGTAATAAGGATGATGTCAGCACACTCTAGCACTGGTAGTCTGAATGTTGCATACACTTGGGTGAAAGGAATTATCCCAGAAAAACTAAATTATTGCCAGAAAAAGGAAATTACTCAGGTAAGATATAATGAAAAATAACAAGCAAAACAGGTTAAAAAATTGCTAACTGAACTACTTTGAGAGAAAATTGCATTTATTTGAACAAATTTGTTACCTTCTGCAGGAAAAAAAAATTGTTCAAATGTAAGTAATACCCCAGATGGTTTTTATTTCATATTTCTTGTCATGGTGAGGCTTTAGCTATGGTGCTTGCTAGCCATATAGTCTTCTGCTGGTCAAACACGAGTCAGCTTTCTAAAACCCAAATCTCACCTTTGCTTTGTTGAAAAACATTTATGGCAAGCTCCTTAAAAAATATTTGATGAAGACAACATGGCTGTTTGCATGAGTGTTAGAAAGGCGTTATTTTGAAGAACTGATATGCTTACCAGATCTTGAGCAAAATTCCCAATTCAGTGTCCCAGGTCATTCCATATGGCTACAATAAAACTGCAAAAGCTGAACAGCTTCACCAGCTTTTTGTTTTTTGGGCTAACCAGACAACCTTAGTGCACATGAAGGCTTCTTTGGATAAAGACAACAGTTATTGCAGCAATATTCCTGCCTCCTCTTGTACATTTACCAAGCTGCTGTGCTTCCAATTTGCTGATGGAGGAATAATCTTTCCCAGCCGTGCAGCACCAGCCAGTAATTGGCATCTAATAATAGACCAAACCACAGAGGTTTCTTGCTTCTCAGCCTTGCTTTATCGGGTGACAGCAGAAAGGTAGCCACTTGATAAATCATAGAATAGTTTAGGCTGGAAAAGACCTGTAAAATCATCAAATCCAACCCAGCACCATCATGGTCATCACTAAACCATGTCTCCAAGTCCCACATCCACATACCTTTCAAACACTTCCAGGAAAGGTGATTCCACTGCCTCTCTGGGCAGCCTTTTCCAATTCCTGATCTCTCCTGTCAGTGAAATATTTTTTCTAATACCCTATTTGAACCTCCCCAAGTGCAATTTGAGTCCATTTCCTCTTGTCCTGTCACTTGTTACCTGGGAGAAGAGACAATCCCCACCAGGCTACACCCTCTTTCCAGGCAGTGGTAGAGAGTGATAAGGTGCCCCGAGCCTCCTTTTCTTGAGGCTAAACAACCCCAGCTCCCTCAGCTGCTCCTCATTGGACTTGTGCTCCCAACCCTTCACCAGCTCAGTTTTCTGCTCTTTGTCATGATCTTTTCTGGACACGCTCCAGCTCCAAAATATCCTTCTTGTAAATATGCGTCCAAAGTACTGTGAAAGGAGTAAGAATTAAAAGAAATTATGCAGGCCATAAGGGTATAGTTGTCTAGACTCCGACATAGTGTTGGGGTTTTTTCAGTCACAGTATGAAGGTGATGATGATGTCAGGGAATAAAATCTATGCAACTACTTTAAGCAGCATTTTTCAGTTTGCAACTTGGTTACTTTACTCAGATGTGTTTTCTACAGCATATAAGAACTTAGGTTCATCTCTTAAAAAGTCAATTAAACAATACAAAGATTTATATGCAAAGATTTTCAGTTCCAGTACAACACACATTTCTTGGTATTCAGAAAGCTGAAAGTCTCTAAACATCAGGCATGTATCAGCTAATGCAGCATATACTTCAAGACATCAAAGAAGTAAGGAGAAAACTTCTTTTTTTTGTAATCAACAAGGAAGTCATCGCCACTACTAATTTCCCACATCGTTTCTTGTACTTTGTTCCAGTCATCTCTTCCCAACTTTAATAGTATCCTCCAAGCCCATCGTTTGAGTCTACTTGGTGTAGATACCTCTCTGAGGATTTCTACATCGCACTTGTAGTCACCAGTGCCAAAGCTACCCAATATTTACTAATCACATGCAGTAAAAGGACTGATAGGGTCAAGAGTATTTTTTTCCTGTATCAGCAAGAGTTCTCTAATGACTTCTTCTAGCTTTGAAATGAAGCCATACGTTATCAAAGAGGAGAAGAACCAGAATAAAGAAAACTTTCTCATATGCAGTAGATCTTTCTTTCTCCTGTGACTAGTGTAGTGATCTAATGCAGAAAAACTACCTGAATTTATCTTTGTCTCTATATGGACAACACAGAACTGGAAAACACCCAGACAAACCCTTCCTTCCCTTAAAGCAAGCAGGGGACCTATAGCTGAGGATGAGACTTAAGCCAGTTTTGGCCCCAAAACAGAATGTTTTGCTGAATAATAGACACTTCTGTCTTGGAAGGGACTTGGGGAAAAATTACAGTGAGTGTTACTCTTCTCATCATAACACCATTTATTCTGTAACACTGAAGGCAATAACAAATAGCACTGATATGAAAACAACAGCCTCTGATATTGCCACTGAAATGGATTCAGGTGACCAGCATGCTGAGGCTTACGTATAATAAGAGGAGCCAGCATAAACTAGGACACAGTAAACCAATATCCAGGTCTTTTTTGCCAATATCCTATCTTTTGCTCACAATGAGGACTCAGCAATTAGGGAATCAGTGTCTGAAGATTTTTTTCTGTTGTTTGCTATGCTAGCACTTCCTGGAAGTTAAACACTATTACCACGCTTCGTTAAAATGATAAAACAATCTCTGAACCTCTCTGAACTTCCAATGTCAAAATAGAAATTCTGAGCACACCAGTGCTAATATTTTGAACTCTTGAGATGTCCAGGGCACAATATTATAAGCAGGAAGATAGCTCAAGGACTCTCGTTAAATTATTTTCTTCTTTCTTCTCCATGAATCTTGCATTATTTCAACAATTTCAATAGCAAGTCTAGCAAAAGATACAATAAATGGGTAGGAATTGTGCTAAATTTGTCCCGGTCTGGTTTTGTCAGGGGCAGAGATTTTTGGCCTTTCTGTTTTTCTTCTTCCTTCTCCTATCTGTACCCTTTGTGGAATGCTATATTCACGTGTTATCTCCCAACTTGCAAAGCCAGAAGAGAACATAACATCATAATCCAGGAGGGACCTCCTTTTGTTTCTTCCACAGAGGAGCCTCAGGTGTCCAACCACTATCACTCTGTGCTATCTTATGACATACATAGCGCAACACTGACACCACAATGTGTTCTGAAGGACAGCACAGACAGTCCTCTTCCAGGCTTTCTCGCAAAGTCCAAAATACAGAGTGAAGACACTTCCAAGACAGTTTAAGGAGGCAGGTAACTAAACCAGTTACAATCACCTCTTATTGCTCTTTCTCAATGACCACATTTTCATGGCACCAACCTAAGGGTTGGCAGAAAACTGACAAATTAAATATCTCTATGTACCTGTTCATTTTCTTTCATGATATATTCAGATGTCATTGAATATTCAATAAATACTACACTCGCCTAGTGTGCTTTTTTGTTGCATTTTTCATGTTCTGTCCATTATATATGTAAAACTTAATCTCTCTTTTTTGTTCCAATTTTCTAACCTGTTTCACTCCCACATACAATCTCAACATCAATAGTTTTGAACATAAGGTTAAGATTTGTTATTTTGCACATTCTTCCAAGAGTCAATACCAACTCTATTCTCCCTTTTACCAATTTATGTAAATCAGCTGCCTTTTTTATCAGACAATTTGCAATACCGTCAAATCAAGTTCATTACAACTTTCCTGGTCCTTTGCATTTGTCCTGGTTTCAGCTGAGACAGAGCTTATTTTCCTCATAGCAGCTGGTACAATGCTGTGTTTTGGATTTAGTATGAGAGTAATGTTGATAACACACTGATGTTTTAGTTGCTGTCGAGGAATGCTTACCCACGGTCAAGCACTTTTCAGTTTCCCATGCTCTGCCAGTGAGGAGCTGCACAAGAAGGTGTGAGGGAGCATGGCCAGGACAGCTGACCCAAACTGGCCAACGGGATATTCCATACTATAAAATGCTATGCCCAGCATATAAACTGGGGGAGTTACCTGAAAGGGGGCTGATTGCAGCTTGGCAAAAGGTTTGGCATCAGTCAACAAGTGGTGAGGAACTGTATTGAGCATCACTTGCCTTAGGTTTTGCCTCCTCCTCTCCCTCCCTATTGTTGTTGTTGTTAGTTGTAGTAGTAGTATCATCATCCTTATTATTATGATTATTATTATTACTAATAATATAATAATAATTCTTCTTAAACTGTTCTTATCTCAACCCAAGAGTTTTATTTTCTTTCCCCTCTTGAGTCTCCTCCCCATCCCACCAAGTGTGGCAGGGAAGGGGAAGTGAGCAAGTGGCTGCATGACATGTAGCTGCCAGCCGGGGTTAAACCATAACAGCACTGTATTTCTATATTATTTCTAGGAACTGAATTACTAATGAAGAATGTAAAATTCAAAGTTTCAAAATTAAGGTTAATTTTTTGGGGTTTTTTTTTGGGAGGGGAGGGAAGGGAGCCCATTTGGGTTTTTTTTTTTTTGTCATTGTTTGGGGATTTTTTGTTTTTTCTTTTTGTCCAGGCGTAATTAACACCTTTCTGTGTACCTTTGTTTAGTGTGTAGATATAAAACCCATAATAAATGCCATATATATATATATTTCTAAAGCTAGAGAAAATATCAATGCAAAGACTTGGGTAGTTAAAGAACACACTTCACACAGCAGCTTGGATTGGCTTCTTGGTTGAAGGTCAGAGCTATCATCTCCTTAAACTTCATTCTGCACGTCCTGATCAATCTGTCAGAACTCCTGTATGTGCCCTTCAGTGCTGAACAGAAGCTGAATTTAACAGAGAGCAGGTAATCAATAGCGGTTATACACTGTAGCAAGGTGAGAAGGCACATGATTTGTGAAGGATGTTTAGGGAAAAAGAGTGAATTATCTCCAACATAGCCTGACCAGCTATCTCAGCTTAAAGAGCAATTAATAAAACATTGTCGTTCAGAAACACAACTGAAATAGAAAATTAAATTCTGATGGAAAAATTCCTCTATTTTTTTCTACTTTATTTTTTTATTGGTAATGTATTAACTGTATACTAATATTTCCTATATTGTATGTAAAGAGTAAGACAATTTATCCAAAAGCATTTAAGGATTTTAGAGCTTTTTTCAATTGAAATTAATATCACTATAATTGGCAAACAAAAATTATTTAATAGATGAGTACATTAATAACACAGCCAACTGTTAAAGACTAATTATCACATACACAAATACCTACTGTTTCAGAAATAATTTTCTTAGACAATCTTTACATTTTTGAGTTTCCTCATTCAGGTGACCTCATCATTCATCTTACTGAGATACAAATGAAAACCTGGGACACAGGATACAAAACTCTGCAGGAAAATAGAGGATTTTTATGTGAAAAATGAGTCACCTTGTAGTCATATTACAAATTAGACAAATTAGAGATATAATGTATTGGAGTATGGTTTTGATGTTGCATGTGCATATGTAATAGAAATTCTGCATACTCATGCTGTGCATTTATGAATTGTTTTCCCTTCCATACGAAGCCATGAAGAAGTACTAGCTGGGTGTGAATGAGACTTGCACAAGTTTGCAGTCAATTCCAAACTCCAGGGACAGTCCTTGAGAGATAAATGTTTACATAAAAAACTGATGTAATTTTCATTGCAAAAAGTGAATAGACAACCAATGAGATGGGGATAAAAACCTATCCAAACAAAAAACCCCTAAACCTCCAAAGACGTGCTCCCTCATGCCAGTGTTGTTGCAGCATTGCTTTGTTTGCAAATCAATAAAGATGTAATTTATTGGAAATTGAAACTAACTGCTGCACCTGCAGAGACTAATGATCATGACAAGTTGATCCAGTGCATGCATTGCCATGTCTAATTCTACTGAGACCCTGTAATGGGTTTAAAACTTGGTGTGATGGGCATGTTGTTAAACCAATGAGGAAGCTGGTAACGCCTCTGCAATGCGCATATTTAAAGACACTCAAGCGCAGGAGTTTAGTTTCGGTAGTTCCTGCTTCCCTGCAGGTTGGAGGGGGGCCCCAAGGGCACCTTCCCAGAGCTCACCTGGCCCTCCCCCGGCAGCAGCGGGCGCGGCTCCAGCAGAGCCAGCAGGGACTGGGTTGTCGGGAGGAAAAAAACACCCA
>VZTA01009020.1:3792-143105 GCA_013398855.1 Mohoua ochrocephala | reverse complement strand
TTCCAACCTTAATGATTCTATATTTTGTGGAAATGAGAGTATCAGTGAAAAGCAAATGCTTGGTAATGCTAACATCTTATCTTTATTTGTTCAGGCAGACAGATAGAAGACTGTCTCCAGAGTCATAAATTACTCCTTATGAACTGAAAGACCCTTGAGGAAATGTTCTGGACTGCACATGTTTTCAATAGCAACCAAAATCTTGAACCTTCATTGCACCTAAAATCAGACTGGAATACTGTTCTCACAATAGGAATATGACCAAAATCTTTACATCTTCAGAAAATACATAATATGTGTCTTAGGAAAAGACTCAAAGACACCATTGGGTTTTGCATTTGCACTTCAGCCCCAGGACTACCTTAGCATGGGAGCAAAAGCCTGGTCTTGGTTTTGTCTAGTAAAATGCAATGAAGTGACAAAGAATATTATATACAGGGAAGAATAGCAAAACAAAAAACAAGACTGCTTTCTAAAGCTAACTCACATCATTCTCTTTAGAAAATAACATTTGATGGATTTTTGATTGTACCTCACAGACTATATTTGAAACAGCAGGAAAAACTGAAAGGAAAGGAGTTAAGAAAATAATTCTAGGATCAAGGTATCCTTTAGAATCCCACAAATTTCAGATTGCTATGCTCAGAATTAAATGGATAATTTTATTGAAACTAATAAAAGCAGAGATTGTAGATGTGGCAGAGTCCATGGTGACTGCTCATTGGCTGACTGCCTTGTGGGAAGAGTAATGCCTGGAATGTCTCACCATAATGAATAATCCAACAAAGATACATTTACACATTTTGTCCAAAGTGAACCAACAAAATTACCTGGACAATGACAGTAAGTGTTTCTTAATTTCACGATAGTATTGGCAGAGAAATACTTATCTGTAACTAGCAGGAGACAACCACTGACATTCATAGATTCTCTCTTCTATCACCCATTACGAAATTTGAGCAAGAAGTGTCCAAGATATTTGTATAAATCACGTATCCCCCTACCAGCACCCTAAGACTTTAAACAGTTAATTAGTCACTGTTTTCTTAGTATTTCCAAACACTCATTATTTGCCTTTTTCATCCCTTTGATTTAGCTTCTAAATTCTTTGTAGCAAAGATAATCTTTCTGCTTATTTTTATTTTTTCTTTTTTTTTTATAAATGGATAATTCCAAATCTTGAAATGCAACAATAATGGTAAACACAGTTAAAGTCATCACAATAGAGACTAAATTAGAAAAAAAAAAATCATTCCGTATATTTTGCTAGTAAGCAATTAGAAAGAAAATCAATAACCAGCATGGTTCCATATCCATTTCCGTCTCTAAAAACATTTAATATATGTTTTCTGAATAGTACATTGATAGGCACTGGGATATTTGTATTGGATTTGCACAGCCATAAAGTCATATGTAGACAACATGCATTGTATTTCTCCCACTCAAACTCCAGCAAAGAAAATTGAGTGCATTAATAATTCTCTTTTCTAGTTCTGACATTCGAATTCCGTACTAGAAATATTAAGCAACGTAACCAGGATCAGAGGATGAGAGTGTCAGAAAGAAAGGCAAGAAAAAGGATTATTCTGCCCTAACCATCAGAAGGGTTATTCTGCCCTAACCATCAGAACGATCTCCGCCCTTTTATTCTGAATTAGTGTAACTGAAGTGTATTATGAGAAAGAGTTAGACTGAAGTGGTATGATTTCAGGAAAATGTAGATATTCTTGTTGGCTATTTAAATTCTTTTTTAACAACGAAAGGGCAATAAAAACTGGAATCTTCATTTATTTTCTGTGTTGAAAACAGAAAATTCTGGATTACTGTAATTTCAACAGAATCTCATGTATTGCACTGCTAAAAGGCTGTACACGACACCTTTAATGATGACATTGAGTGAATGTAGCAAGCTTGGAATGTGGCTTTAATTCTGTACATTCAATAATTGACTAAGCCACTGATTTTGTGCAGGCTATTTTGGCTTGTGAAATTACCAGGAAAGGTAAACACATTCACAACTAAAAGAGAGCTATATGAAGTAAGGGGAAAATAGTCAATAATAAAAGTAACACTGCTTTGATTGACAGCTTTGAGATATCAAAATTAATTACATAATACCGACTCACTTCATGAATAATAAAGTTGACAAGAAAATCAGACCAATGGACATTGAATAACACTAACTTCAGTAGCATTAATTTCAAAATAAATTTTCCACAAAATAAAACTTTAAAACTCCACAGATGGATAGCGACTCTTATGGTTTCATTGTTGTTCTTTTTGCTTTTCACAAGACTTGGTGAATGTTTCCAACATCTATTCATGTGAGAAAAGTGGTAGCAACAACTTTTCATATCATTAAGATTTTCTTTTTAGGACTACTTAGTATCAACATTTCAATATTTTAAATACCGGTTGTAAAATACAGCTAACCACTTTTCTTTTACATGATCAATGAGTTTTTACGTCAAAGGAGTCATATATTATTTCCTCATATTGTTTGCTTCAAGTGTGTTGGAAGTTTATGCAATTTAAAGCAAAATTATGTATAGGACTTTGGAAAAGTCTCTGGTTTTGGTCATGGTAAATCAGAATGATTCAGAAGATAAAGCTCTTCACTACTTACACTACTTTCTAGTCTACTCTTTTAGCCTTAGGAATCAGAATTCAAGTGGTAAAAGTCAATCTGATGACATGCAGTTGCTAAATTTTGTTTCACTCGGTAAATATATTTTAGCCAATACTGTCCAGGAAAAAATCTGACTGATATTTCTATAGACACGGCGGAATAAAAACTGTATCTTTCTTGGTTATAAAGCTCAATGAAATATCAGAAATTATGCTTGATCCTCCACAGCCTTGTACATTTTTTTGCTTTCTACATTATTCTGATATTCCGATTCAATAGCATATTTCAGTTTAAATAAGTACAAATAACCCCACCGGGCTGTCAAAATCAGGGTCATTTTAGGCACAGAGTGCTGAAAAGCCATTTGTGAGGAATCTCTGTGGTGAGCTAAAAATCATTTCATCTTTATAATTTTAGAGGAATGACAGAATATGTTGTTAAATTTCAGTAGGCATGGAAATATAGGCAGAAAAATCCTCATTATGGAACAATGCACATGCAGACATACACACTTTAAGAAACCAGTAGCAAAGCAAAAAAAAAGTTAAATGTTTCTGAGTATGCTGCTCTCAGCTTAAGAAACGTATTTCACTTTTCTTGTCAGTGTTACTTTAAGTCACTCTTGTTTGCCTCTAGGGGGTATTACTAGGAGTAGGCAGAACTTTCCGTTTTAGCAGCGGTGCTGGTATTTGATAAGTATCCTCAGGAGACAACATACAGTGCCAATTCTTCTGTGAGATAGGCTTAATTTCACTAATTTTAAGTCTAGAGGCACCTTACACATCATACTAGCTAATACGCCAATTCCTTTCATCTTAGACTTGGTCTAATACTAGGTCTTGTAGCTGCTGTAACTTACAAATTGTCTGTAGTCCTGGTTTTCAGATACCAAGTTTCAGTTATAAACCAAGAGTCAACCAGAAAAGTCTTTAACCTTTAGGCCATTTTTTTTCCTACTTATGTATTCTAATTTTATGGGGATTAAACTTAAACAAATAAAAATCTATAAACTAGGCATAAATCTATAACTAGTTTTATAAAGTAACTGGTATGATCATAAAATCTATTTAATCTATAAAATTAGATTAATTCTAGATTTGGTTCACTCCCTTTCTACTTTTATTCTATCTCCTACTTCATGGTTTTTTTCTCTGCATCTTATTCCACGGGGTCTGAAGTTATTCCTTATATTTGGATGGCACAGAAGTTATGTCTTCTCTTCTCTTGCAATAAAATCTTGGTTTTTTGGGGTTTTTTTCTCCATTCTGAGGTATCAAAGATTAAGTACCTCACAGAGCTCCCAATGAGAGATTCATAACAAAAGAAATCCCCTAGAATTCAATAAAGGAAAGACACTTTCAATCAGGGAAGATGTGATCACTGGTGGTTATAAAAGTAGTCAAGAGTAGTAGGAGTTTTACCAAGCCAGACTCAGTGGGTGTACGGATAACTGTGCGCACATAAGTCTCTAAGTACTGTATGATTCAGCCTGCTCTTCCTGTCTCCTACTTCATCTTACTCATTATTTTATTCTCCCCAAATGCTCGGTGTTTCTGTTCAAAGAGGCTTCTTTCACCTTAGTGCTCCTGCAAGGCCTGTTTTCAGGCAGGAATACAAAAGCATTGACTGCTAAATTGCCTGCAGCCTTCCTAGAGCAGACTTGAAAACCTTCCTTATATCACAGTTTCTCCTTTCCTAATGCCATTGCTCAGGACATACGAGCATTTGGGGCACCTGAGCCATGTGTCCCACTCCTAGCAGCAGCCCCACTATTGCTAATTCCTCTTCAGACACGCTGTAAGCAGAAGCAGCAGGGAGGATGCTACTGATAGCTGCTCCTGTTGGTGTGGAGGATTTCCTACATTCGGTGTGGGGATTTCTCTCACTGATTTTTACCTTTTCGAAAGTTTGTTCTGGCTTCTCTCCAAAACACAGGATCCTCTTTACCAAGGGTTTTAAAGCTTACTATTTTTTTTTTCTCAATCATTCTTTTTTTTCCCCCAAAGTTATAAAAAAGAACTCCTGTCAAACATGTCCTCACATGCAACGCAGTCCCTCAGTCTAAATTCATGTGACTTCTCTGGCACTAGACCTGTCCAAACATCTTCACATGTTTTTCAGCTGGTTTCAAAGTTTCAAGATTTGATCTAGATGAGGAAAATAGATTTATTGTTTTAAGTTCTGCAGTTTCAATATCCCAAAGACCTGAAAAATCGATTCTTTCATGTCACTAATGAAATTTTTATCTTCCTCTCTCTTTACTGTAACTTCTTCAATTCTTTTGCAGAAATATAAATCTCTCACAGTCAAAAAATCGTTTTCTCTACCTATGCTTTCTCTATATTTTCTTTCCTTTGGTCCCTTTCTGACTTTCTACTTCCCTCCTTTTTCTCATTTCAGTTCTCTCTGGCTTTCTGGTTTATATCCTTTTCAAGGCTAAATTCTACCACAGTAAGATTCTTTCCTATTCTCTGCACCACAATGTAAAAAGTCTTCTCTCTCTTTTTATTGTTTGGCTGGAAACCTGGACTAAATGCAAGAAAACAGGCTGTACTTTGTTCAAGCATTAGAGAGCCATTAACCTGAAATTAGAGTACAGGCAAAAGAAAGAAGTGAGACCACTTCAAAATAGGGATAATTCCCGTTGCCCTGAAGAATGGATACACTGCCTTTTAAAGAGATTTCTTTCTAGTCAGTTCTGTCAACATTTCATCTTGTTTTCTCCTTATACCTACATAGTTCCTCTTCTTTAAAAGCAGTGTATACCCATGCTCTGTTATAGTTGCAGCGCAGTTTCCCGTCTTTAAATTTTTGTTAAAAGAAGTTTTCATTTTTTCTAAATGTTCCTTTTTGATGAAAATACGCTCATGTTCATTGAACATCAGAGCAGATTCAGTAAAAAAGGAAAAGAAAAAACAAATTAATATAAAACACATATACATATGCTCAAACATCATGTTAAGATTCTATCGCCTATACTGAATTCTTTATTACGGGCTTTTCTCTCTTTTTACTTATTCAGAATACCAGAGCCCCGAAAAAGGGTTGTCTCACTTTCTTAGTGGGTAGCTGATTTGAGAAGTGAGGTATATTGGTGTTTTCTTTTGTTTGTGGCTCTCATATAACTGAATATTTTTTGGAAGTAGATGCTTGCTTTGTGATAATCACATAAGATACAACTGCGGGTTGGCCTGGAGAGCTCCTTGAAAAGCTACATCAAAAGAGGATTTCATCAGTGCTTCTAACATTCTTTGAACAAAACATTATTGGAAATGTCAGCTTTTCCTAGCTTTGCTGAAGCAAGAGACAGATGAGAACATCGTATCATCTAGTCTGACCTTCTGTATATCACAGGTCAATACGTTTCCCACAAACATTTCATAAAATCTAAAGATTTATTAAGCCAGATGAGTCAGTTCTCAAATTGCTGTAGATAGAGGCAACAACAGACCTAAGCACAAGAAGTGGCTTAGGCTTCTTCATGGTTGGAAAACTGTTATGGTGAGACAATCCCAGAAGGCAAATCATGTCTGATATAGCAATGCTCCTTCCTCCTGTGCTTCTTCATAAAATGCCCACCAAACCTGAGAGAAAATGCTCATTTATGCAAGATCAACACCCAGTGTTGGTCTGGGTAAGTGAACTATGCATCACAGAAATTTTCTGTTACAGAATTGACCCACGCTACTCATTATTCACCTTGATTTTATATAGAAATAAAAAACCAGCAATTGCTTATTTTTGTCTACTACTTTGACAGGTCAATTTAAAAAAATACAGACTGTGCTGGAAGCACTGTGACTGGAGATGGAGATTGCCCTGGATGCTGCTCATGAGGGGAAGGAGCCGCAAGGTGTGATGGGCAGATCCATCAGCACCTGTGGGATGGCTAACACGTAGAGGCTGCGCAGAGGCTTTAGAGGCTCTGCAGAGATTAAGCCTGTGTTGATGTTTGCCATACCATTCTCTGGCACTGCACTCAGCTGGCATGGAGCAGCCTCTGTCTGCACTATGAGACCCTCTGACCTTCTGAAATGTGGTGGCTGGGTCCAGTGCATCTTTGGGGAATGGTCTTCAGCTGTGCTAGCTCTGGAAGCACACCCAGGGTTTTTCAGGGATGGCCTTTGTTGACACCAAGCACAGCCAGCGACTGGTCTAAAAGTCTGGCTATGTAAAACACTGGCTCACAGGGGTCAGGAGTATTTCCTAGAGTTGTTTGATGTGTCTATGTAGGCTCAGTCTCAGGGACAGAAAGTGTGATAGTGTGAAAGAAACTTCCCAGGTAGTGATTGGCTGCCATGTGGGAGCTGCTATGTCACTCCCTAGAAGCAGTGACATGCCCTGTGGTCTGGGATGGAGATGTTCAGAAAGATCTTCCAAGGCATGAAGTTTAATAACTTTAATTTCCATTTTATCTTCCTTACTTTGAGCTTTTGCTGTGTGAAAAGTGTTCTGTTGCTCATATAATAGAATTTGGCTTTTTGTAGTTAAAGGCCTTTAGACTTTCTTTAGAAACCATGGTAGGAGAGGCAGATTCACATCAAAGACCAGGCCAACTAGTCTCACAATCTCTATGAATTGAGAAAGACAGGGAGAAAAAGTCACTAGAAGTGCCACAGGCCACATATATACAGGAGAACCTTTTTCTAGACAGAACCTAGTTGCATCACAAAGGGTAAGATTTAAAAGTTTTTGCCTAAAAAGGCAGCTTCCTGTTCTTTTCCAGCAACATAACTTATTTTTAGAAACAAAGGGCTATAGGATGGTATTGAAGATTTTTGCACTGGTGGGGGTAATCTGAGATTTAACTTCTAAAGCCTTCTTCTTTAGGAAAAAATTAGGAGGAATTTAGGGAGGATTTACCATCAAACAGAATAGTTTGTGGCATATGAAGCAATCCCAATCCCATGTTCCATTCCTTGCACTAAAAGTAGAGCTTTATAAATGGCCAAATCATTTCCACTTGAGGCACACCACTTCGGAGCTTTTTTTCTGAAAAATAATGGACTGTGCACTTCTGAATTGCTGTGTGCCACAGCTTCAGGTGGCTCTGAAAAGAGAAACCCATGATTTAAAAATTGTATGGCATATCACTGTTTTGAGTCCTAAAGCCTAGCTGGAAAACATAGTGAATCAATAGGACTACTTTTCCTGACAGGACAGACTTTGATTAGGCTGTTTTATTGAAATTTGAAATGTTCCGGAAAATAAGTCTTAAAATGCTCTAAAACACTTTTTCTTGCATTTCAGGTAGATTTTTTTTCCCGATGTAAGTGGATGGGAATGAGAAATGTCTTCTGAAGATAGAGTAAAATTTGAGAGACCAGAGCTTAAGAGGCATGTCAAACTCAGAGATGTGAATAAAAGCGTACCACATAATCTCATCTCAGGTTCACATCTCTCCTAAACAGACAATGGAGGCTGGTGTACAGAGGCATCTCAACAGTCCTTCTGCTCTCAGAGCAAATGGTCAAACTCCTGCAACAAAGAGCAAAAAGATCAATTTACATTTTCTTTCTTTAATCTTTTGACTACTAGAAAGGCAGTGCTTTACTTAGTTTATGAGAAATGCTGAGAAGGAAACTTAACTTAGCAGGGTTTTGGTTTCATATAATTGCTGACAGGACAGCTAGCTTCCTTTGTCTCTTTAAAAAATTAATATCAGCATTCTTCCACAAAAAGAAGAATGATCTTGCTTCTGGCCAATGTGATTTGTTTTTGTGCCAAAAGTAGGCCATGTGTACTCTAAACCCAAACTGTGCTGCTGTGTGTAACAGTTCAGAGATTGACTGTCTGCTGTGCTGAGCCTTTTTACGTCTTCAGTCTCCCAGGGCTTCCTATTTCCATCATCCCCACCACTTGCTCCCATCTGTCACTGCAGAGATAACTTCAAGAGGAAAAAAGAAGATACTCAGGTGGTTATCTGAAAGTACCTCAACCCTTTCCTTGGTAAGGTTCAAAATACTTCTCTGGCAGAACTGCAGCAGTCAGGGAGCCTAGGGTACGGCTACAACCACATACCCCAGCGTCATTGTTTAGGATGGGTATTTCCCAATTTAGTATTCCCACTGAAACAATGCGCTGCTCGCTTGCTCTCTCCTCCTCCTCCTCATCCAGCAGTTGGCCGGAGAAGAGAATTGGAGGCACGAATGGTAAAGATCACGGGCTGAGATAAGCACAATTTACTGGAAACAGCAATGAGATAAGAAAATGAACAGTAACAGCTACAATATCAATTCCAAAATGTACAAGACAGGAAAACAATTCACGTGTGATTGCTCAGAACCCACATTACCCAACCACTCCCTCTGCCCTGCTTACTCAGCTGGAAGGATTCGATTCTCCCTGGAAGAGAGTCCCTTCCCCCTGCCCTTGGCAATGACCTGAGGTGGTAGAGAATAACCTCTGGGTCGCAGCCACGATCCTCCTGGATGCTGCAAAAATTAACCCCGCCCTGGCTGGAACCAGAACTCCCAGCAGATCAGAAACGCCAATTATTTTCTGCTCCCACTTCGATGGGCAGTTTTAAATTCCAGCACTTCACTCACATAATTCTTCTGGTAGAAACCAATATAAAGATGGGACAATCTTATGTGACGTTCTGCTTGGATGTATTTGTATTTCATCAATATTAATTTCATAAGCTACTTTCATCATTCATGTCAGTGTCAGACAGCATAAATTAGTTTTGTATTTCTACTCACCTCACCAAACTTTCATCCAGCAAGGAATCGTGTACGTACTAGGACACAACTCAGAAAATAATAATAATCACCTCAATTCCAATGAAGCAATGAAAGAAAATCAAAGATGAATTTGCTGTACATCTGGAGGAGCTAGGAGAGAACAGGAACACCCAGATGGACTGATTTTGTTTACTGCAACATATTTTAATTATGATTTACTGTTGCATAGGAATTCTGATCTACTGGAAAAAGAGTAGTTTTTCAAGATGAAAGTAGGAAATAAAAAAAAAAATTATTTGAAAATTTACTTTGAAAGAAATGAATTTTCAGACTCCTTAAAAAGGAATAGAAGGAATCAGGGAATAATATAGAATATTTGTACATAAGATTTCTTTGGGACTTAAACTTTTAGAGCATCTCTTGAGCCATGATACTTTCTTAGCATTAACAGAGCAATAAAGATACAAAGCAGGTGGTGGTGTGGTCCTTTATTATTTCTTTATCATACTTCATTTTTTATTAAAAGAAAAATACTTCTTCCTAATTCTATGCCAGTATCTTAGGATCTTGTGGCCTTATAAGTCTTTTTTCAGTCAGATTTTTATTTTCAAGGCTTAAAAATCTTTTCAGGCTTGTTCTACACACCACTTACTATTGGAAATCCTTTAAGATCTACTTATTCTGTGATTTAGTTTTACAACTGTGGAAAAGTAATAACTGTTCATAATTTATCTTTGTGCTAGTGCAAAACTGATTTGTAAATATTGCTGCCAAATTTCTACAAATGTCAGTGTGGGAACTGTCCTAATTCACCTGAAGCTAATTAAAGTTTTCCTGTTAATTTGATCAAGAAATGGTCTGAGCACTGACAAAGTAAATTAATTTGGCTGATTTTGGACTGAAGTTGACTCCTCCTTCTTTGTACCCGATGTGATAATGCAGTGATAACCAGTGCTAACTCTGTGGTGCTGCAGATTTAGGAGAAATGTTTTACCATCAAGGCTTGCCACTGCAACGTTTAGGCTCTCTCACTGATCATCTGCAAGTGATAGCATTGAAAGAGACCTGTCCATTCCTTTCTCTCCTCTGCATCAATGTTGCATGAAGTCTGCTCCCTGTTGCATCCTGCAGAGCTGTTACAATACCCAAAGAGACATTTAATTTGTACACAAAACCTCTTTTCTATGCAGTAGTTTCTATAGCGAATTAAACCATGAAATAAAAACTGTAACAAATGCCAGTGCCCACTAAAGTTCCACACAAATAAATCTTACTCTGCTTAGACCATGATTTCTATGAAGTGGGTTGTATCTCAGCCCTGTGCAAACATGCAGCCCTGTAAGAGGATATTGCCATTACCAGTAACAGGCCACAAGCTTTTTAAGGAATTTACAAAATCTCAGGACTGAGGCTTGAGAGCCATGCTCAGTTCAAGCTTTTCTTCACCTGTTGCAGCTTTGTCATACTTTTTTTATCTGTGACAATAAATTCTGTAATTGACATGATGTTTATGTCTAATCTATTTTGGTTTTATCATCTTTGTATGGCACAACCACTGTTTTGCATAGGTGGCAGCAAGTAGCAATTTTTGTAAGCAGAATGAGATATTTATGAATCTGACATAATGATGTAAGGTAGAGAAATACATGTCTGATACAACAGCAGGATTATTGAATAGTGAAGCCACAGGATGTGGCACAGACACAGGCAGACACGCTTGGTAATGGAAATCCATTGCTATAAATACATCACTGATACTCTGTTAAAAAAAAAAAAAAAGTAGAATTGTACAAAACTAATTTCAAATGTCACAAAGAGTACAAAGAAATAGCATCTATCATGTATAAAATACATCATCTATAGACCATTCAGGTGTAACATTGAGAGCAGATCAATCAAGAAAGAAAAAAGGCTTAAAAGTGTGGTAGTAAACACATAAAAATTAATCTAGGAAGATTAAAGAAAAGTAAAAGTAAAATGTCAGAAAAGTAAAGAAACTATCAGAATGAACATTACATTCCACCCAGAAAATTACTCCAGTTGCTGGCAACTTGAGTGTGTATAAAAATTCTAGCTGTATTATTATTTTTTTCCTCTACTATTCAGAATCCGGACTAATATTTACTAGATTCTGAAGATTTCCACCATAGTACTGTTACTATAGTAGCAGTAAATTATAGTCTTTGTGTATACACGTGTATTTCTACTTTGCCCATAAACAATATTTTGAATGCAATATATGTTCACATCAATAACAAAAGGCAGTGATTTCAGTGGGCTTCAGGACCCAGCAGAGTAGATCAATTTCATTCTACCTCAACCTTTAAATCTTATTAAGTTATGGGTCGGTGCATGTCAGCCCAAACTTTCTTTCGATGTTGTCTAAAACCTGGAAGGTTTTTTTTTCTTTGGCAGCACTTCTGTAGCAGCTTTTAGTTGCTTCTGCCTCCAAGGCCAGTCCCTGGTCTCTTGGGAACCGGTGTCATTTCCCTGCTAGCACGGCACACTTTAAGGCATACTGAGCTCAAACCTTGACAATTCAGAAGTCCTGTGTGCTTCTGGAATGGCATGCATGCTCCCAGGCACCCAGTAGAAAATTACAGGCTGATGCCTTGTGCACATATATAACTGAATCTTTATTTAGGCATGGACAGTGAGTTTCATAGGATGTTAGGAACTGCTTCTCAAAAATAGTTTTTCTACAGGATAAGTACCAGTTCTTGCTTCTCTAATTTATTTTATTTCTACTTTATTACTTTCCATAATATAATATATTTCTGCTTTATGGTAAGGTTTCAGAGTGTGGCTAATTTAACATTGCTGTTAACCTCAATTTTTTTGAGAAGACAGCAGAAGTCTAATCTTTGAGCTACATTTCAAATCTGATTGTTTATAAGCCATCTGTTTTATTAAAATTGGAAGCCCAGAGAATGACATCATAAAACCTATTATTTCCTTTCTTCTTTATTTCCCCAGTGAAAGGAATATCTTTTTTCCACTTCAATTAGTTTTCAGTCTCCCTTCTGCAATGCAATCAAGATGTTTCATGCTGGCCAAATTATTAGTGACAACTGACTGGCATATGGAGACTTGTATCTAAAATGTGATTTAACAAACTGATTGAGTCCTAAATGCAGAGCAGTCTGACTTTCAATGTACAGGTTCAAAATCATTTCTGGTACTATGGGAATTCCAGTAGTTTTTGAAATACTGTTGACAGGATATTCTAAAGCCTATTTTTTTCGGGCTTCTGAATACTTTCCCTAGATTATTGTTCCATTGTCTATTATGATACTTGCTCTACCAAGCAGTATGTCAGTAAAAGGTTCAGTTCTTGTCAGCCAACCCTGAGCAGTGTCCTAGTTAGTGAGCCCAGATCCCCGAGTCACATTGCAATGTAGATTTTTATTGTATTACAAACTATCTGGGTAGATATTCTGGTGGTTCTTGCAAGAATTTGTCCTGAGTATATGACATTGAAGACAAGTCGTGCTAAGATAGGGAACAGTGCAGGTCAGATAATGGAATTTAAATATCAAATAATTTCTTAAATGTTAAATTATGTGCCAATTAATGGAGAGTGAGCTTTACATTTCTTTTCCTGAGACTTTTTTAACTAGCAAAATTTACTGGCTAAGATGCATCCTATAATAATACAGAGTCACAGAATAATTTAGTTTAGAAGACTTCTGAGATCATCCTTTGAGTCCAACCTTTGACATGATCAACTAGACCATGGCACTAAGTGCTACATCCAGTTGTTTCTTGAACGCCTCCAGGGATGATGACTTCACCACCCTCCTGAGCATCTTAATACAATGCCTGAAAACCCTTTCAGTCAAGAAATTCCTTCTGATGTCCAGCCTGAACCTCCTCTAGCACAGCTTGAGGCCATTTCCTCTTATCCTGTCACTTGTTGCCTGGGAGAAGAGCCTGACCCCCACCTGGCTACACCCTCCTTTCAGGGAGTTGTAGAGACTGACAAGGTCCCCCGTGAGCCTCCTTTTCTCCAGGACAAGCCGCTCCAAATCCCTTGGCTGCTCCCCACAGGACTCACTCTCTAGAATCTTCATCAGCTCCCTTGCCCTTCTCTGGACTCACTCCAGCCCCTCAGTGTCCTTCTTGGAGTGAGGGGCCCAAAACTGGACACAGCACTCAAGGTGTGGCCTCACCAGTGCCGAGTCCAGGGGGACAATCACTGCCCTGCTCCTGCTGGCCACAGTCTTTCTGACACAGGCCAGGATGCCATTGGCCTTCTTGGCCACCTGGGCACAGCCGGCTCATGTTCAGCTGGTGTTGACCAGCACCCCCAGGTCCTTTACTGTTGGGCCACTTTCCTGATTTGAATTTTTGCTCCCTTCAATGATAGCATGACAGGAGTACAAAAACCCCTGCCCCAAACAAGAAGTCAGTCATAGGCTGTAACTCATTATTTTCCCCAGCAAAGTGGATGCCTGTAGAAAATATAAGGTTGAAGACCAGTAGGAAGCAAAGCTTTCTGCTGTGGAAACTGTATCCAGACCATTGAAATACAGACATATTATGCTCCATGAAATGGCCTCAATTTTCTTTGGATCTCTTTATATATTGATCTACCAAAAAATCCTGAAGCAAAAGGTATGTCAAGAGCTATGTAGGCTATATGTAACAGTATTGGCTGCCATTGCCTGTAAACCTGATGTGGTACCCCTCACTTTTTGCATTTTGATAAACAGTGTAGAAGCATTCCCATCCACTCCTCAGTGTCTTCTTGCTTTAAAGACTCCTGTTGTTTCTATCTTGAAATGTAGGGTCTCTTACCAGTTTGAAGAGTTCTTAATAAAACTAGTCTTCTCAGATGTTTAGAAGTTATTTTCTTGCTTTTCCTTCTTGCAGTTACTTTCTGCCTTTCCTACTTTGCCATAGCCTCATTTAGATAGAGAATATTCAGTTGAATCATAGACACTCACAATTGCACAGTGATATTTTGACTTTATTGGCTAGTCTCTAATAATTCATATTACTTGGTGTGCTATTTCTTTAGCATTAACTCAGGGTTCTTTTGACATTGTCACATAACTATCTGTCCTGACCAGTCCTTCCTTGGTAGAACAGTTATTTTAGTGCTATTAGTGTTTTATGTTCAGTTAGGACTGATTTTTCCTCATTTACAGTATTTTCTAGTGTACTTGATGGTTTCTATCATTTTACTGTCGGCTTACTCTGCATGGTCTTGTCTCCTTCAAAGACAGATTTATTTGTAATATTCTTAAATAGTAACAGTAAGTTTTGTCCTTTCTCTATCTACATCCTTTTTAATCATTTACATATGAATTGAAAGGCATAGGTTTCTCTGAAATTCTTCTAACAACATCTTTTTATTGATAAACTTGACCTTTTGATGTTCCTTCCCATCATTTCATAAATTCTGACTCTACAAAAATTATGACGTTCTCCTACAGCATCTTGATTTGTTCGATAACCTCTGACGAGGGAAGCTGCCAAAAGCATATTTGGAACTTTATATGCTATTTTTCTGCTGAAACATCTTTACGAGAAAGGTGACACCTCCCATATGCTATTTTCCTTCATCAGGTAAGGATCCCCTCGTCTCAATATCAATACTGACAATATTCTCGGTTTAATAATTACTCATCTAGCATTCAGCTAGAAATTGTTTCAGAAAAGGCTTTCAGTCTGTATTATAAAGTCAGATAAAGTGCAAAAATCACAGTGAGTGCTTGTGCAGTGACAGCTTTGAAATTAAGAGAAGTGATATGCGTGATGAAGATGGGAGTTACTCTATATTTATGAGGCAGGTCATTTATACATCCAGAGTGAATCCAAAGTGATCATGAAGCTCAATTTAACAATTCCTATGAATGTGGTGATATTTTTAAGAGTTCAGACAAAAGTTGAGCCTCTATTTTTTGGCATTTACTGTATATGAATGGAAAAGAGAAGGGTTTTTTCAGTTGTATTCATTATTTTAAGTGATGCCACTGTATAATTCAGACATTTTTCCATCTCTTTTTTGAATATTCAGTGAAACACAAAAAATTAATTTACTGTGATAAAACTAGATTCCTCTTCAATATAAATTTTCTGCCTGCTTTATTCTTTATTATGCACTGTAAGTGGCAGCAGCACTTGCTGCATGAAAATCATGAAAATCTAATTTTTTTGCACAGAACAATTCATTTAGCTCAATATGTCATAGACAGGAAAGTAACTCAAGGACACGGTAAATGGGAAAAAAGAAATGACTGGGATAAAAGCAGCCAGAACAAGAATTTTAATTCAGTGGAGGTCGGATGAGATGGAAGGACATGCATTATACTAATAGTATTATTTTCTACTTTTTTTTTCTGAAGAATGTAGCTAAGATGCTAAAAGCTTTGCATTTTTCTTATGTACAACAAACAGCAGATTGCATGTGGTCCAGAGCAGGTAAAGACCAGGAGCTTAGAATTTTTCAAGATGCAATCCCATGGATATCTCTGCCAGAGAGTAAATATGCAATCCATCGCTGGAAGTTACTTCCTCACAAAATATGGAGGGCATATTCATATATGAGAATGAGATTTAGGTTTTGGATATACTATAGATACCAATGGAGGATTAGAAACAGGGGAGAATTATCTGAAAGCAAACTGGAGTGTACACCAGTAAGCTTTTAACATAGTTCCCTTACTAACATACCATGTAGTTGGAAATTAGGAGACTGTTTCCAAGTCCCATTCTGCAATCTATTTCAGAACACTTCATTTTCTGAAAAGCTGAGGTACACAATTATTATTCTTAGAAATGTTGTGTCGTGTATGATTTTCTAATGGCCTTGGGTTGGAGAAAAGTATATGAGCAGGTTTCAAAGGTGTCTGTTCTCTGTGTGAACACATATATGTGCACACACACATGGAAACACACAGCCCCAGTGTATTGTGGAAGATCTCTTGTTTTGCTTGCCCAGCTGCAAACTGAAGGGCTTCCTCTCTT
This sequence comes from Mohoua ochrocephala, assembly GCA_013398855.1. Lineage (NCBI taxonomy): Eukaryota > Metazoa > Chordata > Aves > Passeriformes > Acanthizidae > Mohoua > Mohoua ochrocephala. Next base: position 126,815 of record VZTA01009020.1, on the reverse strand, counting down.
AACCCTTCTCAAGTGATTTGCTTCAAGGTTTCCTTTGAACAGGATCCTATAAGAGCAGGATCAAGTCACAGCATTGTTGGTCAAAGAGTGTGCTGGTGAATACTCAACTTTGTTCAAGATAGAGATGAGTGGATTTCTAAGACATTGTCCTTCTAGACACTCACATGAGGCCTTCCCTAAAGGCAAATACTGCCAATCTTTCTCTTCTTCTGCCTTTTACACTGACAGAAAATGAGAAAGAATCTAACATGATATTAACCCTTTTGTAAGCCCTTTGAGAAATACATTTCAGTAATATCTCATACCCTATTCAGACCTTTCACATTCACCACACAAAGACATTAGCGAGAAGCCCGTTTCATTTTTCATAATGTTTTAAACAGATTTATTGGGAAAGGTATCGTCAGTTCCACAGAACCATGCAGCTGCACTTTAGTCTTCACTGCCCAGAACCTTGCTTCAGAGGGAAATTAAATCAGAGATGCTAAGGAGTAAGTAGATTACTGAGTTGCCTTTATGATGTCTACTGAAGATTATAAAAAATTATCTAAGGCCTATTCTGATTTTCTTCAATTTTGTCTTGACCCAGTAAATCATGTTATAAGCAGTTGCCTTGGATTCTCAGCAAAGAGAAACTACATTTAAACAGACATTTTTATTTTATACTTCACATGGGCATCTTCATTTGACAATAAGAAATGAATGTCATAAAAGTATGCTTTTACTAACAAAGAAGAAAGTAGTTAGTATTTCACTCTGATTCCTTATGTAATCATCCATTTTAATACAGCATAACATTCATTATCCTTTGGAGAGTGTTCTCCCAATGCTTATGATAATGCATTGGATACAACTTTTATCTTTTATCTCTTCATAATAAAAATCATTCTTGGTCAAAATCAAATTAAATGAAAGAAAAATTACGTCAAAAGAAAAATTTTCAGGCAATTTGAAACCATTATTTTGATTTTACTTTTAAAGACTTCCACTACAATTAAATATGAATAAAGCATAATTACTTTATATTTAAATAAAATAGTTTGAGTTGAAATACAAGACAGATAGGTTAGAAAGATGAAGCCCTGTCAAAATATTGATGTGACAAGTATGCAGGGTTTTTTTTCTCTTTACAAGTACTGTTTTCATAAAATGATATTTTCTGATGAAATTAATGTTTTCCCCTGAAAAGAAGATCCTGCTAGGTCTAATTTCTTCTGAAATTACTTCTGCTGTATAAATCTGTGGTCCAACTTCAATTAAATTATCTTTTTATTGTCTCTCACAAGCCAGAGGACAGATGGCATTATTATCATCTCTGTAGAGACAAGTTTCAGACATTGCAACATCTTTATTAAAAAATAGTAATTAATTTTTCTATAAAATTTTCCAAGATGCAGTTAAATATTTATTACCTGAACTATAAAATAAAAAATGCAGGCAGAATATAATTTAAATATAAAAATATTTACTTTTATCTGTTTTTTATAAGTTTGCAGAGAAAGTTGACATAATGCCATGTTGTAAGATAGAATCAAGTACCATAAAAATGATAAAATGTCAGTGACCAAGCACAGAAGTCGTTCATGGGATATAACACCAGGAAAATGAAAGGTTAGAAATGCTCAAATTGACTACTTATATTTAAGTCAAGCAGCAAAAGCGTGTAAATACAGGTTAATAAAGACTTATAATTTCATCTTTTTACAAATACCAAACAATCAGGGCATGTTTAAAACATTATAAGCATGACTGAATGTTAGAAACATAGCTGTCATTTTTGTCATATGTATTCTGTTCCAGCCTGAATGTACTTTTGGATTTGGCCTTGCCTATTGGCATAAGCCTTGGGAAGAATTTATTAATTGCCATTATGAAAGCAGCAGATGCTCTCTGTGCTTTGCTGCGCAAGAGAGGCCCCTGCACTTCTGAAGAGCAATCATCTCTCCTTCTTATGCCCAATGTTAGCCAGGGTGGTTGATGAGCTTAATGTGGGCTATTATGATTGCCACGTGTATGCTTCCTGCTAAATATTGGCTTAAAAAGCAGCTACAAACAGCTTTCAGCTATGCACAAACTCCTCAAATCTGTTATCAGCAGGTATTCTTATTCAGCAGTCATCTATTCCCTATCTTCTCAATACTTCTTTTGAAGATTGATGTTGCTCCTCTCTCTAGTCCTGGTTTAATAACTGTGTTGGGGTCATATAACCCCCACTTCCATTTCAGATTTAACAGAAGGGGGAAAAAAATTCTGTCAAGAGCAGTGCATGTAACCCACTATTATCATGTGGATGACAAAGGCTGCAAGAAGAAAATGCAGACGGTAAATAAGGAGAAACATGTCTGACCGCTGTATTCAAGCAGGCTGGCATGTTCACTGTGCTCAGTGACACACAGAGGTTCTGGGAGGGTGCCTCTTTTGGCAGAAATGGGAGGTTTGATAAAGAAAAATCTCTGATTTTCTTTATTGTAGCAAAATGTCCTTCTCTTTTCCTCGAGCAACCAGCCAGGAGAGACATGACAACCCCTCACCTCCTTCACATCAGAGTCTGTTCCTTTTCCCCACTATACTGACAGTTTTCCCAGTTTTACAAGAGATCCACACTACTTTGGGGACTGCAGCCCCAGGAGTCATTTGACAGTGATGGAGCATTAATTTTCATTCTCTAATAAATTTGTGGAAGTAGGGAGTCTTTGGGATTGCAACAATTTAGGGCGTGTTTGATTAATGCATAGCAACAGCATTATAGTCAGTTCAGGTTTTCTTTGTTTTTTTCACATAACAGTTGTGGCGCTGTATCTTTATTGAGCATGAAATTGAGGAAACGGTAATATTTGTTATTTCAGGCCTTCTCCAGTGTATTCTAGCTTTCTCTGCTACTTAAGACATATTGTCTTATTTCAAACTGAACTGTATGTTGCTCTAAACACAGAGGCGCTGCACTGGAAGGACTTCCTACTACTAAAGATTGATCATAAATATTGTCTTCATGGCATTTAAATAAAAAAGAACATGTAATCTGATAAACCAGCTCACATGATGTGTATGGGGATACAAATTTGACTGTCTGTGCCGACTCTCTGGAGAGAGGTAGATTAAGTCCATAAACTAATTAACTCCTTCCTTTAGCTGTGGATGAAACATAGCTGATTTGAAAATGACATAAGAGATGCAGCAGAAGCTATGTTCTCAAAAGGCAACTGACAGTCTGGGTAAGGAGACAGCAGGGGCTTATGCACAGATATGGGGGAGAGGGCACAAGCTGTGACAGCTGTCAGTCACCGACTGGCTCCTTGTCATGGGGCCATTCCACCACACTAATGAAAGATAACTGTCAGTGACTCCAAAAACCAGCACTACAAAGCTCTGCGAAGGGTCTTGCTCTGCCGCCCCTGCATTCAGATGCTGAAGGCCTTGCTTATCTAGACCCAAGTCATTATTACACTCTCAAAGATGCCCTCATTTCTCACTAGTGCCCTGGGAGTTAGTGGTGGTAAAGCAAGTTAGTGGTGGTAAACCAACTGCTGGTGGTGTGGTATTTAACAATTTTTTAAGAAGCTTCTATCTGGCCAGAAATTATAGCTCAGTGTGAATGAATGGGCTTCCAGGCACTCCACGGCCTGTCTTGCTAGTTCATGCCTTTAGACTCCTCCTACCTAGAACTGCCTGTAGGTATTTATTTTAGCCTAAAGTACTTATGTTGATGATGACCTGCAGACCTTGATGTAGCGTCACATGAATTAGCACAGACAATTGTCTGGCTGATTGCTCAGTAAATCTGAGATCTGAATGTCTGGACAGAAGGGCCTCTGTTTTGTTTCGGTAGTATGGATAGCCATAAGATTTCAGTGCTCACTACTGTTTTAAAGTATTATAATCCACTTTACTACTTTGGCTAATGGGCCTGAACCTTAATATTGGAACATCTAATGGAAGAAACTTTAATTACATATGGAACAGCTGTAAATTTGTGCTTAAATACACATTTAATTAGATGAAAATTGCATTGTTTGGAAGCCGCTGAAATGCGTCCCTTATTAAGACACGTTAAGATGAGGAAAAACTTCTGCTGAAGTGGAATGTACAAGTGAGCGACGGCTTCCAGGCTCAAGGTAGAAAACTGAAAAGTGTACTGTTGATCCCTAGAGCTTAGTCTAAAAAGACTTTGTGACTTTTCTGAGTTTTTGTCAAACAAGTAGGGTACCAGGAACAGAATCTGAAAATTACGGGCAGGTTTTGAAATGGAAGAGATTAAGAGGTAACTGTTAATGAAAGACGCAGTCAAAATACACCGACCGAGCTCTTCCTGTGGGGAGAAGATATGGTGTCTGGATATTTTTAGAGCACAAAGTATCTGTCTGCAGGAACCTGGAAGTTTGAAGGTAATTGGGCTTTGCTAGTGGTGGAGTTGCTTGTGGGGTTTGTTAGTTTTGAGTTTTTTCCCATCAGCTTTTAGATAAAGAGATGAGATCAAAACAGAAACTTGCATAGGACCATGAAAGACTTAGAGAAGTGGAGTTTTTTCAGGAAATGCTTTTACAGCTGAAATTCAGCAAGATGCCATTGTTCTTCATTCAGTTGTTCTACAAAGATCAAAGGCTCAAATGAAGCCTGATGAATTATTTTCCTTATTTAGAAAGAATGTCAGTGGACTCAGCTTTTATTTCACCTCCTGTCAGTTCTTTACCACACCATGACATACCATGGGATGAGGTAATAGTGTTAGGCTGAGGAGAACCTGAATGAATAGAGATTTCACACATTCAGTTCAACAATTAATGAAGGTCTAGGAAGTTAGGTGAGTCTTTTGATTTAGTTCTGATTACAAGAGGTGAAGAACACCACTTCAAACAGGGAATTATTCTCTTATGGTTTTTCCATACTTTGAATATGAGAAGGCAAATTTGGCTCACTTCTTTTCAGGCTGCATCAATATCTCATTCTTCCACAATAAGTTAACACTATTTTTCTGCTGACAAGAGTCCCTTGCATCATTTCTCCTGAAGAACTCAGAAATTAAAGTTCTCTAGAGAGAACAACATAGCTTAAAAGTTTAGTTTTTAAAATTTTCCTCTACATTAGTCAAACAATCATAGAAAGTTGGAAAATAAGGCATCAGATTGTCAGGTCACAGATTTAGTGTTAGAGAAGTAATATATAAAATCTATTCCTTTTGAGTATGCTGCACTTACTTGGTAAATTGAGCACCTCAGAAATTTGCCAGAGAGCTTTAAAAAAAAAGAAAAGAAAAAAAGGAGATGTTACTCTGTGGCATGATGATCGAGGAAATGCAAATTGGTCACAGAAATTCTGAGTCTTCCTTTGAAACGAAAATTGCAATGGGAGAAGAAAAATCTGTCAGACCGTGTTGACCTGCAAGCATTCACTAAACAGAAAAAACAACATATTAGCAAGCATCATTCGCCTTCTTGTAAAAAATAGCAATGTCTAAATTGCAGGCAGCTATAGAGTGCTGTGCCGTTCCAATCTAGTTCAGTTATCTGTCCCAATCACTGAACCACTCTTTTATGGTCTGTTTTCCCATGTTTTCATCTCACAGAAATCATAGAACCATAGAATGGTTTGGGTTGGAAGGGACCTTATGGATCTAGTTTCAACCCCCAGTGCGTTGGGCAAGAACATCTGTCACTAGACCAGGTGTCTCAAAGCCCCATCCAACCCGGTCAGGAACACTTCAAGGGATGGGGCATCTCCTGCTTCTCCAGACAACCTGTTACTTACCACCCTCACAGTAAAGAATTTCTTCCTAATACGTAGTCTAAACCTACCCTCTTTCGGTTTAAAACCGTCACTCCTTGTCCTATAACTACGTGCTTTGTAAAAAGTACCTCTCTGGGTTCCTTGTACCCTTTGGGTACTGGAAATGCACTGAGGGTGCACTGCCCATGTCACCAATAAAGATGTTGAAAAGTGGCAGTCCGAGGAACACCTCACTGGACTTCACTTGGATATCAAGCCATCGACTGCAACTCTTTGAGTGTGACCATCCAGTCAGTTTCTTATCCACCGAGAGGTCTATTCTTCAAATCCATGTTTCTCTAAAGACAAGGATGCCATGTGGGACAATGCCACTGTAAATGGCCTTTTTACCATGAGGTTCAAGTGGAGTCAATTAAACAGTGATTTAGGGAAATCTTGAATTTGATGATGAAATATAAATAAGCCAAAAAGCTAACTTTTCGTTTGGTATAAAGACACAGTATGTTTTACAAATGCTATTCCAGCTGAAGGTTCAGCCAATTAATATGGCAGTTCATTAAAAAGATTGATTATTATTGGAGTGGGAGAAGACTGCTAAGTACCAGTTTCAAGCTACCTTCAAGAGCCTCACATCAGTAACAGATGCTGGTTGTCATTTCTCCTAGGAAATGCACAAAAAATATTCAACACAACAAATGGCCCTTTACAAAGTGTACTCCCCAGCTTCTGGAAATCAATACTGTGGAAAGTTTTTAATTGAGAACTTTCATTTGTTTTGTCAGTTAGAGCTGATGCTTATGCCTCACTTTAAAAAAGTAGTGCATGCATGTAAGATTTAGAGATGGCAAAAAAAAAATTCTTTTTTTCTGGTTGCTATAACATTCAGCTCTAAAGCTAAAGGAAAATACAGAGAAGGGAAGAGGAGAGAAGAGATTATTTAGAAAAAGCACTTTACACTGGAAGACTATCATTTATATTATTATCCCACAATGAATCCCAGAAGACCCAACAGGGATCCAATGGGTGTGGAACGATACGAGGCATGTACAACGTATTCTTCCCATGATGTGGGATTTATAAAATGTACTGGCAGTCTTAGAAATTAAATAGATGATCAGACATTCTGTTTGAGTTAGGAAGAACAAACGAAGGAATAAAAGAAAAGTGTCAATTTGGAGATCTCTGAAGGACACACTGTGCTCATTATTATGAGTAAAATTATTATTATTTCTTGTTATTTTCCCAGAAGACCAAATGCACAAAAGGGAAGAGGCTTAAAAGCAGAGTCCTCAAACACTGGCTACAAGTCAAAACATCCTGAATAAATGAAAGCAAGGGGATGTGGAGATGACTGACAAAACAGCGAGGTGTAACACTAAAGAGGAAGAAGGAAACAAACAGCAATGGAAGGATGAGGCTGTAAAGCACCTGCAGCAGTGAGACGGCCCAGTGAGCAAGAGGAGCAGCTCCCCAGGCCGGCGATGCAGCTCCAGGTGGGAACTGCAGTGGTGCTGAACAACTCCTGCCAATGCACTGATGAACAGACCTAACAGAGGGCCTGAAAAGGAGATTCATTGCAGCCCACGTCATCTGTCTGATTTTAAAGTAATAATTTTGAGATGCAGTTTTCACTCCTGTGGTTGAGTGATTGTCCTCTGCATTACCAAGTCCCTGGATTTCCAGGCTCCCTGGGGCTATTGTGACTTACACTAAAACATGTCCATGAAGCCCCTGGCTCACAGCTGGTTATAGTGGTCCCTGTAAGGCCCTCCTGGGAACCTGGGGCTAATATTATCTTACTAAAGCTGTCTGAGGGCAGGGAGGCTGCATGCTCTGGCAAGGATTAGGCAGCCCCCAGCATCTGCTGCCCTTCCTGGCTCTGTAAAGGAGCCCTTCAGTGCTACCCACCAAATCATTTCAAATACAAACACAAATGAGAACTTAAGCTTTTCCACTTTTACTTCTTTTCAGTGTTATTTGACTGAAACTAATTACTGAATTTTTTTGATCTATGAAAACATTTACATCTTTAGAAGTGTTTAATGTCGAAGAGTTTTTTGCTTTCTCCAATTCTACCACTATTTCCACACAGATGAGCACCCTCAAAATCTTGTCTCACAAAATTCAGAATTATTTTGAGATCTCTGAAAGCCACTGAAGCATAAAACCTGTGGTTCAGGTTTCTTAATTGTTACACTATGCATTTTGACATTTTAAAATATTTTATTTGCAATATTGTTTACAAATTGTCTTATTTGTAATATTTCCAAAGTTATTTTCCTTACATTGGGTCTTACATTGCAACTTATTTCCTTCAGTCTTTTACTTAATATTCAGTGTGTTGTTTTAGAGAGAAAAAAATATTTTTGCATTTAAAAACACATATAGAAAATCATTTATACATTAATGAAAATGTAGTTTTGGTATTATTTCTTTATATTATGTATCTCTTTTTCCTTGCTTTCTATCATTCTCCTTCTTTCTTTGTACTGTGATTTCTTATCTCTTTTTCATCTCCAGTACTGCTTTCTTCCTCTCTGTCTTATTTATTTCTAGTCCTTCATGCTTTTTTTTTTTGCTTAACTGCACAAAACTCAAACGATTTCATTAATGAAGAAAATGTTTGGACTGTTGTGAGTCATATGGACAAGTAGATTTGAGAAGCTTCATACTCTGCTTTTATGAATTTATGAAGTTTAGATTTAATACAGTTAAAGATCAGATATCTGCTCCATTATTTCTGCAGAGACAGACTGGGAGACATCCTGTTCTCTGAAGAAAATTGTGTCATTTTCCAGAACCCCAGCTCCCATTCACATATAAACAATGGGCTGCTTGCATAGCAAAGTAAATGATGTTTCTGCGCACCAGAGCCATAACCTCTCACCCCTGAAGATGAAGTGCAGTGAAATCATTCACTCAGCCACAGCCTTTGCTGGGACACAGGAAATCTACATCCAGATTCCACACTTCTGCCTTTGTCTGCTTACCTTCCAGCATGTTCCTGCTCAAAAAGAGATTATGATGAATTCAGGATGAACTGTAGTACACACAGCAGAAGCTAAGACCAGCTGACCATAAGAAGTCATTTTATCAGGCTGTATTTCATTTGTGAAATGTATTAGTGTTGATCACCACCCTTCATCATTTCTTCAGTTCTGTATCTGGAAAGAGAATGGTGAAGTGACTCATTTTAAAACAATTAGCTGATAAGTGTTTTGGGCTGATTAATCATGAAAAATAGGCCTAGCAAATACAAACAAAGCTAATGATTTGCTATAGTAATTTTGCTATTTCAGTCTGGAATTTTTTGGGCAGCCAATACAGTGGAATAAGAGGCAAGGCTTGTACTCCCGTTTACAGTTATGGCTATTATAGTCCCTTTTTGGCCTTTTGCCACCCTTGCCTAAAAAGCTAAATGAAAAAACAGTGAAATTATAAATATTTGAGGGGAAAAATCCTTTTAATAGTGAGTCAGTGAAGGGACAGTAGGCTTGGACAAAGACTTTATATTAAACAAGAAGAGCCTTCAGCTCTCCATCGTTCTACCCGAGGTTGTGAAATCTGAACATACATATATAAGGGTGCATAAAATAATGATTGGCTTGACTATATTCTGTACCTTTCAATGAACAAAGGGTATCAGATGAAACTTCATGCAGGTTCAAAATAAACAATAGGAAAACACCGTATTCTCAAATTCCATCTACAGATAGAAAAGTACAAAGAGCAACATCTTTCTATTTTTCCTTTGTTTTGTTTCCTAGATCCATGAGAAAGAAACAATTAGAGACTCTTTTATAGTGTGGTGACTACACGAACCACTTCTTCAGACCTGACATCTCAAAATTATTTGTTCAATAAAACCACGAAACAGATGCTTGTAGGAGACTTCAAGAGACTCCATTCTCTAGCTGACAAATAAGATGAACTTCTAAGATCTCCTGTAGAAACAAAATGGTTATAAACCCCATAAAAACCCAACATATACCTCACTCTTCTTTACTACTGCAAAATACAGACACAACTCCAAACAAATTATTTATATTACTAAAAAGGACATTTATGGAAACCTCTGAAATGCAGTTGACTAGACATTGTTCCTTAAATTCAAAACCACTTTTAAAAGAACTAACTTATGCTTCAGTCATACTAAAAAAAAAAAAAAAAATTGTGGCAGCAAGCTTTCAGTGTGATAACCTCACATGTACAGAGAACTTAAATGCTTGGAGGTACACAGAAATTTAAACTTAAAAGGTAACTGGAATGGTGGCCAAATATTTTGATGAAGGATTTGATTCAAATGAATATTAAACAAATCCCAGTCACTCAACATTTGATATGTGATGTTTAGAAAATTTGGAGTTTGGGGAATCAATACTGATGAATTTGAACATTTTAAACCCTAAGAAGCTGTTTGAAGGAGAAAATGATGACTGGAATTTCTAATAAAACAGGGAATTGCCTCATCTATGAAAGGACGGGTTTTGCCCTTTGGACCTTACAAGACAATCGTTGCAAGGCTGTTGATTTTATAATTCCAGGGAAGACAGGAAAACTCTCATAAATTGATATAGAATACTATAAATTATATGGATTATTAGATTTCCTATCAGTTCAACCACAGCAGTACTGATTTAAGAATGCCAGTTATTTACTCTGAGTTATAAAAATAAGTCAATTATATGGGCAGCCTTGGCTTGAAAAATAGGATGAGGAGGCAACTGCCTAAGGCAGCAGGCTGGGAACAAGGACCTGCACACCAGCCTTGAAGAGATGACGCTGGCTCTTCCAGACTAAACTATCACACTCAGTTTCTACCACCATTGCTCATTACTGTGGTTGCTGCAGCTGAGGGAAGGCTTTGATCTGTGCAGGACCTACTCTGTGGAGGGGAAAGAAGCAACTCCTCTCTGCAGAAGTCAATAGGTCCACTTGCATCACTGTTTTTTGACTAATCTCATGAAGTGAGTCATGGAGTGCATGAACTCCGTTTCTTTTGGGTGAGACTAAATGGGAAGCTTTGTTCCAAGAGCACAACTAATGCTCTCCAACTGCTAATGGACAGTTAGTCCATGGGATATGACTAGAATTAAAATAGGGGATGGCAGCCCAAATATAGAAGAAAAGATAGAATCCAACATAAAATCAGAGTTCTGACTCAGTCCTCACCACCAACTGTTTGCTCCACACTCTCCCTTACACTTGCCAACGCCCTTGCCAATGCAGACATACCCATAGATCAAAAAATCTTGGACTTGAATTTGGCTCAGATGTCTGAAGTTGTTCTTTGGTTTCTCCAGTCAGAAAGCCATTCTTTCACACTCTTTTGAGTGATTAATAATGACGTTTCTCCTCACAGTCATTACTCTCTACTAGGAGAAATTGGGATGCCAGTGGTTATTTAATTGGATTCATATACCAAAGATATCTATTTCGTAAAGTGAAAGAAACAGCTTTCTGCACGTTACACTGAAAATAGAAAGTTCTAGCTTGGAAGAAAGACAAAAGGATCAGTAATTTATGTCTGAGTCTTCCTTAGATCTGACAAAGGTGTGATCTTTTAACCATGGCGCTTTCTCTTGTGCTGTGTCAATGAAAAAATATGCTTCAGAAGAAAAAAGGATTGGTGTCAAGGGGTTTTTTTTGTTGTCCATGAAATACATCTTTAAAAGTGAAGAATGGATGATTCATCTTACTGGAGATCCAAAGAATACTGTAACTCCAGGCTTATTTTACCGCCACAAGCAGTCGGCTTTGTTGGCTTTTTTTAATGTTGGTGTGCTGCACATCTCCAGGCTTCCTGTACATACAAGAAAGGGCTTGTTTAAAGCATAACAACTGCAGAAGCCTGAAAAATCAATGTAATGATTTCGTCTTTTTGAGACACCTTCTTGTGGAAGTTTTGATTTGATTGAACAATTTTGTAAACCATCATCTTTAACTATGGCTATATAAATAATACTCTTTCATGATCTCCAGCTTTCTGAAGGAGATCTGGTCCCTGGATTTAAAAAAAAAGGCAAATAATCAATCTCACTGAGAATGGACATTCAGTTTTCTTAGCTGAAGTCAAATGAATAACTCTTGCACCACTCCTTGATGCTCTTTCCTTTGCTGTCTAAAGGCCCAAGGATACAGTACCATCCACCTGCCAGCAAAGCTACTGACAAAAGATGGGCAGGGCCATTTGCTCATTTGTCTGTTTATGAGCATAATGAAGCAAAATGGTACCTCTGGTGAAGCTCTCAGAACTAAGGCATCCTCTGTGAGACGTTTGATTGAACTTAGCCACCAGCATCCTCTCATACATTTCCTCTTTGGGGGCTAGCAGCCTGGACACTGCAAAACAGACTAATTACTGCCGTCAAGACAACATCTCCACAGTCAAGCACCTCTCAGCTCTCAAAAATCAGGACAGGAGAGGCAGGAAAATAATACCAAAGCACAATAGTGTAATTAGGGCCTTCAGTGTATTTCAGCAACCAGTTGTTTTGCTGAGTCTCAGGCAACATGAAAAAGCCAAAGACTAAGCCAAACACGTATTTCCACCACTATCTCCTGCACAAGATAGTAATTTTTTGAAGCAAGTTGCAGTCTCAAAACTGACAAGTACTCCACAAATCTACAAGCTGACCTAAAGTAAACTCTCAAGTCTTCATAGTGACTTTTATTTGTAAACCACCAGTACCCCTTCCTGCTCAATACACACCAACAGCTCTACCCCTTAGATTTTTTACTTTTCATCTGTTTTCACCACTTCTGCAATCACTTTCATAGCAAATAAAATCTTGTGCTTTCACCCTGTTTAACACAGCTTGAGCCCTTCCATTACTGTAGCAACTGGCATGTTCCCCTAGCCTCTGAAAGGTCTCTATTTTAAGCCAACATTAAACACAGTTCAGGTTTTGCAGCATAGTCTCACGGTGGCAAAAAAGTCCAGCTGTGACAATCAAAGTTCTCATTCGCCTCACTTTTGGTGTCTCTAGCTTGGCCTTCCAGAGGCTTTCCTTGCTTTTTCCTGTGTGTAGAATAGAGATGTTTTACAAAAGTTATCTTCACCAATTGCCCAGGGTTCCTTCCATTGCCTGCTTAGATCTCTTTGTTTGTTGCTCTTTCTAGCATTTAAGAAAAATCTTCAGAAAAGCCTAAAATGAAGTTACCTGAGCTGATTTCCATTAGAAGCCTCTGAATTTATGCTGGAGTGATTTTCTCAGTGCAACAAAAAACTAACATGTCTAGTGCAATTAGTAGTGACAACCTAATACATCTTAGCTGAGGGTGCTTTTTCATTCTTTCATGCATATTTCATATGGGAAGTACAAAGCATTTGGGAAAGTTTACCTCAGAAGTACTGCATTGTCAGGCTTCAAAATCACTGAGAATCTTTAATGTTTCACAGAAAGCATGATTTCTTTTTCCTATTAATAATTTTTGTTTCTTTTTTTTTTTATAATTGCTCGAGAGTAGGATAAGACTTTGCATATTTAGAATACCAAAATAGCATCTTATTTTAGAACAGCTAAAATTAAATTAATGTCCCAACTTGAAAAATAAAAGTGTTTGAGAGAGCCTGCAATTAGTGCAACTTTCCGTGTTATGTCAACCTAATACTGAAATCAAGTACATTTTGGAGCATTTGATATTTTACTTTTTCTACCTATTTCTCTTGAAGATGATACATTTTTAAAATTCAGTTAAAAATATCTAATGTAAATCTATGTTCATAAACATGTTTTATTAGAAAAGAATAGCTAATACTCTTAAAGGAAAAAGGAGCTGCTGGGGAAATTTATATACCATACAATGCAGCAGAGTAAAACTGAGTAAGCAAAATGAAACAGACATTGCCTGAGTGAAATCAATATATATAAGTCTCCTAAACGATTTTTGAATAAATTATGATGAATATTTAAAAGCTATCACTCTGGTGATCCCGACTGGAACACTACCATACATGGAAGAGTTAGTAATCAGCAAAAAAGTTTATCTGAGTACACCCAGTTCTGCACTGTGCTGTGCTGCAGATCCAGCGTGGCCTTCAAGCCTCTGCTGGGCTGCACAAAACCCTTGGCTGCAGAATCACATCAGCTGGCTTATTGCCACAGGCTGCCCCTGCTGGGTACCAGCAACTGCAACACCTTCCTGTTTCTGCCTTTATCCAGAAGTGCAGCAAAACATTATGTGAGCATCCTTTTTGTTTGACAGCAGAAATAATGAACACAGTTATTCTCATTCAAGAAATTCCTATAGCAAAGGGGGTCACTCTCCCCATGGGCAGGGTCTGGACAGTGTGTACAGAGTGTGCATCAGAGACCTATTCAAAGCTGCACAACTAGGGATTCTCAGCATTTAAAGGGACGTAAGATTATCTGTATTCTTCTTTCTTTCTTTACAGTGTTACCTCTAATACATAGCATTTTAAGGGACACTTAACAGAGCTTAAGTGACTTTTTTACTGGGATCATAACAGACCTATATGCCCTTGTGCAAAACAACTACTTAAAATTACTATTTGAAAACAGCAGGACTATGTAGACTGCAAATGGAAATCTGAGTTTCTCATAACAGCCCTATTTCTATTTTTCTTTTCTGTATTCATTGAAAGTACAAGTGTAACTATTTGAGTAAAGGGTTGATGCCCAGCATGTGTACAGCTACTGCTGAACTTCTGATTGGCTCTGAAATATAATTTCCCTTTTCTCTCCCCAGGAGCACTTTCAAGAGGCATTGAGAAAATTGTCTAAGACAACCTGCTCATTCCAGTTTTAAGAACCATTTTTGATGCAGTCAAATACATGCAAATGACATACAAAAATATCCTTTGTGAATCTTAAACATTCCAGACATTTAGTCCAAAATGTCTCTGTAGCAATTATACATAGCCATTATGGGATGTAATGCTGTCCTTAGGGCCCCTCAGTGCTAGCCCTAGAGCTCAAAATGACAATACCAACAGTAAAACTCTTCAACTACTTGATTAAGTGACCATATGATGAGAAAGAGTTAGAACCTGTATTGATTTTTTTCGTCCTTTGGCTGTTGCCCACATGCACACCCATTCTGAGAAACGTTCAAATAATCACATTTGCTACAGAGAAGATATGCACTGCCTGTTACAGCATCTCTAATAGGTATCAAATGAATACACCAACTTACAGCTTTCCAATTTTGTATCACTTCCAAATTTGCTGTGAATACTCTCTGTCCCCTCACCAGGACATTAACAAAGACACTAACCAGTATTGGTTCCAGAGTCAAACCTTGCAGCACACCAGTAGTTCCTTGTCTCCAGCTGGACTTTGTGTCACTTATCACAACCATGTGAGTGCAGCTGCACTTTTTAGTGCACCTCACTCTCCACTTAGTCAATGTTTCATTAGTTTGTCTATGAGGATGTTATGGGAGACAAAAAGGAGTACCCCCTGCTCTCCTCACATCCATCAAGACAGTCATCTCATCATAGAAAGTTTTCAGGTTGGTTAAGTTGCTTTCCTTTTCATCAATCTATGCTGACTATGCCTATTTACTTACCTAATTTTCATGTATTTGCAAATGTTTTCCAGGCTTATTTGCTTCATAACCTTCCTTGGGGTCAAGGTGAAACTGACCGCCTTGTAACTTCCCAGATCCTCTGTCTTCTCCTTTGTGAAGACAAAAGTGATATTTGCCTCTTTCCAGTCCTCAGGTGTCTCTCCGGGTCACCACGATCTTTCAAAGATAAGAACAGATAAACAAAGACTCATGAGCTTTCAGAATCTAGTTACAATAAAACATTGGAAGTCCCACTGGTTGAGAGTGCACATCTTGAGCAACTGAAGAAGTTCTTTAGGCATCAGCAAAGAATAATGACGTAACACGGTCAAATATCAGCAGAACAGATTTTATCAGCAAACCTGAAAAACTGAATTAAAGCAACTGAATTTGAGAAAATGGTTTGTGAGGATTATAGCTTTCAAATATGTAATTGCAGTGGTTTTCATGAAGAAAAAAGCTCTGCAATGACAGCCAAATATAAATGGATACAGGAGCACCAAAGAGCATCACTGGATATGACTGATGAAACAATAAGGTCAAAAACAGTTCTAAGGGTCAAGTCTGAGTTTGCTTCAGAAAATGTGTACAACAACTGTCTCTTCACTGATGCATTCAAGGCAGGCCTGTGTCCCTCCACAGCTGTATTTGGTTTACTTGGCAAGGTTTTTGTAGCAGCAGGGCTCTAGAGGTGGCTTCTCTGAGAAGCTGCTAGAAGCTTCCCCTATGTCCGATGAAGCCGATGTCAGCTGGCTCCAACACAGACACACCATCAAGAACCGAGTGTGTCAAGCTAAAGCACTTAGCTGAGAGAGCAAGTAGAAGTGCTGAATTCCAGGCCTTTGACAAATTTTATGGTTCACAAATTTTATCCAGAGCATGTCTGTGGCAACAATCACTGAGATGACCCTCTTAGCCTGGAAAGTCACCCTCATTTTGTTATTGCTCCTTTCTCTTACTCAGTGATCTTCAGAAATCTTCTTCCTCACGTGAGAACCATTTCAACAGGAAGGACAGCTTGTTTTATTGCTTTGTTTTGTTTGGGTTTCATTTCTGAAAAAGATGCCTCCATTTTCATATGAAAGCCTACAATTTTCGATTTTTTAAAAAGAATTTATTTTAGGTGAAATTTAAATAGAAGCAGAGTTAGCAAAGAGACTCTCCAAGCACCTCGTCCTTGGAGAGCTCCTAAAAAAGTTCTTAGCCTACAAAAAGACATTCATTATGTCAGTGGTGGCGTGATTTACAAACCTGAGGGAAAAGTGGAGGATGACAACTTGATCAATGTCCTTTCTCTCCAGTCATGTTGCTTGAAACCTAAAGAGATAATAAATAAGGAAATATCCTATACGGATGACACTACCCGCTTTCAGCCTAAGGGACAGGATTTGCAATTCTTCCTGTGCTAAAGTCCTCTAAGTTTTGGAGGAAAGTCTTCATGGAAAGGGAAGAAATTAAGAAATGCGCAAGGGGACAGAAAATTGCTTTTAACAGAATCAGCTATTTATACTGCCTGGCTTTATCAAATCTGTAAATCCTTGTTTCCAGAAGCCTCAAATGCAATGCCCCTGTTGGGGCGATGCGGGACAGAGTTATTTCTGTTGACTATTACCACTGTCATTTCCATAACAGTCACAGTTAGAGAGGCACATTATCTCTGTGAAGATATTCACTGTCTTGAAGAACCAGAATTCTAAGGGAGTGATTCAATTGCCCAAACACAGGCATTTATTTTTATTTCAGATGACCTGGCTATGAAAGACAGCCGTGAGGGCAGTCGTAAACAGATGCTACATAAGACACTTAGGGAAAGGCTGCTGGAGGCTGGATAGGATACGCTTGAGTTTCTAAAATAGTGTCTGATTCTTATGTTTAGGCAGCTGATCAACCCATTTTCATTTTTCACCATGTTTCTTTAAAGCTGATACCTCTGAAAAATGTACTCCCTATCTTAACTTAGACTGCTTTTTTTTCCAGCTATCAAAAGTGATGAGATTCATTAAATAGTACTTTTCATGGGTTTTTATATGCAAACATACTTCTCTGTCTATCCTCATTTTCCATTTAACACATTTTGGACAATTCCAGCTGATTTGACAGATGGACAGAGGCTTCAAAGGCATAAACAACCTACAAGTGCCATGAAAATAGTCTGGATGAATGACCCTATTAGTGCCCTGACACAAAAAAGAGCATGGTATGAATTTTATTATAGACATTGAAGAGCCATATAAGAGAGAGCTAGTTTGAGCACTCCAGCAGCATGAAAACTTCATGTGGCATTAGCAGCCCCATAAACAGCAATAATTCCAACCATAGGAAGCCAGGCTTCATCAGTTGCACTGCTCACAGAATAATCATACTTATTATCACAATTCCACAACCATCTCCATTAGCAAGTGATACACCAGTGGCAAAGAAGCTGAACATTGTATAAGAAGCAAAAAATAATATTTAAAAATAAGTAAGAGAGAGAGCTAAACCAAATGCAAAATCGAAGGTCTGTAGGGGCAGAGAAAGACTCAAGGTTTTATTCTTATGTATTCAAGGCAGAAAACTCGAATAACAAAAAAGAAAAATAATGTGAGAAATGTGTAGCAACACATTTGTATCTGAACTGAAAGAAACTTTCACGTGTACTCATAAATATCTGATGAATACACTATTAAGTATGTCAGTAGTTGACACTTCCAAATCTTGTGGATACAATTCTGCCACGCCTGTGGTTGGCCCACACTAGTTTTTACGGCTATTGCAAATCTCTTCAGTGCCTGACAAGTAAGCACTTGGCACACTAACTTATTTTTGCAAGTAAATTCCATGCAAATGAAACATAATTGATCCCTTAGTGTTTCTGCTGAGTTTGTTAATTTTTGTTTGTTTGCTTGTGTTATACCAATATAAGCCATCCATGTCCTTGTATACTTTAGGAAGTACTTGCATATTGTCTTTGCTCTGCACAGGAAACAGACGACTGCTTGCAGGTCTAGGGAATAAACAGACAAACATTTGCTTAGAGATTAATTGCCAACAGAATCACAGAAGTTAGAAGATGGCAAAATTATACTCTCTGTGAAATTTTCTTTTTCTCTCTGTGCATCATGGTGCCATGTTTAATGGAATGCTTTAGCTTTTCATTTTATTCCAGTGGAAACCATCTTGCCCACTAACTAGCATTGACTTTGTTTCAGATATCTCTGTCACTGTAGTTTCCTTTGCATCAGCACAGGGATTTTATCACGACTACTTAGACTGTCCGATTAGCAATTTAATGAGATTTAGTTGACCCTAAATGAAAGGACAGACAGCCCTAATGCCTAGAAGGCTGTCAGATTTATGCAAGCCTTCCTACTGAATGTGTTGCCTCACAGCAACCATTTCCTGAATTTTGAGCTAAAATGGATACATACTTCTGCTCCTACTGGAATTTAAGGAGGTGACAGACAGAAGGCTTTAATTGGATTATTCCACCAGTATGGCGTAAAGTTTGTATAGTAGTAAGTTATAGTATCCAATAAAAAGATTTTCTTGGGCTTGAAGACTTAGAACTGTCCTGCATGTCACAGTTCCGCTTTAGCTGCAGTGATGTAGGATCAGATATAATTAAGGGAACACAGTGACTTAGTATGGATAAAGGACTTACATAGCCTTGTGCACCCTAATTGAGAACAAGCTTTTGCAAAGTGCGACAATAGGATGACGCATGGAGGGAAAGGAAAGCAGTGAGCAGAAGTAATGATGTGATCTAAAGCACATGTAAAGATTTTCATTCATTACAAAGCATTGCTCAGATTTTTTGTTTTATCTCTTATACCAGAATATTATATTTGATCCTTACCCCATTTTGCCACTCAATTTGAGGTGTGGAGGAGAAGACATGCTGAAAAACTCACTTCTTTCTGATGTATTATCTGATTAGTCACCCATGTACTGGCCTCTTGCTAATAGAGACTCCTCAAAGTATTTCAAAAGGAATTTTGAACGGTTCAAAAGGTATAGGGTACCCAAAGGTATCCCAAATGGATTTATTCATTCTTGGGATGAATGAGGCAATGAATTTGAGTCTCCTGATGCCCAGAAAAATACTATAAAAGTACAATTCCATTTCTATTAATTTATTATTTCAAGCTGATAAAAATTTCATCTGAATGCTTACTCATGTATAAATAAATGGTCTGCAGTAAAAATTACCTACTCCTTACCATTAAATTACCTGTACATTAGAACCAAAGGACACCATTCTTCACCATCCTACTGTCAATATATACCATAGTACATGTAAAAATGTACTATGAAAATACAGAGGACAAAATACTGATGTCTTGGAGAGTTCTCATCAAAGCTTTCAGACAGATGTGAATTATTTTAAAGAGTCCTAGGCAGTAAAGAATGAAGCCTGATTCCTCCTAACCCTTAGCAACGTGACATTAGAAGAGCCCATTGAATTCTCATTTAACTGGCCAGGAGTTGAAAGTAACCTGGACAATAAGTATCCTTGGGTGATCTGGTGAAAATGCCTGCTAAAGATTCAGAAGTAAACAGTCATGCTGAGTTTTCTTCGGGAAGGGCTAAGTCCTCCTGGCATTTCATTTTCAGGGTCTTTGTATATCACCGCTGAACTGATCAGGCAGAACAGAGAAATTTTTGTTTCCAGCTGAAGTATCAAGAATTATCTGAATTATCTGTTTCTGAAAGCATGATCAGGGTCTTACCCTGCCATGGTAAACCCTGCAGTGAATTCTTGTAATTAGTCTGACCGACACTGTAGGCATAGCTTGCCTACTCTGTTAGTCCTCTCTTGAAAAGAAATGGCTGTACCTCTTGTGGTTACCTTGACAATCCACAATTTAAGACATTTTTTAATGTAAGTTTAACACAAAGGTGCATGCTGTACATTGCAATCCAATGGCTCCCATAGTCTGGTAGCACAAATTACACTGTGACTTAGAGCAGGCAATACACATGCAAAACACTATGGAAATTTCTTATCATCCAGCAAAATCATACGTAGAAGTTATATGAATATGCACGCATTTCTCTCATTGCTTTAGATTCCTGCTGTCCCTGGGTCCTCATTTGCTACAACGACCAGTCTCATCAAATCCCACATAATTAAACTGAACAGAATGGCAAGGGTAATTGTTCATATGTTGCCCCTGTGTAATGAGTCACCATAAACTAAAGGATGTGTTAATAAGTTTGCACAGCTGGCATTTTGGGTTGGATTCTGGCTAAATAAGGACAGCTTAGCAAAACATTCCAAGCATTATGATGTCTCAAGCCACAAAATATCCTCAATTAGAAAGGAGATTTTTCCACTGCAATGTTTATCTTCCCTTGAATTTTCGGCATCGGCAGCTGAGAATTTAAACACTCAGAAGTCTGCGCAACTGCTGGAATGTGAAACACCCTCTTCTTCACAGACTTTTAATAAAAACATATCTTCGCCTAGTATTTTTCATGAGGAAATTGAATACTCCCCCAGTACTAGCTGGGCTCTTCTGAAACCTAACACACTTCATGCACATGAAGTCTGCCTATTGGCAGATGGATTTTGGTTAGGTTTATTGACCTGAGAGAAAACTTAATCACTGCTTAGCTCTAGCCGCTGCAGTTACTTAAAAGATATTTTTAATTTTATATAGCATGTTAACAAAGATGTAGCAGAAATGATAAAGAATTTTGTGGTATCAAGAACTTAAATTCAGGGTTGCAAAGACCATGTGTATTGACAAAATGCTATTTGGAGGAGAGAGAGAAATAAACACAGAAAAATATAGAATACTTGGGAGGATATTTTCTGAAGTTTAGACTAAATACACTGATAACCTTCATTTCCTACTTGAAAAAACACATCTTGAACTGTAACATGGGCATCAGAGGGCACAAAGCTACAGATAGGGCTGAAGAAACTGCACTTTTCAGGAAGACATATTCTCCTTATTAAGTGACATGGAGCACTTTCCCAGATGCGTGTCGCGGTTGACAGAATTCAGCTGGAAGTGTACTGTTGGGATTTAATAGACAGTAGTTATTGGGAATCCAGGATATCTACTGCCTTCGACAAAAAACCCATCTGGTTAAAGGCTACTTTAAAGAATGATTTTAGGAAGTGTTCCAGTCGTGACCTGTTTGAAATAACTCATGAAATAACTCATCAGCACCCATAATGCGCAACTCAGCAACTGAAATGTCATTCAACAAAAAACTGAGCCAGTAGCTCCTGAGTCTGCAGTCACTAAGTAAAAATTTGTAGCAGTGTGCATAAGTGCAAATGCCGTGGAAAAAATAGTCAGAAAAGGTATATGAGACATGAGGTAAATCTTTTGCCATTACGGTGTTTGAGTGAAGAATGGGAAACGATGGATATAAAAGGCAGCTAGCTGTGTCCAGTGGCACTGCCTCTCAGCTGGGAGGTTACTGTAAAAGTCTTAATCCAGCAGGAAGAATGAGGCTAAGCTTCAACTTAATGCAGAAAAGGAGCAGAATAAAAAGGAAATGGATAGTGAATATCCAGGTTCTGAAATGGAAGACACTGCAGGTAATAAATGGCTCATATATAGCTTCAGAATGAACCAAGCATCACACAGAAGCACGAAGGTGCTAGAAAAGACTAGACTGATGGGGAATGGGATGTTTCCATATTCTGAGTGCTACTGATCAGTCATGCGCTGAAGAAAAATACATCCAGCCATGTAATGCTGCAAGCAACATTTTGAAGTATTCTTGGGGAAATATTTTAGGCAGCTATTCATATTTGTGATTAGCATCACAGGCTTCTTCCTCTTGTATCTGTTGGCTTACCATGTCCTTATGAAACACTAGTTTGTGCTAAGTGTTCTGTAACACTCATCTCTTGCGAGCATGAGGATTTCGTACAGTAAGAAGATTCATTGCCTGGGATAGTAAGCAGCAAGTCGGGATGCCTTGATGCGGAAGCAGTACAAGGCAGCCAGCTGTCAGGTGTGTTGCCCACTTCTGCACTGACCATGCCCCCCTGACATTTCCCTGCCAAAAGCCATACATCATCTTAGTGACCTCAAACCCACATCTGACTCACATCACAGTAAAACTGAAAACAAAGAAGTCAGCCAAAACTAAGGCAGGAAAGCTTCTGAAAACATGTTCTTCATGGGGACGTAGGCAAGATGGGCTCAGACACCTAACTCATACTTTGTTTGCCGTGTGCCCATAGAGCGGCTTATAAGGGACTCCTGATTTACATTAACCTTAACTCTACAGTTATGTAATTTAAAAGATGAAGTCTAATATTTTTCCTCCTTCTGCCTATATTGACAGGTATCTTCAATATTATATTTTACAGTGGGTATAATTTGAAGCAGGACCATCAGGATTTTTTTAGTATCAGATGATCTGAAAAAGGATGCCATAACTATCTGGAGTTTTAAATTTTAAACCATAGTTGCCATTCAGCTACAGTGGTCATGGCCACCTGACTAGACCTACAAGCCTTTCTGAGAACCGACGCTCTAGTGGCTTCAGAAGGTGCGGGATCTGCCTTCCATCTCCATGAACATATATTTTATGTAAGCTGGAAAAGTTACATGTTTTTAACATGCAAGACCTAAACCGGTGCACTGTCTCCTCTCTGCGTAATCTTAGGACATGCCATGAGGCCTGTGAGCTAGAGGTTTTGAGGCAGGGCATGATGTGATCATAAGAGGGAATCGAAAGTAACAGTACATATCCAGTGCTCACCGAATCTTCCATCATCCCAAAACCAGCAAGTACTACACAGCTGGCTCAGTCAGACCTCATGTCTTGCCTCTTGAAATCACACTGCTGGTGTCTCCCATGCTGTCTCACTACCTTGTGTATATCAAGGCTCTCTGTGATCTCTACAGCCCATACAAAACCCAGCAGAGCACATACTCATGCACGTGTTGGAGTTTGAAACTTACTCTACCAGTCAAACTTCATTACAGGAAATGGGGCCAAGTTGATAGCACTCAGCACTAAAACAGCCCTAGAGAAATCTTCAACACTGTTTTGTGATACGTCACCATTTTTCCTCCCTGTCTCCACTATATCTGCTTGTTAAGGTATGACCCCACACTCAGATTTTAGGGAATGTGGAAACATTCACTGTTTCTTGGTACATTTTTCAACACATTTTCTCCCTCCCTGTATTTCAGCAGGCACGTTGGACTGCATGATGCCCAAAAGTCTTCACGGGATTGTGCTTTGGAAATATTTCTCCTCCTTCCTGATGTTCCCTGTCATTGAGGTGTGTTCCTTTCCTTATGGCAGAGCCAGTTTGCTGCTGGTCTGGAGTGTGTAGAAGAAGGAAGGAAGACAAAATGAAAGTATCCCACATGGAAGTGACCAGAGACGTTTTGCACCATTCAGCAAATCTTTTGTGACCTGACGTTTGGGAGACACAGCAAATGGTCTGAGGAACAGGATGGGAATCAGATGACAACATTTGCAAAGCATGTCATAAAGGATGTCATAAATCTTATTTCACTTCTTTTCAGCCCGGGATCTATCTGCTTAAATGGCTAGAGAGTAACTTTTTTTCCTTGCAGAATAAGATTTTGAAAAAAAACCCCTGTAACTGGGGCACCGTGTCATACTGTAAGAACAGGCCTTATGGATTTCCACACATTTCTACAGCTCTGAGCCCCTTTCTGTTGAGTCTCTCTGTTTGTAAGGTACATCAACTGTTCCCTTGAAGAGGAACATGCCCGTATTTTCAACACTTGATGCAAATGTTCATATAGGACATAGAGAACCAGATGGACTGGACATATTACATGTAATATTTGTTGTATGTGTGTGTTTGTATCTATTATATGTGTTTATGTTGTTATTTGTGCATATAACACCATTTCTTACAATATACATATATATATATATGAACAATTCTTATACTTCATACACCTACTTTTTCTCATCATATTTTAGTGGACGTATTTTTAGCTTATGTCGTACAAGACATGGATAGACAAATATTTGTGGACAACATCATAGTTTTGCAGCACATTGAAGTAAATAAGTTTTCTTACATCCTTCAGTCTACAAAGAGTAGACAGAACAATCTCCTACCTCAAATACTGAAATGTAGAAGACTTGGCTTTATACAACACACATGGAATTGGGAAGTGATGGAAATGTATACAGGGAGCTCAGCTCATTATCAAACTAATCTTCCTTCTCCAGAAATCTCATAATCTTTTCTGTGTGGTGCCTCTGGTCAAACCCAAGGAATTACTGCATTTCATCATCAAACTTAAATGGTATCTCTTAGACCTCTTTCTCTGTTCACTTAGTGTAGATCTTTGACTAATGCCATAGAAATGCCTGCTGGCTGTGGGTTCTGGTAACAGAACAGCATACTTACATTCATTCATCACCTTTAGGACATTTAAAATATCTGAAAATTCATTTGCATGGTCAGCCCTATGCAATGCTCATTATGGATCTCACCAACATCCTTCATTCTTTCTCTCAGATGTCATGCTGCAGCTTCTGGGGCAGTAGTAATCATAGTATCCTGATTCTCAAGATTATAAACAGGTATTGTGCATCTTTTTGTGTGTTTCTTCAGTTAGAACATCATCTGCATTTCCTCTGGGCAGGACATCTCCTTACAAAGGCAGTTTTCTCATGTGAATTCAGCAGGGACACAATGACAACTTACTTTCTCTGCAGTTATGGCAACCTTTTTCTTACTTTCTAATTTCTGCTTTCCTGCATACTTCATTGCATACACATGGCCCGGGTCTTTTACATACTTCTATCCCCCAGATGGTTACAATTCAGGTTTGTAAAATAGTGCACTGCAATGTCAATGAAATCCATTATAATTTCAGACTATGTAGCTCGTGAAACAAGAACTCAGTGGTGAAGATGATCTCTTTTTCTTTAAAGACACTATGTCCCACCTGAAATAGAGGTTCTCTTTTTTCAGCTGGATACTTTATTTCGATTTCAGCATTTCTCGCGAAAGAACCAGATATTCACTTATGATAGCTGGAAGCATTCCAGGAGAATGGAATCAATCACCATCATTTGAGCCAAAAAGGTGCTGATATACTAAAATGCCTCTTATCCTTTGACATAAAATGTCACCTCTTGAGTTGTACGTTAATCATTGCATTCAAGATTATCAGAGGTATTTCTGGCCATGGTCTAACACTGTTCACCACAGAGATTTGCAGGGAGATTTTTTGCTCCTTAGTGCCTAATTGTCTGGAAACCATTTATTTGAAAGCCTCTATCTGTGATAATCTTAAATTAAAATTCCATTCAGCCCTGTATTTGAATTTTTTTTAATATCAATAATTTTCTAAATTCCTGGGATTGAATAAAAATGAACTTACAGTTTTTCCCTCCCTCTGACAAGGCACCATAGGTACCACAAGTCTGTAACAGTGGTTCTCTGGCTTACCCAGTGCATTTTCCAATGCCTATTTCCTACCTTTTAAGAGGTGCTTCATCAGTAAGTATTATGGACAGACACCAGTCAAAATTCAAACATAGAATCACAGCAAGAGATTATTTTCATTCTTGCAAACAATATATTTTTATGAATAAAGAAAATATTTTGAAAAGCTGCTCTCTACTTCTCTCTCCCCCCATATCTCTAGAACTTTTTTCTCTTTTCCTCTCATGATTCCTCTTTGAGTGTCACTGAAGTTTTAAAGGAATAGCACAACACAGCACACACTACATTTAGACTAATGACGAAAGCGCCCATAGAAAAAGAAAGTGCAACAGACTGAGAACAAATGGGAGACTGGGACCAACAAATGCTGAGCTTTGGTAGAATATTAGGGGAAAATGGTACTGTTGAATACAAACTATTGAAGTGACATAAATGATATTATAAAAATCTTCTTGCATTATTAACTCAGTGATAGAAAATGAGAAAGTATTCTACACTGAGAGACAGGAGAATTAATCAGCAAAATATAACTTAATGACATTCAATAGCAAATTGTCAAGTTAGAGTTTATCATGCTCTGGAGACCCTGTCCTATGTGCTCTGACAGAAACAGGAGAGATTTCATCCTAAATACAAATCATTCTAACACATTTGCTTGTCAGCAGAGTAAACTTTATCCTGTATTGCAAAACAAAGACAGTAAGAAACTGTATGTTAAGAGCAGCAGGGATACATTCCACTGGGAATTATGTCAGAGCTGCACCACCAAGTTCCTGATACTCAGCTTTCCGTCTGGTACCTCTAGACATTGTGGAGAGCAGATTGCACCTGTGTGGCTGAAACATCTAGATCTCGTTCGGAGCAACAGGTGTAATCATTTAAATCACTTTAAAAACACATTATGACATGATGCCTTACACAACATAGACCTTATCTACCTTGAGAAGCATATTCAGTAGTTTCCTTGAGAGAGTGTGATCCAAAGTAGATAGCAGAGCAATAGGCAATCAGTTGAAACTGAACTTCAGTTCTAGTTTATTCAGGTCCTGCTAAATGCAAATAAACAACTTAATTTCAGTTGGCCTGAGTTGAGACAATATCCAAACCCAGTGACTTTAGTAGCTTTGCCTTCAAGAGAATGCAGCAGAGAGGAGAAAACCACAGCATCTTTGTTAATTTGCATCTAAATAAAATATTTCCATTGGTTCAAATAGCATAGAGCAAGAGAAGAAATGTAACATTCAGAGTCCTGAAAGTTTACAGAAAGAATGAATATAAAGAGATTTATAACATTACGTCAGTACTGGTTAGCAGTAAATTAGATACCATCAAGAAAAACAAAGTCCAGCCTTTGTTTTCAAAAGAAGTAATATTGATCTTGCCACAACAATCAAAATTTTTTAAAAAAAATTTAATAATTAAAAGCTATAATCAGTCTCTGAAAGGATTGGGTAGTTTGGAAAACTATTATTGACTTATAAATTAGAAACATTTGATATTTTTCCTAATAGCCACAATACTAGAACAGAATACTGATTATAAAATTTGTGAAATTGGGATCCCAAGCTTATTCCTAGAGAGATATATAAGCCACTACAGGATGTCTTCCATCATCTCTGCATTTTTCATCACTGCACTTCACCTGCCATTTTATCAGACAGTGATTTAAGAAACTTATGCCTCTCTTCATGATCTGCTTCAGATGGACTATCTGAAAAAATGTTATATTACCTACAAATGAGGTCATGACACCCTTCTTGTGCATTTCAAGGCAATTCGAAAATATATTTATAAATAGATTTAATATTGATTTTAGGGGCTCCAGCTGGTAACTTCTCACCACTGTGAAAACTGTCTTTAATGAGATGGATAGAAGGTAGTCTTACGTTCACTTCAATTTGTACCTCAGTTCCAAGGGCTTTAAAGACATTTTTGTACAATCATAAACGAACCAGGATGAACATGCACCCAAAGGGGGCCCTCACTAAGTGAAGGTGCCCCCTCAGGGCCCCTTTTGCCATCCTTATGTTGGCCTAGATGGTACAAAGGATGTGCAACACAAGGACAGGAGGGTTCAGTGCTATTACAGGTACATGACCTATGAAAGTTTCCATAATTGTAATAACAGAATCTGTAAGCAAAAGAGGTTACACACAAATGTGGTAGCACCCTTCATCCTGCACTTTTAACAGGGTTTGTTCTTAGGGGACTCAGTGCAAAGGAAGACAGACACAAAGTTGAACACACTATTATTTTGAAAAGATAAGCAAAGTTATTAACAGGAGAGAGGACAGTAAACAGAAAATTTAACAATATTTGTGCAGAGACTGTAAGGGAAAAGTGGTAGTGGAGGGAGCTGAGTACTGTCAAACTGATTGATGGAAACTAAATGACTTCATGGAGCTGCTGAACTTTATCATGACACACACTTGACCCCAGAGGCATTTAAATAAAACCTCTGTTAAGCCTAGATGAGATTTTATCCTTGCAGGCAAACAAGCTGAATGCTTCAATACCGTAATAAAACAGCTAATGATGGACATTTGTGACTTTTGTCACATGCTTCACTGCATTTTATTGGTCTGTCCAACATAACACTTGCCCCAACTACCTCGTAACATACATGTCAGTGTGGCTGATCTGTAGAAAAGCGTGATTAGGAGACCTAAATTTATAATACATATTTATAATATTTAAATTTATAATAGCACATTGGGTGATGAAAAAAAGCAATCACCCTTTTCCACCAAAAGCATGTGAAAGGCTAAGCAGATGCTCCCACTGGAATTTTCCACACTCTTAAAAAGACGGATCTGGATCTGATTCACACCAATGCAGAAGCTTCACCTGATTTTAAAAAGTCAAATGATTTAAAAATTCAACTGAGAAAATACTATAACACATTTTCGAAACAGATATAGCTAATTTCTCTGGCTAAGAACACAGACGGACTCCAGACAAGCCTCCCCATAGTAAAATTTGCTACTCTTGAATTGCAACTCTGTTTCTGGCAGAAACTTCCCTCTCTCTCCCCCTTCTTCACTGATAGGACTGCAGAGCAGCTATTAAAAGGGCATTGATTAACCCTGACAAGTTTTAACTCCTATGTTTGAAGAGCCTAAAGTAAACCTTTCAAAAGCAACTTATTCTTTCATAGCCATCATTCTCCATTCCTTCTTTTTGCTGCCTATTCTCGAGTCTGTCAAAACAGGAGACATGTCCTGATGCACACGTCCTGATGTCCTGAACCGCGACCTTCATGCACAGGATGATCAATGTGCCTCCAGTGCATGCATCTTCTCTAACAAAGGCAAATACACCGAATTAGGAAGTATTCTTAAGCTTCATTAATTCTATGCAAAGCTGTCAAAAAAAGGGGATTCATAAGCTCCTCTGAATGAAGTCATTTTCTGCCCAGGTACAGAATGCAATTCACTGTCCCCCTTTATATCCCTCCTCCCTCCAAAGAACATTTTTTTTAAAAAAAATACTCTAATATTCTTCCTGAGCCACAGTTCTTTCTGATTAAACATGATACTCTGAAAAAAGAGCATGTAGATACTGCAATACCATCTCCACTTCTTAACTTATTGCCTTTGTCTTCTTTTTAAATTATATATATTTCCTTTCAGTCAGAAATGAGTTTTTATTGCCAACTCATCTCTTATAAATAGAAAAGTTGCTATATGTAGAAAAGACTTAATCACTAAAGATCCCAACAGAGTGCTTGATATGTAGAAAAATAGCATTCTTTTAGTTGCTGTCTCATTTAATTGCAAATAAAATTAGTATGCATTGCCTCTTGAAACATTTGATTTACTTGAACATGCAAAATTTCAATAACCAAAAGTTAAAGTAATTTTTATATTCTTTTGCTGTCTTTATTCATTACTTTTTGTATTACAGTTGGCACAGCTTCTCCTCAACCAACATGAGCTTTATCTGGCAGCCACTTATCAAGCACTGGCACTCTTATTACCCAGGAGGCTCTGCCACAGTAACAGACAGAATTTGGATGATTAGTCAGTGTCGTAAAGATGAGAGTAAAATTAAGAAACAATAAGTACAACATTAACATTGTTAGGCTTAGAGAGAAAGAAAAAAAAATATTACTGAAGCTCCTGGGAACAAATGACATTGTTCTTAATCAAACTGGAAGTTATAAAACTAATTAGTTTTGATCCACAATGAGCAAAGGCTTTTTGTGTTCAAGGACTTTTTTAAAGAGGCTTCTTCTGTGTTTACTTACCCGGAAATAAATTCTGTCCTCTGCTTTACCTAAAATTTCTAAGATGTTAAGGTGACTGGTGCTTGTTATCCTGCCCATTGGCTTCTTGAAATTTGAGGCTGATTCTATATTTAAAGGGCTCAAATCCTTGCCTGACCCACAAGAAGACAATCAACTCAGTTTGGAGAGCTCACCCTGAGTCGCGTTCACCCTGAGTCAAGTTCACTTTCAGATAAGTGTATTGCATAAAGTTATGCAATGAATTTCATACCAGAGTACCATAGAGACTTCATTACACTGACCAGGCTAACAAGCTTGAATTCTGTACCAGCATGCTGCATTTCACAAAGATGTTATGATCGTTCATGTTGATCCTGCACAGATTATTAAAAGTAGAAGTAAGATCTTAGATTATTTGTAACAGTTCCATGGCAGAATCAAAAAGATCTTATAAATTTGTAGATATATAAAAATAAACAGGTAAATGAGGGGGAAAGATTAGAAAATATCACACTCTGAAAATTATATCTGATTGGCATAGCAGCAACTTCATAAAATTATTCACACAGTGTAACACAAAAGATCATATCTCCACAGGAGATGGAGAGGTCAATAAGGGAGGAAATACATGACAAGAAAAGGTCTCCACTCAATTACAAAGTGCAGGAATTGTAAGAGTAATGAGAATGCATGAGAAAGGCATAAGTGTTGCCACAACTACAAGATCATAAAAATGTGAGGTTTTTTATTAGAAACATGTCCCCCCTACAAAGAGGACATACCAAGGAGAAAGAACTTTTAGTTGTACTTGTAGAGTAGGCAGAACCAGACACAGAGTGTCACTCAGCAGTGAAGAAAGCAAGTAGATGGGAGAGTCTTCGAGGTTCAAACCTCTCCACAAATTACAGTAATTTAGGACGAATAGCCAAAAAATGGCAGAGCTCCAAGTCCTCAAAGATAAAGAGAACAAAACATTTATTGCAAAATAAATTTCAGTAACTCAGGGAATTGTTAGACCAATCTAATGACAAAAGGGATTTAGGAAGGCTAGCTATTCCTCAAAGGAACAAACCAAGAATGAAAGGAAATCGATGCTACTGCAGGGAAGAATTGGGATGTGTAGTCAGAATCAGATCTTCTTCCATGATTTCAACCTCAAGGAGGAGTACAGAGAGCGGAAAGTAGAGTAGGCCACATAAAACTTACAGATAAATTCTGTGTGCATACAGAGACAAATCAAACAAGGCAAAGGACAAACTGATGCACATCTCACAGGTGGTATTTAGGATATCAAGAGATAGTTATATAAACTAAGAAAAAGTTACCTAACACAGAAGAAAATCTATAAAAATGTGTCATGCAAAATGAAATCTTTAAAATAAATTTTAGACAGTTCCTTGAAGAGAATTCTTGGCTTAGAGTAAATATACATACGTTGGAGATTTAAGATGGAAACAAAATGTTTCAGACTTGCTGGGTGCAATATCAGGAAAATTAAAGGAGTGAACAAATCTCAGAGCTGTTCAAAGTTACCATCAAAATAATGGAAGAAAGGTCAGGTAACAAGCAGCTAGAAAAGTGGTCTTTGCAATTGCCTAAAAAAAAAAAAAGTTAGGACAAAAGGAGATAAGAACTACAAATTTACTTAAACTTAGAGAAAGATACAAATAATGAAAGAGAATAACTATCACTAACTAAAATAAAACTGGAGGAGTAAAAATCAAGATATATGCCAAAAAGAAATTGCTTCAGATAAATCTGATCTTTTTTTTGTCAACAGAAAAACTGACTTTGTGGAAGGAGCAACAGGAATGTTGTATATTTTGCCTTTAATATCTTTGGAAGAATCCTTATTATTCAAGTATCAAGCTAGGATAATATGCACTAGATCCCATATCTACAGAAAGGATACAGGTTTCATAGTTACATTGAAAAAAGTGTCATACATAATTCTTTAGCGAAATTGAAAGACAGATCAATTGATTGTGTACAGGTGCTCTGTTCACTCTAGAATCTTCAACATTTTCATTAACATCCTAAAGAATAAATATTATGCTTACTGATTAAGCAGATGACATGATTCTGGAAAACATGAGAGGTATTAGAGGGGAATTTGCTCATAAGAAAATGAAAAAGTAACCTAAATACTATGCTACTTGCTAGGTGCAAGTAAAGTATCTTTGTAGGTATAGTCAGCAACACAAAGAAAAGAAAAGTAAATAAAGAAGCAAACATTTCAAAGGCAAAAGGATCTTGGTAATTTCAGACCACAAGTTAAACACATCAATAATGACCTAGCAAGAAAGGTAAATATCTTTTCAGAGTGCAAAGAGAAGTGTAATTTACAATTTCGTGAAGCAATACCCTTTCACTTGGTTTAATATTGGTAAGGTCTCAGCTTGAGAACCGTGTTCTGCACTTTAAAAGTATTCACCGTTTGGAGAGTGCCTGGAAGAGAGCAATAAGAATGATCCGGAGCTTCTAAACGTGACCTAAGAACAATGACTGAAGCAAGGACCAGGTCAATCTAAGCAAAAGCGGGAGAATCCCTGAGTGAACACAAAATACCAGAAAAGATAAATATCTGCTGCAAACAGGAAGAAAATTATCTGTTTTCACTGTGCAGCGTGAATGCAGCCTGAAGTGGCAGAGAAAAACACAGGAGAAACCGTTCTAATTGTGCCGGTGAGAGAATACTTGAGTAAATAAGCAATAGGTCATGTGGAGGCATAAACACCGCAAAGCTTTAAAAGCGGGTTAGGAAAACAACTGCCAGAAACAAAAGGTAATGTTTATTCTGCCTTGCAACTAGAGAAAAAGAGTAGTTGAAACTCCCAAGTTCCTTTTCTAACAAATGGTCTACGATGTCATGAATACATATAAAACGGAGTGCTTAAACAGAGGAAGATGAACTCTCTCATGTTGGTTTGAATGGTATATTAGCCATTTCAGACACTGAAATAACTTTTGCTAGACATTTGTGACGTCTCTTGACCTATTCAATATAGGTTTACAACTATGAGCTTACAACTAAGAGCAAGGGCTTATATTTTTTTCTTTTTGTTAGATCTTAAGTAAATCTTACATTCTTCAAGTAGAACATAACATAGCTTTAACAACTGTGATGTTTTCTTAGTCTTAATAAGGTATTTAACCTCCAAGACAAAAGAAGTTTCACATTTTTTGTCTCAATATATGATACACATAGCGGTAAATTTCTTTCTGTGCTCACCCAAACATGTAAGATTTAAACCATTTTTCAACTGAAGCAAACTGTGGCAGAGGATGTGCCAGTAATATTATTCAGCAAAGACAAACTATTACTGCGATTAAGTGGAACATTCTGATACCTGAGCTAAATTACTGATGAAAAATGGACTTGTAGTGTCCATTGTATCACAAGATGTTAAAAGGATCTAAGAGGAGTGAGTGGAAGTTTTATTCAGGCTGTAAAAGCAATGCTAAGAGCAGTTTGTACAGACATAAATATCTAATACCTTTGCTGAGCTCCAAGAGACACGAGACAAGTTTCGTGCCATTTTTTACACACTTTGAAGACAAAATAGGTTTTGTGATTTTGACAGTTCTATGAGGGGGAATAAAAGCTTTCTGAAAATAATGCAAATATTTGCAAATAAACTAGGAGTTTAAAACATGACCAGTGAGTTTGTCGCCATTCTTTAATTCCCAATTTGTAAGATCTTTTAAACACTGGAAATCATTATTTATAAAAGTAAATAAAGGTATGTAACCTAAAATTTGCTGCTTATGACACTACTGCTGAAAATTTGGACTTCCATTGCATCCTATGAAGAGGATAGGTATAAAAACCTGGCATCTTAGAAAAATGTGTTCTGCAAACTAATAGGAAGTGTTTGGATGTCACTCTCGTTAGTCTGAACAGCAATTACACATATGACACAGAGGGTGGAGGAGAGACTTAACACCACCAGTATTTTTGTTCAGCACACACAGCACCAATTTATCTTACACTGGTCGTTACCTCTTCTGATGCTGGAAGTTCTATTAAAAAGAAAGGCAATGCATTGTGTATTCAGCAATTTGATGTGATACATTAAATAGTGACCCAGACTTTCTCAGGGAAAGGACATGAATGGAGTAATTGATCCTTGTAGGTCCCTTCCAACTCAGCATATGCTGTGATATTCAGTTACCTGGGATATTCTGTGAAAGTTGCTGCAGAGAAATTAATAATCTTAGTTTCTCAGCCATCATCTTCCACGGATGACAAAATTATGATCAGTTAAACTGGTGAATTGATATATAGATGAAAATGTTTACTCTTATTAAAACATTCAATCATATTTCAGGGATTTAAATTCGACCTAGAAAATGATAAATTTGTTCTTTGAGTTTCTTCAGTATTTCAAATGAAATAAAATTCAGTGAATGAGTTTTCCCACGGATGTGCTTCCGAATACAAACCAGCTCTTTGTTTCCTCCTGTCATTTCCTCCTGTCACTTTGTGCAGTAGTGCTGAAGAAGTCATCCAGTACCGGATGAGCATCAAGTCCTTATCAATTCTCCAGCCACCACCTGTTCACATTGACCAAAGAACATGTCACTGAGGACAAAGTGAGGAAGAATGTATACCATAATGCATTTGTAATGCAGTTTCAGATATCTGTGGCTATCTGAAAGAATAACATTGAGAATTCTTAATAAAAATCACTCAAAACCATGGACAGGTAGTGCATATTGCATTTTTCACAGTTAGAAAACCTCCACATGCTTGAATACTACTGAATTTAAATTCTGTATTGTGTAGTACAGTATGTCAGTCTCTCAAGAGAAAAACTAAAAACAAACAAAGAAATGAAACATCAAAAACATCCCCATGTGTTGGGGATCATTTTCATTGGTTTCTTTACTCGCATTGAAACAGTACTGAATACCTAACTGTGCCTCAAGCTGTACAATAAACAACCTGGCTGAAGCTTTGAGGCTTTTTACATAAGCAAGCATGCATTCCATTGCAGCATCTTTTCCTTACAATGGACTTACAATAAATAGCATTGCAAAACCATAATTTTGAAAAAAGTTGTTTCATTTTGTGTAACTGTCATCCCATGGAAATAAAAGTTTACAAAATCACATAACTATGTTTTTTCCAGCTCTGGTTAAAATTCTTAACTCAAGGGATTCAATGAATCTGGAGGTTAAATAAAAATATACTCTTAATCCACATTGCCCCCATGTTGCTATGGAAATTAATTTCTATTGGAGAGTAACTTTGGAACAAGCGCACTTTTGGTTTTGTTGTTGTTTTCAAATAGGCAAAGATTTTTAGTGGTTTAGTCACCATTTAAACAGGTCAGTTTCAATTGTCTGTCCACCAAGCAACAAAAATCATAAAAATATATACCTCAAAATTGTGAGGTCCATATGCACTTGATTAGCTGGTAGTTTATGGACACGGTACAAGGGTATGATTATAGAGAGCAGTAACCAGAGAGAGAGACCAGCATGGGAGAGTGAGTGCATGCTATTGAGCCAAGCACTGTCATGCTTCATGAGGGTGTCCTGTGTATCACGAGATTCTGGCCACTGTAGGTGAGCATGCTATGGCCCGGCAGGGAAATCAGAAATCTTGTGCAGCTTTAGTAAAAACAGGTCACTGTGTGCAGGCTATGAAACAGGCTGTTCCCCTCCTAGAAATAGTCAACAGACACATTTTGAAAAACAAAACGAGTAATTTAAACCAGAGAGGTTTCTGAATAGCACATGACTGAAACAAGGTTGCAAATCCTCTTTATTCAGTCATGTGTCTATTTGATTAGTTCTAAGCATATGCTCAGCTCCTACTGAAGTAAACAGGACATGAACCCAAGCCAAAGTACATCACTGAAGAGGAATTGAGTGGTGAACTGAACCAGAACAAATACCTTGAGTATAGGAGGCACTTACACAAGAGAGACGAGATATCTGTGTGCAGTTCACTGATAAGCAGAAGTTCTTTAATTATATCTAGGGAAAGGCATGGAGAAACCCCCAAGATTCTTGTTTCCAGCAAATGACCATGTTACTTCAAGTGCACTCATCACCCTGGGCTACCTTTCCAAGACAACAAAGAGAAGTCAATCTGTTGAAACTTCTCTGCAGAAAAAGCCTAACAGCAAGAGCAAATCCTGACTATAACAGCAGCAGCATTTCCTCCCCTCATGAAGTTACGCAGCCTGCAATTCCCCCATGCTATGTATGACTATATCTTATGTAACAATGGCATCTGGTGGATTGGATTGGGGCAATATGTCACTCAAGAGCACTAATTTATTTGCCAAACATCTCAGTTGTTTGTGTAGCATTGCAAGGAGTATGGGGAATAAACAAGCAGAGGAAAAACTCAGATTTAATTGGTATAACAGATGATGGCATATGTAGCAGTTTTTGGAATATTAATAGATTGTCCAAGAAGGGCTGCCTAGGGAATGAATAAGAGATGTAGAATTCCCTCACATATTAAAGATGCAAACACTTTATATGAAGGATGAAAGCTAAGAGTTAAACCTGCTGCATGGTGAAAAATGGAGAAAGAACACCATTCAGATGGAGCTATACACAGATCAGTTTCCCACAAGCATCATTTGGATGGGGTTTTTTTGGTCGGTTGGGTTTTTTTTCCTGAATACCTCAAGGAATCATCTAAAGCACACGACTGGGCATAAAAAAAAAAAACATTTAAAAAGGCAAATGACAGACCAAAATGTCTGCCTAATTTTTGGGATGCACACAAAATACTTTGATAGAAAAATGTAGAAAGCAGCTAGGAGGGATGTTCCTGTGGGTCTGAGTCTTACCAGCAGGGAAAAAAGTCAGGGCAGAATGCTGCTTCAGCAAGGGTAACTGTGAACTGAAAAAGAGCCTGGTTAAAAGACAGGTTATGAAGGAGAACACAAAACACACCCAATTTTTTAAAGAGTGAATTCAGAAATTTTTTATATAAGATCTCAAGGGAGAAGTCCTAGAGAGGTCTTGAAAGAAAAAGTCTTAGAGAAGAGGTGACATTTCCCCAAGGAAATAAATGACACAGCAGGTACAAATGTCCCAGTGCAGAAAAAAAGCATGGAGACTCTGGCTGAACTGTGAGTTGAGCTGCAGAAAGGGAAGGATATAAAAGTGGAAATTAGGGTAGATTATGAGACTCGTACAAAGAAGTAGATTGTATAGACAGTAAGTCAGAAATACTAAAATATGACCTGAAAGAGAAAATAAAGAACATGAGAAGTATAATGTGTTAAGATACAAAAAGAATTTAATCAGTTAGGGATATTAGTCCAGCAGGGATGGAGAACTAACTGCAAACGATGGTGGACCAAGGTGTTAAGGACATTTTTCCATTTTCTGTAATGGGTCATTTACAATTCAGTGGAGCAGTACAATTTAGTATCAGTATCAAAGGCATAAAATCTCATAGTACAATTGGGAAAGAGCATATCAGGGAGAATTTGAAATAAATATATATTTTATTAAATTTTTCAGTCTTGATTAATTTCTTTCTAAGTAGCTTAAAAATTATCCAAATTACTCTTAGGGTCATTACATATAGGATTCATAAAGGAAATAGAGGTATCAGAGGACAGAAGGGGATAAAATGGTGTCTGTATTTTAAATGAAGAAAAATGAGCACATGGAAGAAAGGAAAACAATGGAAATTAGTATGGAGCTCTGAAAAACATTTTCTTCAAAATAGTTTGCTTCTATCACGGAGCAGCATGACTTGTGATTAGAGAAGAAACTGTAACTATCACATGGCTTTGAATGTAGTGGGAGATGACATTTTCACAAGCAGTTTACTGAAATACAATATAGATGAAAGGTGAGTGACCAAGCAGATGAATAATTGTGCCAAAACAAGTATTAATCAATGGCTCTCTTTCAAGCAGAAGGATGCTGAATGGGGCTCTGCAGAGTCCATTCTGGATACAATTATGTTCAGTACTTTCATTTAAATTAAGACACAGGAATAGAGCACACACACATATGCATATGTGCATATATATATATGCATGTATATGTAATTTGTAGATTACATGGAGCTGAAGAGTACAATAAGCTTCCAGAGAAACATAATTAAAATTCAAATAGGAAAGAAATACATGGAAGACTTTTTTTTTCATTAGGCGGCAGGAGGAAGTTGTGGTAGAAGATTTCATTTACAAATTGAGCAGGAGGAATAAATTATGAAAATACAGTGTGGGTTAATGGAGAGTATGTAGTAAGACATCAAAAAAAATCTGATAAATGAGGTGAACTGTATAGAAGTGAAAAATGTCATTGAGCCATTGAGAAAACGGCAAAACTCATTTGAGGAAGTTAAGAGAGATGTTGAAACAAGACAAATGAAATAATTCTCCCAGAGCACTTGGAACTCTCGCCAGCAATTCTGTAGCTGGGTTACTGGATTCTTTAGGAAAATACAGCAAAATCATGATAGTGAAGAGAAAAGTAGTGAGAACATGGATACACATGAAGAGTGTTTGGATCGGCACAGGTAATTTAGTCTAAAGGAGAAAATTTTAGGGGGATAATATGGCACAGTACTGATACTGATTTTTGAAGCAGCAGAATAGATCATGCAAATGGCTGCGAAGGCTCCATCACTGCTTGCCTCTAAGACTAGATTAGAGAAGCCACTGATTGCGCATTCCTGATTAGCTACCTCTGTGTCTCCAATCTAAAGTTATTTGAAAAGGTGCTGCCCAGCAGCAACACTTTGCAGCTCAATTATTGTAGGAAATGACACAGTTCAAATCCTGGAGAAAGCAACTGAGATATTCAGAGATTCACAGATGCTTATAAAACTCCTCCAGAGTGTGCAGCAAATGTCATCATGGACCATCCAGACATCCTTATTAACAGATCTGTCCCTCTGATGTCCTCTCAGTGATCCATCCTGGGGATACACATGCTCAAAGCAGTTGCATCATGATTATCTCACCAGGGAGTCCTAATACCTTTCACATATCTCAAATGCTTGCTTGCAGCCTAACTGCTTGGACCATGTCAAACA
Source organism: Mohoua ochrocephala (assembly GCA_013398855.1). Classification (NCBI taxonomy): domain Eukaryota; kingdom Metazoa; phylum Chordata; class Aves; order Passeriformes; family Acanthizidae; genus Mohoua; species Mohoua ochrocephala. The sequence continues at coordinate 87,890 of VZTA01009020.1, read as the reverse complement.
AACCTCAGTTAATTTCCTTCTCCTTTTTTTATAGTCTCTTTTGACTTTTTTCTATATCCCATATTACCCCTATTTTTGATTCCTTTACCTTCCCCACTTGTTTAATTTACTCCTTTTCCATTTAGTATATGCAAAAGAAAAAAGCTATTTCAGTCTTCTGCCCTCACTTTCAACATTTCCCATGATTTTTATAACACCCATATGCTGAATGAATGACCAGTGACAATCAAATATGAGATACAGCTAGAAACTGACTTTTACCTGCACCTCATGGTACTGGTTCACAGCTGGCTGAACAAAGCATGAGTTTTGATGAAGTTACATACCACTGGATAGCACATACAGATTTAACTCAACTCATTTTAAAAAATCTGGTGAGAGATAATAACTATGCAGATATTACATACATTTTTCAGGTACTAACTATTATATAGATATTTCATCTATTTTTACATACATAAAAATAATACAGGTGATCAAAACTTTGTAAGACCACCTCCGTTTCTCTTCTAGCATTTAAAAAATGAAGTATTTGATCTTTATTTTGAAAGTACTTCACTTTCCAAGTTCCATTTTTTAGTTCCACTAACTACAACACATTTCAAATTTCAGTCTTTCCTCTCTAGAAATCTCTTTATACTAAATTTAATCAGGTCTCCTGAGCCAAATATCTCCTTTACACACGCAGCTCTGCGTTTCCTGCAGCGGGGAAAAGTATCACCCTAGATGTTTCAGCCCATGCACTGCTCTGAAAACTAACGTGAAACACTCGTGGTTTGGGACATAGCTACAAGCTGGGCTCCCTCTGGAATGGGTCAGACTGGTTTACAAGGGAGAGAAGCTCTGCTGAATCCCCACATTAGGTGAGTTCATGAGCAACCACCATAATATAGCAAGAACAACTTTTTGTAGGTTGCAGGTATTCTGAAATTCAGAGCTTGTAGGATAAAATCTAGCTAAAAATGAACGATCTGGAACTAATTATGAGTAATCAAAGCTAAAATTCCTGAGTGGGGATGCATGAAAATTGCACCTACAGGTGAGTCATTGCCATTTTACTTCTTTTAAGAGAACTTCTGCATTTACTGTGAATGCCTACACTATGGCATTTTCCCCTTTGGAAATGGGAGAAGTCCTAAGGGCACGAACTGTGGATACTTCAGGGAAAGAAAGTTCCTACTGTAGGACAAATTTATAACTTTAAGAAATGGTTGCCTTTCTGTGCACTCAACTCTTCCTTTTGCACCCTGCGCAGTCTACTCTTTCATATCAAGCACGGGACTGCAGGTGCTGGAGGGTGGGGCCAGCTGGTCTCTCAAGCTCACTTTCTCTCTTTTAGTCCAGGAGATCCTCCATCAAGAGCCAAATTTCATAGATTCTGAAATTGAAAATGAAGTTGAAAAGATTGCAACATTGTGTGCCACAAAGTGTGCACGGGATCACGTCCATGCGTGTCCAGCCACAGGGTGACCCAGAAGCACTCCTAAGTAACCACACCGAATCCTGCAGCAAGAAATCACCGCTGTCATCATCTTGGAGGGGGACTCAAGGAATGCTTAAAAGCAGCTTTTTTAATAGGACACTCCTTTCCATGGAGAATACACTTTCATTTTCAGAAATTTCTGCAGGCACTGTGCATATCTCACTTTGCCCACTTTCTGTATGCTGTTATTAAAGGGCAGGAGATGTGTTGAAACACAAAAAGTGTGCAATTGCTAAGGACAGAAGCAGTGATACGCTTGAGGAAAGGGCCCAGAGTGGACATCTTCCACTTTCAGTAATGCAGTCTTTTGTGAAATACAAGAAAAAAACACAACTTAAGGAAAGAGGAAATGAAAGGTAGGAGAGACAGAGAACAGTGTAAGAAGATTCAGTTAGCATATGATGCTGCCAGCTGCTGTGTAACTTTGACTGGCCATTCTAGCCCTTGCACATCTGCATTTTGTAGTACAGGTGTTAATGGAATATTGATTTATTTCAGAAGAGTTGTCTTCCCCACCCTAATTCCCTGCTGGATGCCTCCTTACAAAGCTCACATATGCATTTCAGTACTGAAGCAGGGCCATTCCACAAAGACATGGAGACAACCAAATCAATTTTGTTTTAAGCTTTAAATCCAGTCCCAGAATCAAAAAGCAAGATTTCACTTACATCCAGAAATTACACTACTGAGCAGTTTCTAAAGATACTCAAGGATGTTTAAAAGATGGGGTTTGAACAACCCTGTCTCTGACAAAAATCTGACACACCATGTATCCAATGATATATTTTACTCTTGCGGCTTACTACATGAGTTTTTCTAGGGGCAGACTCACCAGGACATCAGTCAGGAGTGTTCACAGCAATAACAAGCCCAAGGGGCTTCCATATGAAAGAGCCAGTCACAGAATTATTATAGAAATATACTGCTTAAATTATAATTGTCTTTCCTCCACTCAGCAGTAACAAGCACACAGGAAGCACTTCAGCAAATTAACCAAATGGTAAATGCTTGTGGTGGTTATTGTCCCTGAGCCAATAGTGGTGATATGTCCCACTAACCCTTAGCCAATCCTTACTTTACAGTCAGTGGCTTTTCGCTTGGGTGTTGCTTCATTTGCTTTTGGTAAGACTTATAATGAAAATGATGAGAGTCATTTGACAATTATGAAAGCCAAGTCAAATGTGGCTGCTGAAAAGCTCTTTTGAAAGCACCATACTGGACTTCCATGAGCATCACATCTTCTGGGTCAGGCATTCTCTAACTGCTCAAAGACAGGGTCTTCCTCATCATTGTATCTGATGATCAAAATTACTAGTGCAAGAATGTGGTTATTGGAAGAAAGGCAATCAATGCTGGATCATTTGGGGGAAAAGTCACTAAATGTTTTTGGCAAAAACAGGGACTTGAGCCATTCCAGAACTGATTGTGAGTTCTTTGTCTAAATTTATTCCATCTTTAAGTCTTTGACCTTTTTTCTATACTATACATGCAGGCACTGCTAAGTATCAACATTGTAAATTTTATTTTTCTTCCAGCTGTGGCTGAAATTTTCATGCTTAGAAGAAATCAATGACCTTTTTCAACATTTCCTGAGTCACTATTATGATAACGGGAAACCCTCATTTACTAGATCATTGCTTTCACATAAAAGTATTCCCTGCTTGAAAGGTCACGCTCTCTAAATAATATATACATAAAAATGAATCAATCTTCTCTCTGTGAACTTAAAGCGTTATAAAATTCAAAGCAATGCAATAAACTTCTGCCTTGACTTTAATTCAGCTCAGTTGGTGTCAAAATGTTGGCCATTACTGCCTGTAAAACCATCTGTAGATCAGCATGATGCAGTTTCTTAAAAAGGCAGTGATCTAGTCCATGAAATCACTTGCTGCTCCAAGTCTCATTTTAGCATCTACTTCTTCATCTGAGCATCAGCACTTTGCCCTTAAACACTATTTCTGTCCCTGTAGAAGGCTGGAAATCTCCCCAAGAAACAAGTTAGTGAAAAATGGGCTATGAGTCCCCTATTAGTCAGGCTTGCTGCCTTTAAGTGATTGCCTACCACCTTTAGCGTGGTATGACAACTATTTTTTTCTCCCAGGAGAATGAATCTCAAGTCTTTTTGTAGAGCAGCTGACACCAGCCTTTTAATGTCTGCAGAGATATTTCCGTACAGATGGCAGCATTAATGAAATCTATGTATCCTATTCATACCATGCTTTACACAATCAAATGGAACCTATATGACTTCCAAAAGTGAGTAAACAAATAATATTTTTGTGTTTGTTTATCAAATGCACCATTTCTCTGATACTTTTAGGAAGATTCTCTTAATTTTGAAACTTTTATTTTGTGGATTTTCCATCAATCTTGAAAAAGAAGTGTGAAGATTTGTCTGAGAGAGAGGTGCCATCATAGCTATCCTCAAAAATTAGCTTTTCTGACATGGACTGAGGAGATATTTCATATTATAGATTTTGAAGTGCATTTCTATAAAGTAGCAAGAAAGCGAAACTATTTAAAACAACAGTGTATTTAATGTATTAAATGCACTGGCAAAGATCAAATAAATATCAAACCAATTTTTGTACAGGAAAAGTACAGCCTCGTTAGAAGCAGAAAGGTGAGCTGTAGAGAAAATACAAGCACAAGAGAAGATTGTGTGCAGAAACTGTGTAAGAAAAAATTATTTCTCATTTTATAAATGTTTATACTATAACATTCCCTAAAATTTGCCCTCTACAACCTTCTTCTCTTTTGGAAGTGCCATGGCAGGCTTTAATACAGCACGGTTGGGAAAGAGATAAAAAAGTTTATTTGCAGTATGCCATGGAGTGTTTGCAGACATTCTCACAGCAACAGCAAGTAAAACACATTTCTTAACAGACCACCTTAATTTAAAAGCTTTGCAGTTGCTTTCATTCGTCTGATTTTGATCCAGGCAAATAACTGAAGTTGTCATTATCCCTTGGAGGTGTAAGAATGCAGAATATTGATATTAGGTTTGGAGAGCACTGCATTCATGCCCTGCCCAAATGCTTTCCTGCTGGAAGAGAAAACATTCACTTTGCCAGCTTCTAGCACACAGCTACTGAAGTGAAATGATCATGCTGTTCTGGCTTTGATAACCATATAAAAATTTTCATATACTATCTCTCATATTCTTGATTCAATGGCCACAGATGAATATTAAATGTCAAAACCCTCTAATATATTCATGGGCTTCAGAGTTGCTAAGTCTTGATAGCAACACAGCATGATCAGGACTCAATTAAATGCATTTTCAAATATCAAAGACATTTTAACTATAAACTCGCTTTTTTTTTTTAATTTAAGAAGTACACATTCTAAGAAGGCAAGAGATTGATCATCATTATTCTCTGATGTTCAAAAATCTATACAACAAGCTAAAACCAGAAGTTTCAGGGTTAATCTGACTATCGTACTTTATGTATCACAAATAATGAAAGAGCCAAGAGGCATTTTTTAGTTTAAGGAGAACTGTAATTACTTGAGAAAAAAGTAATTTCACCTTGTCACTGATTTTTTAATTTTCTTGTTCTGAAGGTCTTTGTTTCAATGTTTTTCTTCCTCAGAGTGTACTGGCAGTTCCCCTAGGTAGCTACTCCCACTGGCTTTTATTAAACTTACACACTATTATTTTCTTTTATTTCATTTAGTTTGTTTTTTTCTTTTCCTATTTATCATGTGTTTCTCATGAAGGCCTCACACTGTGAAGCCTAGAACTGGGCAGAGTACACCAGGTGTGGCCTCACCAACGCCGAGTAGAGGGGATGTGTCACCTCCCTCACTCTAGTGGCAACTCTCCTAACATAGCCCAGGATACCATTGGCCTTCTTTGCCACATGGGCCCATTGCTGGGGTTTCATCACGGCATCCACCAGATTCCCAGGCCCTTTTGTGAAGGGGCCCTCAACTGGACGTGCCACTGCAATACTTGCAGGAGCCAACAGCATGTTGCTTCCTCCAGGGATTACTGAGTTAATAAGAACATTCTTATTCTCGGAATAAGAAATAAATAACAGTGACCATATAACTTCCCAAACTATTTAATTCCAGTGCTGACCTAGTCCTGCCATCCCAGAATATAACCAGGGCATGAAGGAGAGCTGACAAATTGGGAAGGAACAGAAAATAATGAGTGTCATCTGCAGGCTGACAGAAATGTAGGTAACTGATGTGGGTTGCCGCTGCCGTGGACATACACCATTTGATATTGTGAAAAACAGAAAGGATTTTGTCCCAGAACATCTGAAACAGTAAAGAACAGGATTTCTGACTACTTACACAAGCTATTGAAACCTCAGGTGTTCTATATGCCAACTTTGTTTTTCACAAAACTCTAAATATTCCTTAACCAAAACAGGTACCACCTTACCATACTGGTAAGCTGATGGGCACATTCAGCATACTTCTGATCTCATATTCATGTTACAATACTATTATTAAAACATTGTCAAGTCCAGAAACCTGACAGGCTCTATTTTGGATTTATTAATTAATCAATACACTGAAAATTTCATAAAAACAGCTTTTTTCCTTCCTAAAATGATGTCAGTCCAAGAACTATGGTCAGCAAATGAGTCCTACAGATGTTGCAGATTAAGGTCTTTGTTATTTCTGGGATTGATTATTTCAACTATTTATTTTGGGGTTTCATTGATTGCACTATTCAAACTCCACAGTCTATGACAGATGCTACAAGTGAGATCACAAGTAGAATTTTGAGGAATGTGAAAAAATAACCCTATATATTTAACTCATCATAAATTTCCTCAGCACTTTTAAAGAATTGCTTCCTGTTTGAAGGATCCTAGGAATTAGTAAGTTACTTAAGCAGCAAGTAACTAGAAATAAAAACTGAACTTCTTAGGAGCCAGACAAGGGAAAAACACTTCAGGATTTATTCTTGCTTATTACTTATTTGTATGTTCATAAATGTTAGTGGGAGTAGGATCAAAAACAGTATTTATTAACAACAGAGAAGTCATTCCCCTAAACCGCATCCTTGTGCACAAAATCACCAACAAATTAAGCTGTGTCTCTTCTGCAGCACATTTTCTCATCACTTTGGTTGCATCACTTTGATAAAACCCTCTAAACTCTGTTGTGTTTGGCCCACCGACATGGAGCAAGACTAAAGATTTAGAAATGTTCTCTTCTATGAAGACTCGAGAGACACACAGGCGTAGTGAAGCACCCCTTACTTTTCATCTCGTGAGAGACTCCTAAATAACACAGGGAAGGCCTAAGTCTATCTTTATATAAAACTTTCTGTTGGCACAGAGAGATAGAAGATGAGAAAGCTAATAAGTTTGGCTAAAAACTTGTTTATAAAAACCTAGCTCCAAGCTGCTTTTGGTTTTGCTTCATAAATCTTTGCCCACAATTCACCTCTACAATTTTTTCTCTCCTAATGATGAACACAAATTCAGTGAAAGTATCTTAAATTCTGGTAAGAAGAAAGAAAAGTTCTGGAGATTTACAATGAGGGAAAGGGGAGGAGAGATAAACCACAGGTTGTAGGTGTAAAATACAGAGAATATGTCTGAAGACTTTATTGTTTTACTTTTATTATTAAAATTCCTGCCAAAATATCTCTCTGAGCTAAAATTCTGTTTTGGTCCCAGCTCACATTAAGCTCCCATCTACAATATTATAACAGACATAATGACAACAACATCTACATTCTGTGGCCCACAGAGCAACTGGCCTGTGAGGCTCCAGAGGAAGCTGTGGACTTTACTACCCTTTCTTCAGGCACAGGAACATGAGACCAGCCCATGTTTTGCATCTGTTACAGATGCACCACCTGTTTTAAGGCATTCACAGATTCTTTGTTTTACACTTTTTTAAAAATAGACAAAGGTAGCATATCACTACGGAAAAAGTAATAATACCTATATACTGTAATTTTTCTCTCGATCTACAAAATACTCAGAAGAATTGTGGAGGAGCTGAGCCAGCAAACAACTTCAAACACACCATATTACATTCTCTTCATTTTCATTTAATTTTCCTTCCCAGTTCTCAAGAAGCAATTATAATTTAGAACCTCACTTGTTTGGAAGAGACCACACGCATAGCATGTGGACCTGCAACATTGTTTCAAAAATGGAGGGATTATTATGTAGAAAATTCAAAATTGCAAGTGTAATATAAATAGAATTATGTAAATATAAATAGCTTAGCTTCTTCCAGCTGGTGCAGGACCACAAAGAAGACTGCTGAATGATTAATACTTGATATTTATTTGAAATAAACTGCAGATCGTTTCAGCTAGTTCCTGGCTAGTATAACGGAACTATTTCTAAATAAAGAGAAGAGCTATATAAAGACACTAAAAATTGAAATTAAAAAATGTTTGTTTGGTTTTTTGATATTCACTTCACATGAAAATTTATAGACTCCATTTATCAAAAGCTCAGTGTTTAAGACTGGGACTGCCAATGAGAGAGATGGAAGGGGAAGTTATCCTGACATGTTTGTGTTCAGCAAAGAAAAAATCCTCTTGCGTGATACAAGCATAACAGCGAACAGGCAGGACAGAAGTAGCTGTGGGTAGGAGTCCACACTTTGATACATTACCTGCGAATGCTTTTTTTTCCAGGAGATTAATCTTGTAATTTTTTTATTTTTTTTATTGGTTTTATTAATTTTGTTGTCTTTAATTTCAGCAATGAATTACTGTATTGCCTCAGAGAGGACGTTAGCACACAGTTAAACCCTACCCTGAGAGCATGCACTTTGACAGTGAATGTACCACAGTGCCAGTGAAGGCGAGCTCTGAGCGAAAAATGCCACGTGCAGGGCAAGGTGCCGTGGGGAAGGCAAGCAAGGGCCATCCAGCCCACGGGGTCACCTGCACCAGAATGCTGGGGACAGCGTGCTTTCAAGCAAGAGACCTAACGCTTCCCCTCCTTATGTCTGCCCGTTCTACAAAGGAGGCAGTTACGGGAAACAGAGACAACCTTTTCCTTGTCTCAGCCACTTGGTTAGCACTTCCACTGCCTCAGAAGCACAGAAAATCGAGGCATTTTTTATCTCACAGAAAAGCAATATTATGAACACAGGACTGCCACCCAGAGATGCCAGTAATAATTAATCAGTTAGAAATGGACTTGAGTAGCTGTATTTACATGCTGATGACTTTCAATATCTAAAAGACCTATTAGGTGTTACATTTATTTACTTAATCTCGGAGTATGAAATATCTCTTCCTGGGCCTTGTTCACCTTCCAAGTAAGGAGAGATCATTAAAAAAAAGCATTAGGTAATTCTTCATTTACTTGAAAGCAGGAGATTGAATTTCTATTAATCAGCAGTAGCACATATTCTGTAAACACACAGTAATATCCACGTGGTACCATACCTACGGATACTACCTCCATTATGGAAAAAACAATTCTTTCCCACCAAGTGTTTTCAAGCTCATTGCTATAACAAATACCTGGAGTCATCTAATACTTGTACCCTCTAAAACTGGTAAAATCTTCAGTGAGCTATTGTCTCCTTATTAGTCCTGTCCCTGAACCGAAAAGTGTGATGAATGTGCAGAAAGATGTTAGCAATTATGATAAACACAGCAACTAACCAATTCTGCTAGGATCTTCTGCTGTTACCTCATGAGAAACTGATGGCTGGCCCATTGGGGAGGTTGGTCACTGTACTGACTTGGTAGGGTTGTCCTGAGCCTGTCATCCTCTTCTCTGGCCTGTGTGCAGGGAACCAAGAACGGCACATCAGCTCAGGTAATCTCAACAGTCACAATGCAGGTCGTTGTGGACACAGCGGGCTGGACAAATAAAAAAAGAAAACCAGACAATCAAGGGATACCATCGCTCATGGTTTCTGCAAACATTGCATTACATGCTAGACAGAAGCATCTTTAAAATACAAGTTCTTATGGTAGTTGAGATACTTAAGATATGCCCCCATGTTACAATCTCTAGAGATGATAATCTTTGCAACTCACAAGAGAAAGACATGTTGCTTTCTAGATATTAAAAACCTGTGGATTGCAGCCTGAGAGGGCAGTATGACCAGGCATTATGAGTACAATTAATCCCTTTTAAAGAATGATAGACACCGCTATGATCAAGTTGCTTGCCTGTGCCTTTAAAGTCCCAGGGAAATCCACAGATTTTCACTGAATGAGCTGCTAAAATGGCCAACTGCAAAGTTATGCTAGATCTAATTGGGAGAAAAATTTAAAAAAAAAAAGGAAGACACGAAGACACAGGCAAAAGTTAAAGTGCTCTGCAGCAGGAAGCTGCAAATATTTGAAGGAGAGAGACACATTAGGGAGCTCACCAAACAAAGCTTCAGAAGGCCAATGTTATACATTTATGTTAGTTTATTGGAAGAAAACCAGAACTGTTCAGGCAGCACTAAGGTACTAACTGCAGCCTTTGTCAAGGATTCAGAAGATCCACTCAATAGTTTATGAGAACTACTAGCCTGGGCACAGATATGTGAGGCAAATTAATCAAAATAGTAAATTTGTCCTGCAAGAGCAACCAGTGTTTGAAGCAGCTGTGAAAGACAGTTCAATGCAAAGGAAGAAAATTAAAAATAATAAAATCTAAACACTCTAGATTTTATGCAAATCAAAAATTTGGGTACTTGTTCTTAAGGAACAAGTCTATCATTCTCATCTTTCCTTATAAATCCATGCCTCAACAAGAGACAGTTGCTAGATTTAGAATCCCTCTACAATTATATCCAGAAAGAGCTGGGCAAAACATTATCTGCTAATATGAAACCCATAACTGCTGATATAGCCCTGAGGTCAAATAGTTTGCTGACCATACACAATATATAGATCTCTAAACAATACCAACAATGATGACAAAAAGTTTAAAAAATTGGAGAGTGGAAAAAATGTTTGTTTCAACAGGGAGAATGAAAAACATCCTGGAGAGGAAATTGTAGTATCCTCTGGGGTGCAAAACAAAGAGTTGAATTTATTGGGAAAACAACCACAGAAGTTGGATATCTTTAACTTTCAGAGAGAAAAGTCTTCAAGGGGAAGAGACAGTAATGGCATACACTGAAGAGATGCCAGGGATCTCATCTAACTGATGCCTAGAGGGACATGCCTGCATCCCAGTCACCCACCCTAGGCTCTGTTTAAGGACACAGGGAAACAGCCAGTCTCAGAAGAGAATCCCACTGGTTTCACCTACGAACAAATGAAGCATGGACTGATGGCTCATTTACCATCTGTACACTTGTCTGTGTGTACATGTAACCACTTCACTACCTTGGAAATCAATATCACAAAAGCACTAGAACTGCTGTACTGTTTTTCTCTTTATGAAAATAAACAGCATATGCATGAACATCTGTTATTGTAAATAATTCTGAGCTATATTGTCAATTATAGCTTCAATAACTGCTTCACTGTGACATTTGTTGCCATAAATATGAAATATCTTGAATTTCAGAATGCAAGCGACATATAATGAAAATGTGTGGTATGTTTCCCCTCTATCTGCAGACTTCAAAAACCAATTCTCAAACAACTCTGCAATGAGCGAAAAACAGTTTATGATTTAACTTTACTACCTCAGTAGTAAAGTTAAATTAAAACAGGCTGAATTGGTTTGTTTGACAGGACTTGAACAAATATTTAGCTGGTAACTAAATTTGTCCGTTTTCCTTCCCAGTGTAGAATTTTATAGACTGTCTGTGATTTTTTTATAGTAAAACTAAATTATTAACTCACAGAAAGCTATATATTAATTTAACATCACTTCTCATCTGTTCTTGGGCACTACCTGTGCATACAAGATTTTTGTCCAGGTTATTTTTGTTTTTTGTAATGGTGCAGTGGCTCTTCTGTGATTTTAACACCTGGCTGTAAAGCTGAACCCAGAATCTCTGCAGCCAACAGTATTTCACTAATGGGCTTCCCCTTCTGCAGCAAGGTATCTCATAAATATTTTAGGACAGACAGTCATAATTTGACATTCAAGCTGTGCTGGTTAATTAGGATTGATTACATAAATTGCAGAATACTGAAAGACTGAAAAATACAGTGCAAAAGAAAAAGCTAAAAAAAGCTGCAAGGCTTTTAGTCTTTGAGGGAAAGTTAACAGAAACACAGTGGCACTGCAGAACCTTGCCAGCACTTCGTTTCCTGGGGAAAAATATACCTTGCCTGTGTCAGAGCTGTTGGAAGGATGAGGCTATAAAGATTTTTTTACCTTGGTGTGCCCTTAAATTGTTATTGTTTTGCCCAGCGAGAAGACTGATGTATGAATCCGGGAATAAATAAGCGTGTTTCCATTCCATTTTTCACCAGGAGGTGGTGTAACCACAGTGTGCCTGTGGTGTATTGATCTGGATGGATGCAGGTTGGCTGGGTTTTGTGCTATCCCAACCTTGGTGAGGCTTTCACAAGTGAAAGCTGATATCAAAATTGCCACAATCACAACAAAATGCTTTTTTCTAGTAAAAGCAGTGAATTAAGCCCACTTTAGTGAAGTAAATTGTATCACTTTTAATCAGGTTGATTTTAGCCCATATGAAATAAACTCAGAGTTCAAAAGTGCATTGTCTGGTGGATGTCCCTGTACCACTGAAGCACACATTCATTCAATTTTCAAAAGTGCATATACACTATTTAAGTGATATTTTTCTATCTAAGATCAATCCCACAAATAAGTCTTGTGCACACATTCACTATATTTAAAAAATTCTGCAAAGTCTTCAAAAGAAGGCATCTCAGAAACTACTAACAATTGTTGATCAGAATTGTTTATCTAATGGCACTATGAACCTCATAAATGAAATGGTATTCATTGACAGAGAGATTACAAAAGCAATGTCCACTGTGCTATTGCTCACAGCCCACCACAGATCCAGAGGTTAGCAAAACCTCTGGATAAATAAGAGAATAAATACATAACAGAAAATAACAGATTGTAGCTCATTGTTTGAACCAATTTGGCTCCTGGGATACTGCGAGGTATGGATTACATCCAAGTCTGCCGCTCCTCTGCATCCTTCCAATGTAAATTATTAGGTTTTTTCCATTAAAGACAATGAACTCACAGAGGTCTTGAGTTACTGAAAACAGAAGGGAAAGAAATATGTGACAGGAGCTCATGAAATTACAGCTTGGAGAAAGTGTATATATAAAATGACTGTTCACCATCAAAAGAGAAATAAGGGGCCACTTCAATGATCAAGAAACAGTTGAACACAATCAAAACAAAAGAGACTTTCTCACACCATGGGATGGCAAATTATGTAACACATTGCCATAAACTGCACAGATGTCAAAAGCCCATGGTTTAAAAGTTACAAGGGTATCACATAAAAATGTAGAGACAAACAAATAGCTGAAAAACACCAAAACAAAGCAAAACAATAGAATTATAGAATAGTTTGGATGAGAAGGGGCCTTAAAGATCATCCATTTCCAATCCCCCTGCCATAAGCAGCAATGCCACCTACTAGATCAGGTTTCCCAGGGCCCCCAAAACTGGAAGTTTATGTGTGGGAAACTTAGCAAGATGTTTGTCATGCTCTTTTACTCCTCCCTGAGAACGTGCTGTGGGCCACTAACATGGCATTTGAAGCTAGGAAAGCCTTGATCTGGCCAAATTTAACCATTCCAATGCTCCCATGAGCCTCAGATCAAAGTACACAGTGTTGAGGACAAAACAATTATATTAATAAAGAAAAAAAAAAAAGCCATGTGATTTTCAACGAATTTTATAATCCCTGGTTCCTTGAAATTTATATTAATGGCCTACGTATGTTAATGTAACCAATGTGGAAATAATAACCCCTTTCAGAAGCAAATCTTTTTTACTGCTTTCTAGAAGCAATGATTACACCATGTGTTACCAATTTAATGGCAAGAGTACATTTGGCAGAAACATATTTAAGAGAAAAATGTGAGCAAAATTAAAGTACAGGTATTAAGCAGATTTGACAGTAGGGTGCGAAAGCAGCATGAAATTAAGTTATGCTAAGAGGTGATGTTTAAAATGACTGATCTCCACCAGAGCGCTACTGCATTCATGTCAAATACTCTGTGCTCTCAAATGCATAACAAAGAGCATACCAGGCTCCAGAGGCAGCAGAAAAGATTAATAAAGTGGAAATGCTGAACACGGGGAGCTGAATACAGATTTGATTAAAAGACCAACCAGTTTGATAAGGTCAGATCACGCAACTCTTTAACACATAAAGTGACCCTTAATACTAAGAGTAAGAGATTAAAAACTGGTCTTTGACTTGGGAAGCAGGCAGAGAGCTTACAACACCACCACAATACGATGACATTTAACATTTCTTAGCCAAGTTAAAGGTGATCTCCAGGATTTTAATTCTGAACATACTCTTTTCCACTCTGTACCGTTTCTACTTTCTACTAGAGTCTACACTGAGTCATGTCAGCATCTCACAGGGGCAAGAATAATTTGAATTAAGTGACAAATCTGGACAAGAGACATCACTCTACACAGAACCCAACTTATCTCAAATTCCTACTTTCTAGGAAATATTTAATTTTAGGTTTTACATGGACTAAAACTGATATTTTTGCTGTTTCCCTCTTCTTTTTACTGCTTGAAGATGGCATAAAAATAAAAGAAGTTAACATAAATATGTCACAAAGATGGGCACCGATGTAGAATACAGAGCAGGAAATGGACTGAGCTAATAGACCCACCACAGCACAATGCAATGCCATGAAGAAATGCTGGCACCTATCTAGAAGCAGCATCATTATGTTCATGTGCTGTAAAGAGCCTCACCCAGAGATGCATCTGGCTATCTTGGTGAAAAGAACCAGAGAAACTTCTGATCTCCCTGCAGAGAAGAGTCGTGCCTGTAAATTAAGCTCTCTGAAGTGGTAGGGCTGAATCAAGGTCTTCTCATACAGTTCAGATTCTGTGAATTTTCTCTGGGTTCCAGTGAGGCCTTTCAGCTCAAACACAGGTAGTCTTTGATGATCTTTCAGATTGTTGTAGGAAAGGAATGGCTCTGACTTTACAAAGTGCTATTGAGCAGCAGCTGCTGAACCTCCACACACCAATCAGAAAATTTGTGGTCCTAGTGGAAGTAAATGAAAATTTTTCTGCTTACACGTCAGTTCTCCTTTTATGGGCTGTTTCAGGGTTTGATGAAGTTTGTTGGTACAAAGATTGTCCATTTCCATTGGTAGCGCTGGCTCAATGAGATTCATTTTTATGGTAATGCTTCATTATTTTTATTACTTTGAAACAACTCCCAGACAACTAAGTGTTATAACCAGCGACAAACAGCAATCAAGGTTTCTCATCTTTCCATACTATTGTCTCATTGCCATTTAATTAACCTCTCTTTCACTGCAATACCTTGTGAAGGTTCATAAATTTGCACTTAGGCTCAAAGCAGTCATCAGATGAATTCTGCACTGAACTGCAATGAAGTAACCCCAGAGTGATTATGTTTGACATAGGAATGCATAAAGCCCGTAACTCTAATAATAGACCCTTCCAAGCCTTTTCATGCACTCCAGTATGTGTTTTCCACATAAGCCTTTTACTCCTAGTGTAATTTCTATCCACAAGACTAAAACCGACATTAGAGAAGAAAGAGAAACTTCAGAAGTTCTAGAATAAACTGCTTTATGGCGTAACTGGTATTTGTTTAGCCATGGAGTTACAAGCACTCCATGCTCCAGGAGGGGCAGCATTGCAGAAGACTGCCTCAGTGCTTTCAACCATGGTAGAAATCAGTCTGGGTTTTTCTAAACAGGATTAACATGTACAAATTTCATCATAAGCCAGGCCCAGAACATGAAGGAAAAAAATGACAGCAAGTATATGAATAAATTCTGTTACAAACAAAACAAATTTTAGCCTTAATTATCCCACAGAAGCAACTTTTGGTAATTGTGTATAGTCCTTTGCATTTGCAAATTCTCAGTCAGTTCTTAGACAGTCATTAGTCTCACAACTCCCCCTGTTTCCCAAACATCCCTATCACAAGTTTAGAGAGAGAATTTTCTCACTAAACAGAGCAATTTGTGCAGGGACGTGCAATTAAATAATAAAATTCAAAAGCTAAACTCCTTGTCTCTCTTCAAATTAATTTATCATTTTCCACTTTCAGTCTGTAAACAAGGCTACAAACTGAACTAAATGGATTGTCCCCGGAGGGAATATTCTGGGAAATAAGAGAGTAATAGAAATCTTTCAAAATAATAAATGCTGCTCTTCACCAATTATGCAATGTAGATGAAAAATGCAAAAGCAATAAGAGGAAAGCAAAAAGTAACATCAAAAGATTCTTCAAATGCTAACACACAGACAATAAGAAACGTGTCAAAGTAGCCTTCACCAAAGATGGGTTAAATAACCTAGCGCAGGCCCCACACAAGAAGGGGATATCCAAACAGGAATTCATGCATTTTGATATCGGATACAATGACCAAATTGGATACCCAACTCCATAAATCAAATTCACAAGGCTGCAATAAGTGCTTAAACTCTCTGCTCATTGAAATATGGGGAGCTGGATGTGATTCTGAATTCCAGCCAGCTAAGCAGTGGGATGCTGTTATTAATCAATACAAAATGATGAATGGACGAATGCATGTGCCTGAAATTCACCACTGTGATCCTCCGTCCATTTAGCTGTCTATACCCCAACATCTATGAGAGATCAGTATACAAAATCATTCTCTTATGCACTGATTTTTTTTCTCAAACAACTTCTCCCTTCCTTTCTTTAGAAAAGCAGTGACTGATTCTCTTCTTCCCGTGAGAGCCCAACAGTTGGGCAGCACCACAGCTGGCCAGACAGCTTGGGTCCTAAGCCCTCTACATCCCTATGGACTTAAAATCATAGCTTATGCATCCCAAGAATAGGCATATAATCAATCAATAAGCCTAGGAATAAGCTGCAGAATAACTGGAGAAGAACCTTGCTCAGTCTCATAAAACAGAAACATTTAATTACTCTGTAAACATGTCCAGGTACAAACCAGACAGGAAAAAAATTGTTTAAAATAGCAATCAATACCACTGTGAATGTGTATTTACAACGTTGGCAGCTGAGCAACTGACCATAAATAATTTCCAACTGGCAATTAAAAGGATAACTTTTCAAACACATTTTGTTACAGCTTCCTAATAGACTGAACAAGAACAAGAAAACCTATCCAGGCTCTAAGATAGAGCCTGAAAATTTTCTAGGGGGATTTCAGGAGGTGCTGGCAGGTGACTTGAGTTACTGACCCAGAGTTCCTTCTCATCCTCCATTCCTATGCTGCCTCTGCATAGCAGGCTACCAAGTGATGTGGCCCCTGGCTTTTTAAATGACTGGAAGAGCCACTGAGAATGTACATATTAGAGCTGGGAGAGTAGATACTGACTAATTGACATTAAAGCATTTAAGTAGACACTGAAAAAGCATGCCATCATCTCAGCCTATTTGACAGAAACTGCTGAGTACAAACAAATGCACAGCTGTCACTGTGAATCTGGGAGGGTATCTGAGGGAAGAACCTGCTAGCCCTACAGGTCTACACTCTCAAGCTAAAAGAGAAAGTTGGCTCAGCCAAGGCTTAAAGGAGTGAAGGCAGATGTTAAAAAACAGGGAGATAAATTTAAGCTCCTGAAGTTATACTTACGCACCATATGACTGTATTTTCAAAAAGACATGGATGATTTAAGAGCAAAAGCCCTGCTCAAAGCCACTGGGTCATGGACACTTTAGAAACTGCCACCCAGCTGACGGTGCATCTCTTTGAGAATTAGGGTTTATGCAACTTCATACAACCATAGCTCTGAAAATGACAAATAGTCTCTAAACAGCTGTTGACATTCTCAAAAGCTGTATTTTAACTCCTGCCAAATGGCACCACATGGCAAAAGTGACTTGTTGCTTTTGCTGTATGCCTGAATGGTGGCAGTTAGCTTGCTAAAGTGTACCCTGCTGGGTCGAATGCAGAACCTGTGCCTCACTTTTAAAATACAATTGACCTGCAGGGAAGGCATAACCAACCTCAACCCTCCATCAGCTACCAGCAGGTAGTAAAGGCAGTCCTTCACTGGCTATCAAAAGTCTGCAGAAGCACATATTGATATACTGTAAAAAATGACAGTTCTGAGGTTTAGATTAGAAATTTCCATTAATTTTCATAAGAATTCAGCCCACCCATGACTCAGGCGACTGAGGACCTCTAAGGCAAACTGTCTTCCACTGGGATTTTCCATTCAGTTCATATCACCTCCAGCCTCATTGCACCTACATCTGATGATTTCACTCAGCCTTAACTTGCTTCCTGGTTTCAAAACAAACAGCACAACTTAAAAAACCCCAAGCAAATATGGGAGCTGCATGCCCATTTCGTTTTTCTGAGAAATATTCCCTTCACATTAGGTTTATGATAAAGAGCTTTGGGAAATAATAGGCTGCTCATGGATCTGTTGGTCATTTGGAAGTGATCAGGTCTGCAAACTCACTCTGAAATTTTGAATTTTCCTTCTTGTCCCCTTTCATAACCTCTCTAGTTCTGCGTTTTAGGATTGAGATTCTAGTCCTTTCCATCATGTTCCACACAAGTAGTTTTCATTAGAATAAATTTTATGATTCTTTGAACATTTCCTAAGAAGAAAAACTTAAAGGAATGGATCTAAAAAAATGATTCAAAAACTATTTCAAAAAGTGATTAACTCATGTCATCAGACCATCTCAGCATGGCAATTGGCTAGAAAAACATCAAATACGAATATAAATAACATAAATCTTGTTCTAGTTATGTGATGGATTACCTTTGCATGATGAATTACCTTTCCATTAAAGGTTTTCCTTTTCATACCGGCTGGACACATGTACAACTAGCGTGCCTTGAGGGCACCTAAAAAAACTTACTTAAACGCTTTAGGAAAGCAAATTGCGCATGATAGTCTATTTAACAGCTGTTAGAGGATTTGGGCAATTCTAGTTTGCCATCAGTTTTCTGCTATCACAGTGTAAATTTCCAGAATAATAGTTTTTCCGATGTATTAATTTTACTTGCTGTAAGAGCCTGTTTAGCTTTCATTAGCAACGCTTCATTTATTTTTGTTCAGGAACAAAAATATGTAAACATACCCTTGTTGATGGTGAGTAACCTTTCATTCCATTTTTCTTTTAGCTTTGTCTGACTTGCAAAAAAAAGCTAAATAAAATATAACACCTGAAAGTTTAAGTACATATACAATTTCTCTGAACTTAGGCAAGTCGTGCAATATTGACATGTGCAAAACTCAAGCCACACCATTGTTACTCCACATCAAACTTTCTCCAGTTGTAACCCAGGCCTGCTTCATGCCATATTTGGTAAGGGTGAAAACAGTCCACATAACCTACTCTTCATGAGATATTCTCAGATTTAAAACTATTGACAAACTAAGAAAGATGTCTTAATAAAAACCCAGTGGATAAAGCTTATTACATTGATTCATCTAGCCCCAGGCCAGGCTGTAGTAGTAATTAGCTGACACAGTAAATTCTGCAAGAAAACCTGTAATTATTTGCTCTGTTATATGGTAAAATAATGACTCCAGAAGTACATGGTACAATTTTACTAGGAGAGGTTGAAGGTAAGGATGGAGTAAGAAAACAGTAAGAGAGAACATGGGACACACTGCTACTTGGGATGGCTTTCAGGAAGGATCAATACAGTCTGACAGTGTAAGAAGATTATTTTTTTTGGGGGGGGTCCCTGGAAACTTCTTCACAAAGCAGAAAATGAAAAATGTAACACAAAAAAAAAAAAAGTTATGGAAGTTATAGAGAACCTACAACTTTTCTCATGTCATCTGAGAAGGGTAAAAAGCCCTATCTCTACAGAACTATAATTGTGATTTTAGTGCAAATCAGATAATTCTCTGTATAAGCAGCCCAAAATAACACTCTTATATTCTTTTACAGAATTTGTGAATCTAGGTATGATATCTGTACGTATTGAGTAGTATGGACAGACGTAATTTTGTATATAAGACATTGTACATAGGTGTAAAAACTCCATTTTAAAAAATTTGATCAGACTACCCAGATGGACATAAAAGCAAAGCCCTTCCTGCTATTAAAGCCTAAACCAAAAGTGAGATCCTTTAACTGAATCCCAGCTATTTCCCCTTTCTGTTTACCTTTATTAGAATAGAACAGACTTCCCAACCCCTTTGGCACTAACCAAAAGCTAAAGAACGTTATTAAGAGCATTGTCCAAACACCTCTTAAATGCTGACAGGCTTGGGGCATCAAACATCTCTCTAGGAAGCATGTTTCAGCATTTGGCCATCCTCTTGGTAAAGAAATGCTTCCTAATGTCCACTCTAAACCTCACCTGGAACCGCATTGAACCATTCTCACACATCCTGTCACTGGATCCTAGGGAGAAGAGCTCAGCATCTCCTTCTTCACATCTCTTTCAGTTCGTGATCAATATTTTTGCAATGAATAAAAGGAGTCCCAAATAGCTACGCTGTGGAAGAGTGCTTCCAGATATTTTCTAATTAGTAGCCAACAGAATGCCACTATAAATCGTTTAGTCAATAAATTCAGCTACAGAAATTAGGATGTTTTAGAATTCTACTTGAGAAATTATTAGCCATATGAAAATATAATCAAGAAAATAAATCATTTCTTAAAACTATAATTATTCTGAACTTAAGTATTCCTATAGCAATTTTTCATGAGTAATGGAAATGACACAAAATTATATACTCACCCTAATATATGCTTTTAATCAAAGAAAAAAATTCATAGGCCAATTAAAATTCACAGACTTTCGCAGTGGAAGAAAATAAGAATACAAACAGAGCATTCTACTTAATTCAGTCACCAGTTAATTTGATTCTTTATATAATCTTATAAAATCTTAAAGACAAAATTATATGGACTTAGAGAACTTTCCTTCATACTTCTTTCACCCTTGTAATCAACTGGGTAAGTAAGAATAATAAATTATTAACATTAAATTTGTGCAAACCCTTTTTAAGACAGCACCATGACTATGCTTTCCATGCATTTTGCAGTACACATGAAAATCAAGGATTATCCAGAATTTGCTGATGCACCTTGTACATCATTGACTTACGCAATGAAAAGTTTATCATTTGGGCTCATCAAATTTTCCGCATCTCATTCTTAGGCAACCTAGAAGCACTTCTTGGATTCTTCATGTTTCAGTGAAAATCTCAGTCTTTGTGGTAGAATTCACACTTTTTGCACAGCTACTTTATTCACCAGTATCTGCCAAACTGAGTTTTCCTAAACGGCAACTCAACTCCCTCTTTAAAATCCAGCTGGTCACCTCCATTTCCTTCAAGGATGAGTTGTATTTAATTAGAGAAACCTCCCTCTGTCCTTTAACTGGGCGCCCTTTGGGACAGACACTTTTGGTTTCAACTCTGAGTTTGTGACAACATGTAAACAAATAACATCACCAATCAGTAGCACTGACATAGTTCACTGTGTCCATTATCACAGACCTTAACCAATGCTCACCAAGCTCGTTTACATCCCAGCTCCAAGGCAGCCTTTTCAGCTTACCTGTTGTTCAAAAGTATTGGTAGCAAGCATTGCATTCTGCACATAAAACAGGAAGGCTCTTTAATCATCTCTGGGACTTAAATCTCAGCTCAAAAGTCAGCGGAGCGATGCCCTTACTTTCCCCTTGGGCCCATCAGACAGTGCTTGCCTTTTCAAATGCACAGACAATGCAGAGCACTAACATGTCTGAATATATGCAAAACATTATTTAAGCAAGCTGGAGTGCTGGTACATAAAACACAACAGTGAAAAACAGGAACCATAAGCACTCTTTTCACCTGCCATACCCTTCTCCAGGGATATTTATTCTTGCAGGTTTTCATTTTTTATGGCTATGGAAGATGGATATTCCATCCTGTTTAAAAGTAATAGGAAACTTACTTAATTGCCGTAAATAGTGGAAGAACCTGAAAAACAGTTCCATTCAAGCAAAATTATATTCATTTTCCTAAACTAATGGTAAGCAGCAGGAAAAGAAGTCAATATATAAAAGTCAATATAAAAGTCTCTTTTCTGCTTCCTGTTGAGAGAGATAAAAGAGTAAACTGCAAAGTTCAAAGTACTTTCTAGATTTACAAGATGAAATAAGTAAACGTTGATGTTCTTTAAATGAATTAAAATTATTCATTTAACAGGTTGAAATAGGTACAGGATGATTTCTGAAATCATTTAGCATGTTATGTATAGAAGTCAAACTGATCTGTCATTATGCTGAGAACCAGAGACAGAATAACCAATGCAAATTACCAAGTTCAGCAGGCATATGGGAGTTTTGGTTAATGTTTGGACAGTGATTACTCAAGCTTTAAAAAAAAAAAGGTGAAAATTCAACAGACAAAGCCAGCTGCTGGCTAGAAACTGGGGTGGCCCCAGAGTGGGCAGCACTTTGGTTCATGGCTAGTGGGACCAGCAGACAAAGCTGCACTCTCTGGCAAAAGAAAGCCTTGCCCAGAAGCAGACTGGACTGAATATTTTCATCTAAAATAACCTCCTTTTTCCTTTTATTTCCAGTAATAAGACTTTTTGTCCCTCTCACTACTTTCCTCATTGGTGTTCACTCACCATCCTGAGCATCCACGTATCCCACCAGCAGACTCCCATATTCATCAGCTGTTTCCTTCAGGATTTAGGTGTGAAATGGGTAATAATTTCTCCTGAAAATATAACGGCTTGTCTGTTTGAAGCTTTCCTACAGTCTTTCTTCTGAAGGTGAATGCTCCATGACAGCAATACAGCCATAACTGAAAAGACACACAGTAGATTCATTCAATTAAAAATTTTCAACAACTCATTAAAATAATTACTGCATTTATTTTGCAGGAAGGTATTCATTACCTACCCTACATCCATTAATAATGCGAGGAATGCATCTTCCTTATGCTCTGGCATGTTATTGCTAGTTTGATAAATGCAACAACTCATATTTAAGGAAGAGCAGTGCCTGTTGCACTATGACATCTTTTTCTTTTGTTTACAAGGATCCAATTTTCAGCAGATTGAGTTATTCTTTCTCATCTTGTTTTTATGGTTTATTCATTAAGTTAGAAGAGCCGAGGCCTAATAATTTGAAGCATTTGTCTTTGACTTCGACAACATACCTCTGCAAAACATAAATTCCCCTTATTCTTCAAAAAATATGCACATCTTCTTCTAGAAGACAACATAATATGATATTACAGTAAATTATACCCAGTGGCTAATGAGAAAATGAGGATGAAGACATTAAATATTTGTTTAATACATCTATTTTTCTGACTTGACTTGTATTTCACTGAAATTACTCAGAAGTACTCTGGTCACAGCTACACTGTGAAGTCCTTCACTTCAGTAAGACTATTAACCAGAGTGTTTGTCAATAAGAAGGTCAAAGTTTGGTGTTTCCAATTAATGTTTGAATATATGCAGGTTGAGGTTTACACCAAATTCAAACCATTGTACTGCATTACCGACAGAGGGTGGAAGAGAACAAGTTTTTAAATGTCCTATGTTTGAATCAGTCAGGCACTCCACAGGACAATATTCTGGTATTGGCTTAAGACACGCATATAAATTTAGAAAAATTTGCAGAGTTTAGACTTTCAGGAAAAAATAAAAGGTGAACACTCAGTTTGCCCTCTTCTGATCCTTCACTTTTTTTTTTTCCCCAGCAGTGTGATTCTTATTGTTCCACCTTTTAACAAAATTACCTAAGTCACTCCAGAGTAGAAGTGACAAGTGAATATTTGATATTTTATCAGATTCAACATCTTTATATAAAGCTTAGCCCACAGGGTCCAGATGGGCCAGACCGTGTTTGAGACTGAGCTGTGCTGTAGCAGGTCACTGGCCAGCACACCTTTCTAAGCAGCTTTTGTCCTGAAATAGACACCAAGACCTTGAATAATGCCACAAGGTCTTCACCCCAACTAGGGCACCAAGTTTCCCTCCTTTCTCCTTCCATTTGTACAGAGTTGATCAGACAGACTGGTAGTACCAGTAAAGTACATCCCACCTCTGCTAATGAAGGAACTTGCGAGGTGTTGCAAATTGCTCTGCGTGCTGTATTGCAGTAGGATCAAAATACCCTCTGTCAGACAACGGGCATCTACAATTGGCCATCATTTTCTTAGAAGTTCAACTAAGCTTGAATCCAGAGATCTGAAACTATCTTGGGGAAAATAAGCTGCATGGCACAAGCCTATGTGCCCAGTGATGGTCCCCGTTACAGGCAGTTCCTCTTGCATCTGCGACCCTGGTCCACAGAACTCTACCCAGCTTTGGAAGTTCCTGCACATTGTTCATGTTATGAACCACTTTTTTTTTCATGCAGAGATTTCTGATTTACTGCAGTCTTCTTTCTTATCTAAGATTTCTGCTGTGTTTGTACTAAGTAAAATAGTTCTGAGCTTTTCTGGTCTTGAAGAAATTAAAACAAAATGGAGAACAAAAGTTATTTTTCTCAGTACATGCACAAAATCACCTTTAATAGCCCTTTATCCCTGTTACCCCTCCACTACAAACATTTAATTCATCCTATATTCCCTCTGAGAAATCATTTGCAATTCAGTACTACACATTAGCTGTGAATTGAGGAACTGAGCACAAAGCTGGAGTTTGCTTGCATAGCCTGCCCTGTGAAAGGACAAACACTTGGTAACCATTACATGCAAACCTAATAAAACCATCATGGTTGGGCTGCTGTAAAAGATGTCAGTGAGGTAAAAGATGTCAGTTCTGGATCTTTAGATATACTTTAGAGAAGACCAGCACTGTTTTGTCCACTACCAGAGCAGAGCAATTCTAAACTGATGATCTCCTGTGATTTCTAAATTTTTTTTAATTTTGGTACACTGAAAGAACTTCATCACATAGATATCAGCAAATTGTGCCTACTCTGGAAAGTACACAGTAACTCTGGGGACCTCAACAAATCTAAATTGTACCTGAATAAGGCCTTAAAGAAAATGTTCTTCCATATCAGATCAGGAGAACATGTCCTATATTAATCATTTGTTAGAGATATTCTCTTACCTCTCCTGTAATCTAATCTACCTAAGGGCTGAGTAAATGGAATGTGCCTGGATAAAAGGCACAGAGTGCTGCCAGAGTTGGAGCACAAAGCTAGAGCAAAATCTTCTCTTCTTTTAGTCACAAGAATTCCATGGAAGTAACAAGGGCAATTATTAAAGTTTTAAAAAGTGCTGAGTGTGAAAAACACAGAAGACATCTATGCCTGAAAGAGCTCACAATTGAAACAGCCAGCAAAAATCGGCAGTTATCAAATGATGGCTAGAGGATGTGATATGTCAAGGACTGGCGTTTGAGCCAAGAAGATCAGCATGCATCACATTAGTTCCACCATTTTGTATTCATCCATCATCTGGGTTCTTCAGTTCCAGAGAGATTAGAGTTTCACACAGGCAGCTTTAGAAACAGAGCTTCTTGGGAGAACAGCTGGCCAGAAATTTTCCAGTGAAGTAAAATTTTGTTCCAGACACAACCAACTTGGTAACCCTTTGATGAATGCAAATAGGGTTTCAAGGAAACCCTGCCCAGAGAAAGAACACCTGGATACCTGGAAGTTTTGAAAACACTTTGGAAAGAAGACTCCGAGAAAAGCTAGGCTTTGTGCTATGAAAATAGCGGGGCAGAGCTTTGTGTCAAGGGTTTGTGTCTCTGGGAGGGTTCACATGAAATGGTGGCCCAGACCATGGAGAATACACTTGCAGCTGCTAAGGGTCTTATCTATCCACTTTCCAAAATAAAATTTCAAGTCAAATGGTGTCTCATCCTGTGGTTAGGAGTTGCTTACCCAAGCAATTAAAAAACCTCTATCTCTGCAGGGACGTTAGGGCCTGGCTGCAGGCTCAGTCTTTCAGATAGTACTTGCTGAGAGAATTGCTTCTGTGATAAAACATTGGCATTCATTCAACTGCAGAAAACTTATACCAGCAGTTGCTTTTATTTTTGCAATGTCTGCAGTTCAAGCTTCAAAAATTAAGGAAGATAAAGAAATTACAATGTAGTAGAGACAATGCCAAGTCATTTCATGTTTAACTAAAGAGATACCAATTTGCAAGAAATTTCAGAGGGTATTGACCTGGATCAGATTCAAGTAAGTGACCTAGAAATAAACATGTATCTCCTATGTATCTCCTTGCTGCTCTCCTCATCCATCTTGTCCTGTGGCAATCCCTCATTGAGCTTGAGCCAACAAAAGAAATTATATTTCCTTTGCTCTTAAAGACCATTACAGGTTTTTTTGCTCAATGACTAAAAAAAAAAAAAACCAAAAACAAACAAACAAACCAACACCACAAAACAAACAAAACAGTTCAGATTTCATCATTATCTGCCAAAAGACATGCTTTTTAATTATGTGTCCAATCCTGAAAAATAAAAATCATAATCTACAGAGAAAGGCACACAATTTCTATGTGCTCTACTGTTACAGAATTATTATCTTTTTCTTCAAGAAAAAAACTTTCAGAAACTTGTTTATTTCAGGAGTCATAGTGCTTCACATTTCAGCTTACTGCAGTATAAGCAGTAATGCTTATGAAAAGCTGTAATGGATCACAGATTTGGCATGCCCTTTGCCTACAACACTCATTAGTATGTTTTATCTGCTTGCATTCATCACGCAGGGATAGAAAGAGAAAAATCTAAACTGGAGTCCCAATCCCTAAGCAGGGCTGCTGTAAAAGAACCATGCTTAGAAAAAAATGTCTCTGCTGTAACAAATGAGACAGTACTGGGGTGACATTAAGAGATTCCAGATTTAGTTGAGATGTAAACCCTACCCATTGCATGAGTAGTGGGATATGCAAGTTAAGGTACAACACAGGAAAAGAGAGACAGGGAGAGATTTACCAAGAGGGCAGAAAAAAAAAGGAGAAAAGACAGATCAAAGGAGGAGGAAATGAGACAAATACTTTGACAGAGATTGTAAAAATGCAAGAAAGGATTCTTATTTGCAAGCATAGAGTAAAGCTTCATTTTGTTTACCTTTATTTTTTTTTCCAATCTGTGTATTATTTTTTTACTCTGATTCCTTAATTCATGATAAACAAGCATTTGTTTAGTTTACAGGGAAGCCTGTTTGGTGCTGTAGAGCAAAGAGCACCACTGTGAAACCAGCATATGAAGTATTTAAATCGTTCCTCAGAGATGGAGATTGTGCTAACACAGAGGAACTCTCACAATACAATTAGATTAGGAGGCTCATGGGCTGGAGAATACCTCCTGCCAGGCTTCAAAAAATAAGTACAAATCTGTTGGCAGTTACTGACTTCTGCGAATTCAGCCTACTCAAATCAGGTTTTTGTTGTTGTTGATGAGTAGACATCAGTACCAGCCCACAGCTGTGGTCACCATGTTTCCCAAGACATCACACACATACACATATGGATATTTACATAAAGAATAGCCTAGAACAACTTAGCCTGGAGCAAAGATGGCTGATAAGCTAGATAAAAGAGAGATCTGCAAAACCACGTGTTATGGGAAAGGTAAATAATCACCCAAAGGAAAACAGTACCAAAACCAGATGCCATTTAGTGAAATTTCAGATACTGTGTCCAAAACATCCAAAAGGCAATTCTCTGTGCAATAAGCTGTAAGTTCTCACTCTAGGAAACTGTGAATGCTAAAGTTTTACATGAGTTCAGAAAGTGACTGAACACACATAAGAACAAAACTTTTAAGACAATATTTCTGCATCAAGCGATGATACTCTTCCAGCGTCCTGCAGACACTTGTCCTCATATTCTTGCTATTTACCACTTTCAATACAGCAGTGCAGAGTTAGACAGCAGTCATTTGTCAGTCCTTACAGTGACTTTCAGATCCTTTAACCAGAAAAATAAATGTTTTAATTACTTTTCCCCGTTCCAAGGAACTGTCACTGACTCTTTTGTTACAACAGAAAGTTGCACTATAATAAAATTAATTACTTGCTATTTACAAAGGAAAGCTTTAGTACATTAATAAACAGGACATTTTTCAGATGTTAGAGAATATTCAAAAAAAGGTGTGCCATCACTTTATTCAGGTAAATTATTGTAACTTTCTCATACTTAACTCTTTATTTGCAATTACAGAACTATGCAGATTCTAAGGGAACCTCCTTCACTCATTCAATCCAATCTTCTGCTCATAATGGGTATAATAAAAGCAGGTGGTCTAAAAAAAGCAGGTTGCACAAGATATTCTACAGTTGTATTCTGAAAAGACCTGAAGATGGAACATCTCATTCTTGGGCAAAGGAGAGATAAAAAATCATATATCCAACGTTGCATCCATTGCCCATTGTCTTTCAAACACAAACCTCCAAGAGTCCGGCTTTGCCTTCATTGCTGGCTACCCAGAAGACAGATGTCTGTTACTGAAAAAGAGAAGGTGGTGCACATAGGCCCAGTGTTTGCTGCCAACTTGAATAGCAGGTTAAGTTCATTAGTTAATACAGGAGAAAAGCGGTTCCCTTGTGATTGCAGCTATGATAAAAAAAAATTCATCTGGTTTTCAATTTCCTTTTTTCTTTTTTGAGATCCAGACCTCTTAACTGAAATCTCTTTAGAGGAGAACAGATAGTACCTGAAGCCTACAGTCTTTATATAAAATCTGACTAATTTATAAACAACCCAGATGAAGCAGCTATGAAAAGTATTTATAGGAAATGAATCCATACACATTGCATTGTTCATCAGATAGGAACCTCATCCTGTTTACAACTGCATGAGTGTCCTACTTCATCATTTCACTTAAAGACAACACTCCAAATATAAGCATGTGTGCGTGTCAGTCCTCACACCTGCCAAAGAGTCTTATTTGCAGAAATCAGTATCATGCATATATTTTCTTTTTTTTTTCTCCTTTATAAATAGTTAAGAAGCAGCAGAAATTCACAGTCTCAATGCTATTTATTAGTAAATACTACTTATTAAGGAGGAAACCTTAAAGGGATGTGTTTCTCAGTGAATCTAAATTACATGTCTCAAAACACCACCCTTTCTTCCTCTCTGAAAAGAGCTGTGATCCTTAAGATACCCTCTGAAGCTCTCCCTTCAGACTGATATGCGCCAGGAGCTCTTTTCTGACTTGACTCGGAAGCCAAATTCTAAACACCCTTCATCCCTTCCCTTTGGTACTGCAGAACATCTGCTTGCTTGCTTTATGCCCCTTTGATTTTTCCACTGTTCTTACTGCAGAATTGCACATTACAAGCATCCATCTCCCTCGGACACTTGGAGATCTTTGTGAGAACACTCTTTTTACTTGTCAGTTTGGCATTTCATTGATTTGTCTTGTTTGCAGAAGCAGATTTTCTTTTGGGAGACACAGCACCCCCCTGTACTCAGACATTTTCAGAACAACATGAAGAGTTATAAATTGCTTGCTTCTTCATATTTCAGTTTTACTCCCATGCAAGATAGAAGTGCAAAAGAGCATTTTTCTTTATTTTCAAATATGTGAGATTTTCCTGGAATAGATTTCCAAACAGTTACTTATAGTTGTGATTACAGCTGCAACTCAAGGCACGTTAGACTGCTCTAAGGCTCAAAAAGACCTGTCAGTATGAGTGGGTCTTGGAAACAAACCTGTTATGCACTTACTTTTGCCTTTTTTCCCCAAAAAACTTTTTCTATTGCCATAACAAGAGCAGCTCAGTTTGATTTTTTTTTTTGTTTACCATTTCTCCTTCCCCGAAAACTGTGTTCGATGTGCAGTTTCTGTGTGTATCCTGACAAAGTGCAAAGTGAGGTGGTGTGAGTGACAGCAAAGATTCTGAGCTGCTGAGGGTCAGAGAGCATAAGGACTAACCTGCTGCTTAGTTTCCACTTCTCACAGAGGAACACAGAGGGATGACAGTAAGTCATCAAGCACAAGCTTAACAGCGAGCAGAGAAGCTTAGGTATGTACTAATATTTTGTGGGAAGAAAAGCTAAAACTGAATCTATTTTGCACACCCACAGAGACAACAAGGCTTTTAAGTAATTTGGAAACATGCACAACTCCTTTTAACAGGGAAAACAGGCTTATGGAATGTTGCTACTTTGAATCTGGAAATATTTGTCACTCAAAGATGACAAAGCGACACAATTCACCAGACCAGCATATACCTGTCACTCAAAAACATGATCACCTGTGGGACTCATGAGACCTTTCATTCTGCCCAACCTCAGGCTCAACTTTTGAACTTGCCACTGTCCCACTGTAATGGGAGAGTGCCAACACTACCGCCTGCAGCACAAGCATATTGAAAGCCCCAGGAGAGAGGGCTTCCACTGCCTGCCCAGCTGTGTCCTTACTTACAGCATGGTCTAAAAGGGAAATGCAGAGGGAGTGTAACATCACGGGCACACGCAGATTTGGACTCCTCCATGGAAGTAAAGACAGGGCCAGTGGGCCAGGGCAGACCAGAACAAGTCGTGTCTCTCCAAACAACTGTCATAAGATAATGAGAAGTTGAGTACCAAAATGTGTTGGGATTGACATTTTATTAAAAATTAAGGGGCTTTTTTAACTGAATGCAGCATGTCACAGCTGTAGCGCTCTGTTGTCTCCTTCATTTATAGCTCTGACTGTTGGGTACTTCCCAGCTTCAGGGGCCTGGATGCATGCCTGACTCCTCCTCATCCCACATTTGGGCAAAATCCCA
Organism: Mohoua ochrocephala; assembly: GCA_013398855.1. NCBI lineage: Eukaryota > Metazoa > Chordata > Aves > Passeriformes > Acanthizidae > Mohoua > Mohoua ochrocephala. The sequence goes on along the minus strand of VZTA01009020.1, from coordinate 57,696 downwards.
CTGCATAATAATTCTCCCTCCTGTACCTTCATTTCCACAGAAAGTGGAACAGGAAAAAATTGCCCATGGCCCCACAGATCTGCAGTCTCCATACAGAGAACTGTGGGCAAGAGTATCCTACAAAGCAAGCACATGCAAGCCTCAGACCTAACTATTGTTGCTCAAAACTGTCTTCTGCCTTTATTGCACAAGCTGAATTCTGCAAGTCTCCTGTCTAGTCTGCTCGCTACATTATGGCAACCACTGTGTCAAAAGCACTCACTGACAGGATTCAAGTAATTGCAATTTCTCCCTCTGGGTGCTGTGGATAATAGAGTGGATTGAATACTCCTATGTAGTTAGCCATAACAGTAAAAAGCAAAGCATAAACAAAAGCCAACACTTTTAAACCTCAAAAGTTAGGAAAGGGAATTTCACTTCTCAGACAATGGATAAAAAGAGAGACATTTTAATAAGAGCAGGGACTAACACCAGAAATCTCCTCTCCCAGAGGAGTGTGTGATGCCAGTCACACAAACCGTCTTCCTTTACCTTGTTCCCTCTGTCTCAAACAATGTCATATTCCCAGAAGACTTACAAAGGAAAGATAGATTCTGTTCTCGTCCATGCCAACAGATACACTGCTGTCCTGAATGCAAAAGAAATGGGGTTTGAATTTTCCAGAGGAAGATACTTTACCTTGGCTTCTGCTTCCTAGGAGATGTTTCAACTTTTACAGCACTCTGAAGGAAATGGGCACCATTTCTGGTTTTTTAAAGGACAGCTGCCTTTGGAGTCTTGCACAGACTCTGGAGCCCATGCAGATGGAGACATATGAAGACACCACAGTCTTCAAACACACGTGCAAGGGAACACTTCCACGTGCACCCAGAGCAAGCAGACCTGCTGTCTATGAACACACAGCTGTTCTGCACCTCTGCAACAAGCCTGAAGAACATGCCAGCGCACACACTTGCTATGCAGAGGCAGAAAAAGGACTCAGAACATAGGCCTGCGCTGTAAAGTGTGAGTGCTACCTTTCTTTAGCCCTGAATCAGTCACGTGCTGCTGGAAGAAACAATTTCAAACAAACCCAAAGAAGTTCAGTGTTTCCTGGTTCCACTGCCATGCTCCACATAACATACTGCACCATAGAGGCTCTACGCAGCATTGTTATAGAAAGCCTCAGTTAAACTAGGAATGAAGGAGACATCAAAGAAATGCATTTGGGGTAAACCAGGAAGCTGGGAGTCATCAGTGAATTAATTTAGAGTTATTAAAGAAATTTCAAACAAATAGAAAAATAAATTTCTAGGTAGATAGTAAAAGAAGTTTTGACTGTTTGATTCCAGGAAATGATCAGCTAAAGAAGGTGCAGCAAGTGAAGTAAGGCAGAAATTCTGAAGAAATAGCACCAAAAAAACCCAAACCAGTCATAACAAACAAAAGGAAATGTACTTTAGAGATAAATGAACAATGCAAAGCAAGAAATATGTCCAAGTCAACCACGGCATAATGGGGTAATTCAGGATAAGACAGAGGAGCTTTGCAGAGGGAAAATAAAGTTCGTTTTGAATAATGCCTTTGATGAGCAAAGATAAATACCTGCTAACACCATTTAGTCTGGAAAGACCGAAAAAGTTAGGGCAATATAAAACAAGTATTTCATATAAATAAGGAGATCAGGTCTTCTGATATACAGTAACCTTTTCTGTGATTTAATCAAATTGTCTCGTTCTTTATGGCAGTATTCCATTGAGATGCAAACATGCTTCCATCTTTAAAATCCTTTGTAAGAAAACACAGTCTTTCAGGTTAAAAGCTAAGAAATGTGTACAGATCCCAGAAGCTATTATGAACAGATTCTTTATGTCTATAGCTTACCTGCCTACTCAGAGCAAAGTGGAATATTTATCATATATGTTGCACATATTTTTATTTCATATATTATTGCAGTGCATATATTGCACTAAAAATGGACATAAATTGCAACATCAACTTAAAGGCTTCAGACACTAGGACGGAGTAAACACTCCGACCTTACTTTACTATGAATCCATCATTTATTGTGTTTTACCCAAAGTATTTTTTTCATTTCTTAATACATTTGGAGGATGTTTTTTATTTTCCAGGCAAGCAGATAATTTTGGAATTGACAGAATAGAGACATTTTCTGCACTGTCGCACAAAGTCTTTGAAGGAGCTGATCATCACCCTTGAGTTATCAGAACTAAAAGCTATTTATCCTTCAGGTGCTTGAGGTCTCTAAAAGGAGTAGCTTAAAGGTTTTGATTTAGCTGAGCTGGGAACAGACTTAATCTTTTGAAACAAAAAAGATTAAGTAAAGCCTGAGGAGTGCTTGGATGTAACGCTAGGGTATTTATAGTCATTTATGCACAGAAACTGAGATGCTGAATACCACAGCCCTGCTGACTTCAATGAGATCTGCCCCTCATTTTTACTAACCAGCTGTGGGTTCTGCTGCCAGAGATAGGTTTACAGACTCATGTACAAACATTTTGGGTTAAGGGATAGTTGTCTGGGAAAAAAAAAAAGCAGCAGAATTATCAAAATCATGGGTTGTCTTCTGTGTTTTTATCAGAGACTTCAAAAAAAAGAAGAAAATTGTAGAAGTGCACAAGTCTGAGCCCACAGGCCTTATTAATGGGAGATGGGCTGTTTCTTTAGCACCTGTGGTAAAGTACACCCCTGGTCATTTATTGGAGGCCACTGAACACACGTTCACGTCTTCATCATCACACAGCCTGTACTTTTCTTGTAACAATTGATACGCATAGGGCAGACAGAAATGCTTAAGAGGAAATTCTGGCCAAATAAATGAAAGAAAAAATACTGCATTTGGCCATCCTGCCCTCCCCTCCCCTTTCAAGCACGGGCCAAGATGGTTCTTCAAGAGAAATAAAGGCAGAGCAGAAAAAATGGACAAAGCAATAAACACTACAGACTAATAGGTAAGAAAACAGGTATTTTGGATAGATAAAGAATGTTTTTGAAATAGATGTTCAAAAAGAAGTTATATGCAAGAAGCAGTCGTGATCAGTAAGCAGAAGGAACAAGACGTCCAGTGACTGACAAAATCCCTGTGCAAAGAAAAGCAAAGGAAAACTAATGCAAAGTATATTGGTAATAACAGGATTATATTTCAATCCTGAGATCTCGCAACTTTTGCTCAGAGCCTCTGCTCAAAAATATAACTTACTTATCCTTCTGCGGCAGTCAAGAAGGTAATTGCATAATAAGGTTAGAAAATATACTGATCCCAGAACACATAATGTGATCTGAATTCAAAACAGTGACTGCTTAAGCAAAGGACACAAGCATGGAAGCAGCCCAGGATACGTACAATGGTCGGCTCCTGCAAACTTGTCATATTTTCAAGATGTAGAACTTAATCTTCAACTACTTATCAGGAATGCTGCACTCTGGGGACAAGGGTGCTTATTTTTAAGCACACATTTCAAAGTTTACCCAACTCTCCCATGTAATTGTGAATGAATTGGGAAATGGTTGTTTCTGTATAAAATATCTGATCTGCACAGTTTTGAATAAGTACACACTGATCAATGGGACAGCTGCTGCTGTATTTTTGGCTTTGCTCATCCAAGCCTGCTGAGTTACTGGTATGCTTTCAGCAGAGTGTTTTATTCAAGGATAGTCACAAGGGCTATTTTTGTAGTAATATAAAATAAACTTTAACTCAGTGATGTCAATATGAAGTAGAATCTGAGGTAAAACATTTCAGTTTCCACAAGGGCATTTAAACTATTGCAACCACCCTCATTTCAGGGAAACATCTCCTGGTTTCCAGCTGGAAGAGGCCTTATATTTATAGCCAGCTGACTGTGAGAAAGGCAACCAAAACCAAGTACCCTTTTCAATTAAAAGGCAAATGCATTTCCACAATGAAGTCAAATGAGCCTAAAGCCCAATGATCCTTTTTGATCCTCCTTAGCTAATGAAGCAGAAGACACTGGTGGAAGTTAGACCATAGGCAAGGAGTAGCTGAAATTTTTGTGTTTTTATTTAGAGGAGCCAGACCTTATAACCACATGGAAGTGTCTGAGCTTGCACAGGTGGGGTGCTCTTCCTGCCTGATCTCCAAAGCTTCAGGGGTCATAAGGGTCCAGCACTGATACTTGGGAACCTGTAGCTTGAATCTTAAGGGACTGTAAGTCTATAGATTATCTCCTCAGAGGCAGGAGGTAAAGCACATCACACAAATATGTTTTGCATAGAATTTATGAAAAGTTACTCCTTCCAGTAAAGATTAAATAGTGAAACAGAAGCTAAACACACCTCTGACTGTTCTGCCTTTCTCTCTTCCACCCACTCTGAAGACACTTCACCAGGTAAAAGCTAATTACAGCCTCTGCTGCATCAGATCTGCTTTTCTCCTCCTGCTGTTCCAGATGATGGGTTTGCTAAAGGAGGGGGATCTTTTATAACCTTGTCAATGATTGCCTGATCAGCTTCATCTGATGACCAAGGCCTTCCCATCAAGTGATAGATTGCTGAACTTCTGGCAGTCAGACCTCAACTGACTACCTTGCCTTGGGTAATAGCTATCATCATTTAAGGGTGTTCTGTTTATTTATTAAAGCTGGATGACCTACAGTGTCACCCTATCTATTCTGTCAGCATTTTAATGTCCATCAGTACTTGGAGTGCTGCACACTTGTAAGTTATTAGCTGTATATCTATCCAAGGATGAAACTTGCTTACTGTATTCTATTAATCTCACTTTTTAGGCAAACCTGCCAAGAAAAAATGGTTAACACCAGTGCTGTTTCTGGTTCTGGGAGACTTGAGACCCCGACTTGCACAGGTGAAAATTGTTGCACAGATGTGAAGGTCAGTCCATCTCAGTCTGCCACTGAACAGTTGTTCTGGAATTTGAGGGAGGAGATGAAGCCTATCTCATGTTTCCTGCAAAGTGGACCTTCAGCTGTACCTACAATTACATTCTGTAATTGCCTGTGAGAGTCACTAGTGGGAATATTACTCTGTAGATAAGCAACACGAAGTAGCAGGAACCTTACATTTATAATCTACGTCTTGATTTGTGGGTTGGTCTTGTGGGATTTTTTTGGTCAAAACCACAAAAACAAAAAAAGAAATTTAATAGGAACACCAATAAGTTTTCTCTTTAAAACAATAGTTAAAGACATTAACAGACTCTGATGCCAATGTTGGAAAGAAATAGAAGAAAACCTCAAAGTTTCTCATGCATTTCATTCTGTACATCTCACAGCAGAAGTTAAGAATTGCCTTGGGTTTGCCTTGCTTATGTCAGTGAGAGCATACTCCTATCCTGCTGAGTGCAACTGAGCACTTTGTGCTCCAAGTGACTTGCCTTCAACTCTTCTTGTAGCCAAAAGCAACAGACAAAGCAGCTTTTCCCTCCTGCAGATGAGGAGCAAACTGGCAGCAATGAGCAGAGTGCAGCTTGTCCTCCTTGCCCCTACCCTTCCCATGCTAGCCTCGAAACACGCATTTCACTGAGTCTGGCACCACAGTGTTTTTAAGGGAGGGTAGATGAGAATAACTCACATATTCACCCAGGGGCAACACACGCACCCCTGAGCCCATTGTCATGCCAGCCCAAGAACCTTTGTTCACCTCCCAGGACGTGTTTGTCTATCCTTCCATCAGCAAAGTTTCCATGCAAAAGTTCCTTATTCCTTCTTCTTATTCTACCCTTAATTCACCCCATGATTTTGTTGTGCAAAAGGATGCTTAGTCCACAGTTTTGTTTTCATGGGCATTGGGGGTTTTGCTGTTTAGCTCACAAACCTGAGCAATTTTCCATCCTTAATTTTCTATGAAATGCAGCTGAACCATCAACTCTGGATCCTCTATAAAGGGAATGCATGACAATGGAGTTGGAAAAATAATCTTGCTACCAAATACAATACACATCTTTGCATCAAAATCATACTTAAGTGAAAGATTTATTTTGGCATGAAGGGAGAGGATAGTGGTGGCTAACAGGACATGAATGTATGCAGAATTTAAAAGGTAACAGTTTGCTTAATCTACTTAACTGGGAATTAAAATTAGAACTATTGAAGTCTCGCAGCTGTAGGGAACTCACACACACAAAAAAAGCTGAAAAGAAAAAATCTCAGGCAAATGAAGCTAAAGAAAACAAAAGCCATTTATATTTGAGCAAATGAAATTCACTTGATGTTAATGGCTACACAAATAGAAATCACAAAGCTGTCAGTTAAATGAAAGGCAGAAATATTTGACACAAATACTAGAAGACAAAGACAGTAATTTAATAATAACTCAGTAGGATACAAAAGCAATGATGACTAAGATGGGGCATGAGACCCTATATAAGCAACTTTGAGGTGGCAGTCAGAGAGATTTCTGAGCCAGGAACAGGGACCTTCAGTAGGTTTCCAAGCCTTCCTGAGAATCCAGAGCACTGGAGATATGTGACAATTGTGGCATCTATTTTAGAAGCTAGCTAGGCTAAGGTGGCTCAGTTTTATGTCTTTCAGACTAATATCAGACAATTCTGACCAAAATAAATGGAATGGCTGAAACCAGACCAGCTAAATACATCAAAAGAAAGTTACTGTTGCAGATTTGCAACAGCTTATGGGGGAAAAAAAGAAAGTTATGGTCAAATTTGACTAATTGATTCTGTAGTCCAAAGTTCGTTGACAAAGAGAATAATGTTGATACCGTGCTGTCCTGTAAACAACTCATCAGCCTGAGACCAACAAAAAGGAACACTCAAGTGAAAAGGCATCTAATTCAGGGATAAATTCCCTATGCCATCCTGCTAGGACAAGCACTGCTACAGCAAAATCATTACCTAGGTAAAGGGTGGGGAAGACAGCTTTGTATTCAGGTGCACGTGAAAATTACCATGAACTGCCTCTCCCTCCATTTGCTTGGTCAATAGCCACACTTGCCACAAGCTTGTAACCCAAACCCTAGAGACCCAGTGCTGTGTTCAGCACCATTTTGTCCATACTTAAATCCTTTCCCAAAAGCTTAATGCTGTCTTAAGGTGTGTAAACTGGGAGATGCTCAGCAAAAACCCCAAGAGATTGTAATCTCTGCCTGCTACCAGTCTACCGTGTCCGTTTGAAGAAGGGTATTATCAAGCAGGCAGGATGAAAGTGGAGACAAGAAGGGAGTCATAAAATAGGTCCTAAAACAGGCCTTATAACAAGACTCAGAAACCTTTAAACATTTTATTATCGTAGAAATTACTTCATCTATGCTTAAGTACCTCATAAGGACAGAAATTTGACAGAGGGCTCTTCATTCTGCTTGATAGGGCTTTGAGATGAAGTTAGATCATTGGAGGCTGAAAGAGATGTAAAAATAAGTGTAATAGGCCTCTGAAAAAAACCTGCCAAGACTTTTATGGGAACTTCTACTGTTTCATTTTAAATTAAGATATTTTTCTCTTTTTTTTCCCCATAAAGTTATTAAACCAAGAACTCATTCAGGAAAAACATCAATTTATATTAAGGGATTATTAAGGTTATCAGACCAGGCCTTTTGATTTTAGAAGTCTTTCAGAAGAATTTATACAAAATCTTACATTTACAACTTTCACATGAAAGTTGTTTTAAATGTGGTATTTTGAGGTTTTCTTTCCCTTTACATATCTTTTCGGACTTTTCTCAAGGGGTTTTCCTGGACTCTCTGATTATATCTCACTACTTCTGCTTGGACCACTTTTTTCTTTCTCTCTTACTAAGGAATCTGATCTTGACTTTCTTCACCTTTTAGCTTTTCTTCAGTTTTAGTTTTCCCTCTCCATTTCTTAGTTTGTGCTCCTTCCAATCCCTCCTTTGCCTGCCTTTCTCATTTTCAACCTGTCTCTTCCATGTCTTTTTTTTCCTGTTTATTTTTCCAATAAAATGATTTAATGTGATTGCATATGGAATAAGTCTTTCAGGGAACATAAATATAAGTTACTAACCACTCTCAAATAATAAAGAAAATGTATCCAATAGTCTAAGCAGAGGAGGTAAAAAGCACGGGCCACAGTAACAACATCAAAGCACACTGAGTTGATTCAAGAGCATGCTGAATTGCAGCATCTTAGCTAACTGCTTTTGATTCTGACTTTAACAGCTTCACTCATGGTGAATTTTATAAAATATAAAGGCAGAAATGTTGAAACCATTTTAAAGAGTCAGCAGAATGTATACATATACCTTTATCCATAAAGAGCAAATCACAGCCAGTGGCAATCCTACTGTACCAGAAATTCTGACAAGTGTGTCTGAAAGGCATTATCTTCTTAAGGACTCTTATCATCCTTTCTGACATAAGTTGATGCATTCAATTACATTCCTGGTGTGCAGCCCCAGAGTCTTGCAATTATTTATTCTCCCACAGATCCAGCAGGGTTTCAAGTCCTTCTGTTCATTCCCTTCAGGACCTTACAGTCCAAAGTGGTGGAACTAACTTTTCTCTAGTCACTGGAACTAATCACTGGAGCAAAATACTACATTTTAGCTTCCAGGCAGAAAAGAATTTTTTTTGTTATATCTGACTGAGAAGTTTACACAGAAGTCCGACACGCTTTACTTCATTTGTCTGACCCCCATATCTTTCAGTGCATTCACTGAATAATCTCACATTTCCCTGTGAATATATGGAACCTGGGTTAAATAATCAAGCATGAAAAAAGTTCTCATCCCAGGCAAGTTTGTCCTGACCACATCCAGAACACCTTTTTTCACCTAGTCACAACTCACATATTTTTCATTTTTATGCCGTGCTATTTCTGTGAAAAAATCCATTCACCAAGGCTGATGTGTATGCAGGGTTCTCCTTTTCTTAAAGGCAATAGATATTATTTTTAGATGTTAACTTCACATTTCAGACATTGCTGTTCTATCAAAGGCAATCTATTAAATTTATTTGTGATGATATGTGCACATTACTGCTCGCGGGGAGCCAGAATTTGGCTTTTGAATAGCTGGGAAGGAGCTGTTCTAAAGTTAAATAATAGTCTGCAAGTGAGACTTAAGGCACTCTTTCTTTACATTGCAGTATTCAGTTCAAAAGTACAACAATACCTCCAGGATAATAAGGAATAGTATGAGAATTTGAAAACAATAAAAAAATCATAATAAACAAATAAATTAAAATATAATAATTATATTTTGTTCCAGGAAAATGTTGTAGATGCAGAATTTATCCCAGGTGCCTCAGTAGTATCTTGCTTCTTCTTTCTTTTTCTTAATAAATGTATTCATTTACTTGTACGCTTAGCAGCAGCAGTTTTCTTGAAAAAAAAAATAAAGATGAGAGGAAAGACAAAACAGGCAGGAAAATTAAGCAGGTAACTATTTGAAAGACTTGATTAGACACCTCAGCAGGGCAGTAAGAAAGTCACAGATCACTGAGTCCCCTGCACAGAGAGTGGCAGGTAAAAGTGGGTTAGGAGTGATGACAGACAGAAGTTAATTTACTGAGGTGGCAAGGAACTCATAAAAGTTAACGGTGCTCATGGGTTGGGCAAGAGGACAACTTCATCTGTGCTAGAGGTAGGTGAACCTGATGGGCAGTGGGAGCCAGGGGCCCTCCTCCTGTCTCTGCCCCGTGGATGTGGGGCTGCTGCTGTTCCCTCTCCCAGAGTGCAGGCAGAAGAGAGGCTGAGCACCCACTCCTGGCAGCTGAACATGGGCACTCACACTGCCCACCCATACAGCCACACAGGAGGACACAGAGAGAAAGCACTGCCTCACACAGCCCTCAGGTGAACATGAAGAGCACAGGTGGCGCAGTCCTGCTCCTTCTCTCCTGCTCATCAGGACTGGAATCTGTCTCCTAGTGCCATGTGGCACACACAATACATGGGCCACTGCTGCTGTCGGCCTGCTCAGTCTCTCCAGGAGCAGCCCCCACTGCCCTTGCCATGCTCCAGTTGTTGGCACCCGCACCCACGAGCCCCTGAGGTTCAAGGCTCCCTCCTGCTGCTGGGCACAGACCTCTCATGCTCACCAGCTTGTGTGGGCTAAGGTTTGCCAACATTCACACATACACATCTAGAGCAGAGAGCACAGCCACAAAGAAGGCAGTCAGAAATCAGATTTAAGTAGAACAGAGAGCAGACTGTGCCCATCAAGTCCAGGGCTCTGTCAGACAAGCTGCCTCACCTGTACTCAGTTAACCCCTTCTTACTCTTTTCCTTCTTTTTTTTCCACTTTCTTTCCTCCTCAGTCCACCTTGCTCCCTCTCTTTCCCCAGTTTCATCCTTCCCCATCAACTCATCTCCGTGGCTTTCACTCCAGGGTCCATCTTTCTCCCTCCCTATGGACCGTCTTAGGGAGGAGCTGAGCTGTCCATTTCCACTGCGTGGGTTAGTAAGGTTCCTTTGCCTGCCATTGTTCCTCCAGTCTTCCCTGGGTCTTTGAGTTCCACATGATTAGTCTGTGATCGCTTAACTGAGCAGCCTTCAGAAAAAATAACCATGCCATGAACAACAGAATGACAGAAAGAGTAAATGCCAGCCAAGTTATTTATCTGGGGCCAATGAAAGGCTCATAAAATAATCAGTCTTAAAAAAAGAAGCTATCATGAGAGAATTGCCACAAAATGTCAGGTATGACAGTAAAAGAAGAGATGTAAAAAAAGGAAAAAGTGGACAGCCTAAACCAGAGGGAGAAAGAAGCAGCTTAACATCTCAGGCTAGTTAGTGAATGAGGCATGACATACACACTCCCAGGTCAAACTGCATCCAGAAGGCCTCTGGCTGCACACTCATCAAAGTACACCCTAATCATCTCTCCCTTCCCCCCACAGGTAAATCAACACTCTTCATCAAAGTCTCAAATGGATCTGTGCAGAGACTTGTATCCTATCACACACGGGCCAGTGGCGTGGGTGTTTGAGGCCAGAGGTAAGAGCAGGTCAATGTGGGCTGCAAGTTATCATGTGCTGGCCAGGTGGGCTGTATTTGGGATGATCATTTGACCACACGTAGCCTTGAGCCAGTTCTTCATTCTCACTGCGCAGAACAGGACATTTACTGCAAATGTAATAAAACAACATCTCTGCCAGCCCTGCCATCTGCAGTCATGCAAGTGCTATTTATTCACAAGAAGATTTGAAATGCATTTGTGTGAGTTCCCATCCAAAAGCAAAGGTATACCAGCTACCACCCCTTGCAGCAGTGTAATAACAGACACATCTAAGGGAGAAAAAGGCACCTGGCCACATGTGCTTTAGGGCAGATCCCCATGCCCCACACCAAAGCCAGCACCTGAGCTCATGCCAGAGAATATTCCAGGGCAATGGCGCTCCACCATCCCTGCTGTTAAATTGCTAGACCCTTACATGCTTTTAGCTGTAGCTAAATTTCAACTTTAGCAAAATAATACTCACCCCCAGGATTCCAAGACCTGCTTGAATATAAACACTGGCTGAGGCCAACTTCCCAGAGGACATTTTGATGTGATCACCACGTTTGGGAGACAACAGTTTAGAGGACATGGACACGAGCCATTCAGCACCACTTACCTTCACACTGGGAAGAGTCATTTAATGTACTGCTTTAAATCAACACAGGGCTGTTGTGGATGGCCAAAAATCCAGTGTAGGGTACAGGAGCTACACCAAACTGCTATGCTTTAGAATCCAACCAAGTTACCAGAAATTGCACTATTTCTGCAGGATTCCTGATGAGATAAGGAGCTACCCTGCATAAAGAAATGCTTGGAGAAATTGGGACTAAAGTAGACTTTTCACTGAAAGGAGGAAAAAAACCACTGGTTTTCGTTATGTTCTTTTCTGAGCATAAAGAGAGGCCAGCAAAAACTGAGATCAAGAGTATTCTTCATTAAAGAAGAACACTTGTGATTTATATCATCTTTCAGCACCCTTTCAAGGGACATGTAGCCTAAAATAATAGGTATTTAGAGTAGGATTTCCACAGCACTGCTTTAGAAACAATCTCCATTATCTTTTTGAACTGATGAACACATTTACTAAACTTCAGAATATAATATATACAGTAAAATGTTTCATCTTTCCCCATAATTTAATTCTTTGGCATTTTAAAGTGCAACTACAGTGGTATTTATGATTATCTCACAAAAGAAATTGGATTTTCACAACACATAATGCCACACAAAATAGCTTCAGAAATCATTCCATTTCCAGTACAGAGATTAAAGATACAATTGAGGAACAAAATGTCTAGTTTTAATTAAAGATTAGAAAGAACAGAACAGGTTCTTTCTTTTTTTATTTTTTTTTCATTTCAGTTTTTTACTTTAAGCGTGAACATTTTAACTTGAAAAATAAATTATTTAAGAGATAGAGATTCTGATTTGATTACCATCTCAAAAGAAACATTTCCATCATTTCAAAAGCTTTCCATGCATTGCTAAATGACAAATGCACTGAAACAGAATTTCTGGTCTCAAAAGGCTGAAATTTTGACTAATCTGTGTCTTCCCATGGGGAGGAAGTACAGAGGGAAAACAATCTTAATATATTTTCAATCACAGAAATCGTTGCAGTTACTTGCAAAGTTCACCAACTTCAGGCCACAAAGCAAACTTGAAGAGTTTAGAGCTCCCTTCCCTATATGAGAGTTACTCACCAGAGGCATGAAGAGAACTTGCAGAGCATTCCCTGGCCAAGTGATTTCAAGACACTGTGTTTTCAAAAGTTTAAACCATTTATTTAGACAAGAGAAGCATGAAAACAGAAATATAGGAGACATTTCTACAGGAGATAGCTAGAAATATGCAGATTTTCTTTTTGCTCTTTTTTTTTCTTTCCTCGAGGCCAATTTAAATGAGTTAGAAAATGATTTCTCAAGAGTCAATCATACCTCTCAAATTTTGAAACTTGAAAAATTGAAATTCCATCTTCCTAAAGTCTCCTGTAAGAGGAATGGCTTTATGTCAGAGTTAGCTAATGAGAAAGAAAGCATAATGGATATAAAGGTGAATATTTCCCATTCGTAGTCATGCTGCAGATGCTGTAGTCATTAAATTGCTTTGGATGCACACGTCCAGAGACAGCAAAAATGTCAACAAAAAAGACATATGAGTTGCAGTGAAGCCTGTGAAATTGCTGCTCTGGCAGCAGTTACGAATCTTACTCTGTTTTCAGATGTTGCTGTGCATTTTATTGCTCATAGCAAATCTGAGCAGAAGACAGCATTGTCACTGGAAAAACAGCTTGCTAAAATAAATTTGGAAGTGCTTAAAGTCAGTGTGTCAAGTTGTACCCAGAATCTAGCCCAAGAGGCAGAAAAGTGAAAAAATTCTTTCTCAAGATGGCTTTTTTTATGTGGTCAGAACTCCTCAGACAATGCTTCAGCAGTTATGAGAACCATCTTAAATTCTGGGTTTTTTTGGTCGTGCAGGGAAGGTGGAGGGGGGTGTTTTGTTATGTGGCATTGGACACTGCCTGCCTGAAGTGTTGCAGACCTCTTGGTTGCCTTTCAGAAAGGAATCCATGCACCAGGTAACTCCTAAGCTGAAAGATGGACAGAAAATACAAAGCAATGTTACTTGTCCCTACCAGGCTGGAACAGTGGAGTGATGCACTAGAACAGCTGAATCACAGGGCAGCTACTTCTTGTACCTTATTGCAGCTGCCAGTACCATCCCTAAATGTCTTGAAGAAAAAGGCAAAGACGGCTCAGAAATTAAAATCTGAACCTTATAGTCTCAGTTCAAACTGCTGTCTCCTACAAAGAGCCTATTTTGAGATGACTTTGGTGCCATTTGCTAATCACTGAAAAGAACCAATTGCCTGATTCTTGAAGTTCTGCCATCATGCTGCATACGATGGTACATTGAGTGCCTGCCCCACTCAAACAGTTTCTGGCTGGGGCACAGAGTAGGGTGAGGAGACATCCTGAGAAGAGCTGGGAAGCAGGAAGAGATGTTCAGGGACCACTTGTGGACTAGTAAAGTCTCCTGGGTGTCTACAGTGTAGCCTGCTGAGCTCTTGGAGCGCTTTTATCTGCCTCGAGACAGACAGCCACAGGCAGTGTGCCCCACCTCACAGTATCACCACAGAGATGGCCCCGGCAAGCATCCTCAAAGGGCCCTAAAAAAACTGAAATGAGGAAAGAACACAGATGGGATGTTTTAAAGCAGCATCACCTAGCTCAACAACATAATCAAAGTTCCACCAGCATACGAGCAGCAAGCTGGGGGGGAAATTTTCCCAGCAACTTGTTCTTTACACTTTCTTTCAGGAAGAAGGGAACGGAGGCTGGATGTCACAAGGGACAGCAAGAGAAGAAGCACTTACAGACAAAGGTACAGTCTACATTGCATTGATCAAATTCTTCCCTCGATTCCTTTGTTATTTATTTCTTTGCTACAGTGGGAAATCACCAAGAGCAAGAAGGGAGAACATGAGAAAATACCATTTGGAACTCCTTTTAACAGACTGGCTGCTCTGCTCACACAGTGTCCACAGGCTGGAGGTGTGCGGTCTGGGCGCAATTTCCAGATCAGACAGCTGTGCCATTTGTCTGCGTAACTTTTGTGTACAGACCATTTTGAGTAAAATAAAATTATTAAGATGTTCCAGTCTGCTCACAGAAAAAAAATACACAGGTGTGCACTCATTATACTTGGGATGAATTCAAATGCTTTTTACTGCCTTGTCCCAAAATTAGATTGATATTTAATCACCATTCAAGAGCTTCCTTGGCCATTGTAATGCCACATTTACATTTGGCAGAGCTCTTGCTGACTCCTGTCAGCCCTTTTCATTTGCACTGAACCTGTCTCAGAGAAAGGTATTACAGATTTAGACACTGAATTCAGCTCTCCTCCACACCTGGTTTTGCTTTCTTGCCTGAAAGGTGAACTCCGAACTGTGTGAGGAATTGTGTTGGGATGCAACAGTTCTCATGATAAATGAGCAGCTCAGAGACTTCAGAGTTTTCATGACTACCATGATTTTTCAATTTCATTATTATGCTTTGCACCATTCTCCAGCTGGAAGACTTACAATGGAAATGGGGATTCCATTGAAAGATGGAAGCAAAACCGGAAGATATTTTGTTGAATTTGCTTTTAACTGGAAGAAAAAAAATAATAGGATCTAGTCTTGTTAATTTGTCACAAATACTGTCAACCTCCTGTCCTTCAAAGACAATGCAAAAAAAAAAAAGAAAACCCTCTTAAAAAAATAGTTTCTATTTTTAAGAAAGCACTGAAGACATGTGCCATGTAGATTAATTAAATTAGGGGAAATTATTAGATAGCATTAATAAAAATTCTCCTTCTTTCTCAAACAAACCCTTTTGCTGAAGCAAAGGCCAAGTCTTGCCTAAATAAAACTTCAGATCTTAACCAACAAGCATACTGTATTATCACAGTGGGCAAACCTCAGCACTAAAATGGTGGCATATAGGAAACACCAATTCCAGAAAGATAAATGACACTGTAAAAATAATTTTAGTGATATTTTAATGTAAATATAAGTCATTTTTATCAATAGACAGACTATTGATGGATTATACTTAAAGATAAATATTAGAAAATGAATCCTTCCAAGACATAAACACCATTTCATTGCTGCTGTTACTTACTCAGAGTGTCAAAACAGCTTTTGCACGCCTAAATTTTGGTGTTGTGTTTTTCAGAACACTAGCTTAAGGACCACAGAACACTGCAGAGAAAAAACAAACCTATAAAATATTTTGTACATTATTATTTGTTGCTTAAAAATCTGCACACAGAGGGAGGGAGGGAGGATGAATATAGAGAATATTTGGCATTCCAGGAGTTACCTGCTTATTACTGTAATTAAAATCATTATTTTAAAAAAATGTTTGGCATTCTAATGATGAAAGTATAGTTTTATAAAACAGCAATAATTTTAATTGCCCATATTATTAATATTGACTGATATCCACAGAAAGACACAAGAAAGACATGAACCTGTTAGAGCAGGTCCAGATGAGTGCCACAAAAATGACCAGGGTTGAAATACCTCTCCTAATGAAGAAAAGCTGAGAGAGTTGTGCCTGTTCAGCCTGGACAAGAGAAGACTCTGGAGGCCTTATTGTAACTCACTCGTAAAAGGAGCTTAGAAGAAGGATGGAGAGAGCCTTCTTACCAGGGCATGTGGTGACAAGACAAGGGGTAATTATTTTAAACTGAAAGAAGGTAGATTTAAATTAAATCCAAGGAAGGACTTTTTCTATAATGAGGGTAGTGAGGCACCGGAACAGGTTGCCCAGAGAAGTTGGGAATTCTCCATCTCTGAAAGTGTTTCAGGCCAGGCTGGATGGGGCTTTGAGTAACCTGGTCTAGTGAAAGGTGTCCTTGCCCATGGGCAGGGGAGTTGGAACTAGAGGATGTTTAAGGTCCCTTCCAACTCAAACCATTCTATGATCCCCCAACACGTGGTTGCTGAGGCAGTTATCGTTATCCTGGGTTATCGACCACCTCATGGAAATCTAGTAAAACACATAACCTGTTCTGTTCTCCTTCTGGAAATGGTTTCTTGGAATTTATAACTACATAAACGCTTGCTGCGGTTCACCTTGACCCTTCTCAGCTTTGCAGTTTCAACACTTTCTGTCAAACACGGAAAAATGTCAAAAGCATACAGCCAGTACAAGATTAGTTCAGCTCTCAGGTACTGACTAAAGCAAGTAGCTCGGTGAGAGTGGTTGTGTGTTACTGAAATATAATTGGTTTTTCACTTCAGCTCTTCAGTGGGTCTGGGTAAAAATAATTGCTGAATATTCAAGCATATGCTGTCAAAACACTATCTTCAATTAATTAGATTCTTCTGGATACAGTTTGAAATATGACACTATGTTCAGCTAGCTTGCACTTTGGGGACAAAATGCCCCACAAAATTGTGCTTAGAGGCATTCTGTCCCTTGCAGTTTGTACAGAATTACTTTGTGGAGAGCTTTCACAGTGAAATTCTTCAATAAGTTTTCTCTGAACATCCTCCTAGAATCAGAAAGTAATCTCTTCAAAATAATCACGCTTACTTGGGGTACAGCACTTTTACCTCCCTGTTCTTTTTCTCTAGAACATCACCTAGACAACGTGACAGCGCATTTGCGAGACACTGACATATGCGTATGTCGAGAGCACCGCATTTCAAACTCCTGCCTCGCATTACTGTACGTCCTTCTCCAGTCTATCAGCTTTTCCTCCAACTTCTTTTGAAGTGCATTTGAAAGGCACTATACGGTACTTATTTACATAATAATACCATATAGTGACACTTGCATTGTACTACATTTGGCGTCTACTACCCCAGTGACCCATGTGCTTTCATTAAGGTGACGTAGTGGCTGCCACTAGACATTAAACAGAAGAGTCTTGAAAATATCATGATGAGACACAGTTGATAAATGCTAATTGATCTTCTAATAAAGTAATTGTGTGAGATAGGAGGAAACCTTCTGGAAGACTGAAGACTCTTAAGATACATTTTCCAGGAATAATATGAGTTCTCGAGCACTTTATCACCTTAAGAAGTAATTGCGCAGCTTACTTTATAACAAGTAATTTCAAAGGCAATGATGAGAAAATTCACAGATGCTTTCTACATGCTGCATAATAAATAGACACATTGGCAGTGATTAAGTGGTTTCCTTCCACTCCGTAAGTTGTTGACATTAGGGACCCAAGTTCTTTGCTGCAAACTAAGAAAAGCACTGACAAAGTTTTATTCCTTGTCATCTTGCTGAAAGAAGACCAGTTGCTATTCTACTTTATAAGATTTGCAAGACACTTAACCACTGTCTAATCTGTATAGTAATCTGTGTTTCTGGGTTGTTTGGGGGTGTTTTTCCCCCTTTAAAAAGAAAAGGAAAAAACCACAAAAACCAACCAACCAGAAAACAAAACAAAAACAAAAACCTCAAATGAAAACCACCACAAAAACAAAACAAACAAACAACCCCAAAAACAAATAATAATAATAAAAAAACAAACAAACAAAAAACCCCCAAACAAAACCCCCCAAAACACAAAAAAAACCACAAAAACCCAGTTGTTTTGTTTGGAATCTAGTGAGTGCATGAAACTCTATAGAGTACTCTTATCAATGTCTCCAGCTTCTAGGATTACTGTCACAGATCTGGCCAAACCTCTCAGCACCAGGGCGAAAATCGATTGAAACGGCTTGGTGTAACATTTTACATCCTGCCTGCCATACAGTTAATCACACTTGGAAAACTAAGTCCATGGTGATCCATACTTGGTCTTCAGCACTAAGATTTCAGAGAATGCTTAGAATAAAACCAGCTGTGAGTGAAGTCAGTGGCAATGGAGAGGATGGTCAGTAGTGTGGGGAGATGCTCTCTCCACCTACATCTATGGGAGTGTGTGAGCACTTTCCCTGGACAGCCACCTTAGCCACAGGAACTTCCAGGGTAGTTTCTTCACTTTATGCAGTCCTAACTGGAAACACTTGAGGTGTCTGTAGGGCAAAAATAACGAATGAGAGTGGCTGCATCTTTTCTACTCGTGGACACCTGAATGACTTTTAATTTGGTCCAAGTTATTGCTTTGTGCAAAACTACCAGAGGGGAAAGTAATAACTGATTTATTGTTAACTGCCATACGGCTCTGGCTAAAACTCTGACCCGCAGCAGTTTTTCAGCTACTTAACGTTCTTTCATCGTTGTTAAATGAGCTTGTGTTATTAACAAACTGGCTTCCCTATGAAGGAAACAGAAAAATCTACTTCTTTACTGATAAAACTTTTTTCTCTTGAGTTTTGTAAAGTTCAGATTGATGCCTCACAATGCAAAAACACTTTATGGGCTCTGTGTTGTTCATAGTAATATTTATGTTGATAAAGAAACAAATAAAGACCGACTAAATTATAATGAACAATAAATCAGTTTGCAGCAAAGGACAATATTTCTATGAGCAGCTTAGGGTTTGAGAATCTGTATTTCAAAGTAAGTATGATCTAGGAAGCACACATCCTAAATTTCTTTACCATCATTTTCCTTTTATTTATTTTAATTATTGTGCTTAAAGTTGTTTTCCAGTTGTCCAGCTGTTTCCTCAGAAAATGTACTGTATACCAACATGTCTTTAGCGCTCCCCTCACTCATTTGCTTTACCAGATGAACATTGTCACAGTCAAAAATGGATTTCTCATTCTGCTCAAGTTCTGTTCTGAGTTTTTCAAGTTGCAGACTCCAGCCATGAGTTGCCACAGTGTGCCTTTGTAGGCCATAGTATGTAGCATTTTAGATCCTCATATCTTTAGTGAAAATATTTACACACCCCCAAAGAAAGAATGACAGTTCACTGTCTTTAGAAGACTCTCCACTGTCAGAGGCATTTCCCCTGGATCCCAGAAATACATGGCTTTTTTTTTTTCCTGCCTTCCCTCTAGATTTTCCAAGTCCTTTTATAGTGATGATAATAGGGTTATAATCAGTATTCTAGTCCCAGCATAAAAATCACCTCACTGCTTACCTATTTAGACACCCAAGGATCATACTCACATTTTTAGCACAGGCTGCACTGACCGCTTACATAAAGTTGCCGGTATTTCCAAGGTCTAAGTAATTTTCAGAGGCAGGATCTCCTATGTCTGAGTCATTAAAATGAGATTATGACCTGTTTTTTTTTAAGGGATCACTCTAGATGAAGGTGGGGTACTAAGGGAAATTCTGAGGTGTTAAAGAGGGCCTTGAATTAAGATTACGCCGGGATGCAACATCATACCTCTCACAACATAACTTAATCTAGAAAAGTTTATAGCAACAGTTTTTCTCGGTTCCTCTTAACTTTCTCTGCATCCCTTTTGTCCTTACATACATAATATATGCAATTTGACAGTCAGCATGTCCACTTACAATTGACAATTCAAATACCTGTTCTGTACTGCTTTTTTAATAAAGGGCCATTTCAATCCTTCTGATTAGTCACATTTTTCATTCCTTTTCTGTTTACTCTGAAAGGCCTTTCATCTGATTTCATGTTCAAGAATTGCTGAAAGGAAAGTTTTAAAAGTGATCTCAGTATGCTGAACAGCAGAGTGATGTTGCAGATAAAGACATAATAAACAGTGGAGATGGGGGGCTAGTGTTTGCCTGTGTCTGTAAACTGGACAAATGAACTGTTGTTGAGTCTGCCTGTGCCTATACGGCTTAAGTTGATTTTTTTCTTATCTTTACAGATTAACATTTGTTGGCAAAATCAGTGACTTCGCAATTAATGACTGTGAAGGAAAGCTTACAGTGTGTTAAAGGAAGCAAGCTCTAAGATGCTTACATGTTAGGTTTGTCTTTGAACAAACCAAGGAATGAAAATAAACTTTATGACTCTAACTAATAATAAAAAGTGGCACAGCTTAAATGATGAATATCAAGGATCAAAATAGGTAATTGGGGAATGATCTACTCAGAAAAATTTATAATTTTTTCTTTTAGTAGTCTGCAGAGCAGGTATTGAATTTGGGGAATAATTCACCTAACGAAACTTCTGAAAACATTTTGGCCCTTCAGATCCATCAAAATAAGTGTTAATTGAATAAAGCAACTTAGCTTGAGAGGCATGATTTTAGTTCTGTGGTTCTATTTTTTGTGTGCATTAGTGGTTTAATCAAGCTTTACATATAGAAAACAGCTGTGATGGTCCTACATTTACGCACTGCTTCTTGGCCCAACAGATCTATAAATGATTTACACCCTAAGTTCTACACCTGTCCTGTGAGCACGGCTTCCAGTGAAGTCCATAAACAAAGGAGCCAATGAATCAGACTCCGAACAGCTCCAAGCTCTCTTCATCGATCAGAGAAAGACTGCAAGCACAACCCATCTACCCATACAACTTACTGACGTTATACAACGGATAAACCGTGCAAGTCAAAGCACAAAACTTCAGCCATGCAGCTGAGAACTCTTTACTTTGAAATTGGGAGCAGACGCTGGAAAGAGCATTCTACTCTTTCCTGCAAAAAATACTACACTAGAGTGCTTCTGGAACTGCAAGGGGTTATGGCCTTCCTTTTAATAGCCACAGTGAGAGCACAAATCTCCTCTCTAACAAGCAAATCCACTTGGCATGAATAGAGATTCATACAGTCCTATCGCCTACTTTTGTACAGCCTTGTTCTATCCCAGTAACTGGGAAGCAGGGATGGAAACTCGCCACTCCCTTCTGCTGAGCAGTACATGCTGGAGTGTTTAATGGTGTTGGCAGAAAGCTTTCACCAGCAGATGTGCAATGTATGCTTATCATATTCTGCAAATTTCATTTCATAATCTGCAGCAAGCTCTACCTCAGAGTCATGTAAACTCAAAGAGGAAAACTTTGAAATCATAGAAGTTGAAAGCTTAATGAAACCAGGATTGCCACATTTTGGAAAGACTTTTTCACTCATCTAATAGGCTCTCTAGAGAGAGACTTGCTGTTGGAGACTTATTTTCTTTAAAGAAAATGATTGATTTGCTGAGACACATTTGAGGGACAGAACTGCAGAAAATCTCAAAGAAAATGTTAGTCTGAGTCCTAATGTATTCTTCTGGAATAATATAGTCTATCAGCACTAGGAATTTTTGCTAAATTTTACTATTATGCTCCTAGGTATGTTCATTTTTAAGACAAGACAACTTAAAATTCCAGAGTGCTTGAAGAAAGTTCATATCAAAGTAGATAGAGCAATTATAGCCACTTGTGATTCAGAGCCCCTCTGCTCCTCCTTTCAGGGCACTCATGCATAAGTGATGATGTAGAATTGCTCCTAATAATTATTTCCTAACCCAAGTGATATATTTAGATTTTCATGTTAATTAAACGCTAATTCATATAACAAACCTTACTGATTCTAGTGAAGCTGAAGACTTGAAGACTTGAAGAAAAAACATTTCACAAAATATGAGAGTTCATTCGTCTTTCCAGTAATGTAAACTGTGATTAACTCGTACGTGCAATTGTTTCTGCCTGCAGAGATCCCTGCACTACGTGCTGCACAAAGACTCCTGGAAACTGGGCTTGTACATGCAAACTGCATCAGGATGCTCTTTATATCTGATGCCTGGTAATTCCACTTCTCCTCCACCAGCTCTAAGCACAGACTTACTGTAGGAGAGGTTAGTCCATTAAATCATTAGGATTTCTCTTTTCATGGTGCCAAAGAAATCCATGCCACCCACACGGACAAGTCAAAAGTCTAACAAAAAATCCATGGTGGTTTAAGAACCTCACATTCTTCCCCACTTTCAGGACATAAGAGATTTCATAATATTTATCCGAGAGCTTTAATGGAGCCCTGAGGTATTCCCTTTGCTGTCTTCCACCTCAAATTACCTGGTACAGATAATAGAAATACATACCTTCTGTGAGGTGTTTGGCATGCTGCTTCTTCCTCTCCTACTATATCACACAAAAATAATCCCTTCTATCCAAACTTTTAGTTTCATCTATTCCCTTAAACTGTAACTCGCTGTATTTTTGAAAATGGGAATGAAAGTTAGTCAAGGAAGAAAAATACAGGTGCATGTTCTTCCATAGCAACTGCAGCTAGATATCCTGCACCTTCCCCAGCTGCACCTTCACCCAGAGGGACGGGGAACCCACGCAGCTTGATTCACAGAGGGGAGTGTGATGTGTGAACAAGCTCCAAGCAATGGGGTCCATGGGGTGTATTTGCGCCGTGCAAATCCAGGTGCACTTGCTGGCAGGGCTGTAAGGGAAGTACTTTCCTCCCAGGAGGTTTTATATGAGACATTGCTCCTATGTCAGACACCACATCCTCCAGAAATGGCACCACAACTTGCACGGGGCGCCAGTGGTGTCAAGCTCAGGTGATGCTAGAAGGGCTCCAGACAGCTGAAAATACAAATACTATAACCCAGATAAGAAATGGCTTTTAAGAAATGAAAGTCAACCGGGTATAACTACACTGCCAACACATGAGGATTAAAGTTTACTGTAGAGCATAGACGGTGTGTATCCTTGCTTATCTTGCCCTCCTTATTCTAAAAATCATATTGGGTCCATCACAAATCCAAGCTTTCTTTCTCAAGATTCCAGTCTCAAAAAGTTGGGTATGCTAATAAACAAATGTATTTCTCCAAGATAGAAAAGGAAAGGGTTCAGATTAGTTTTGAACATTCAACCAGGAAAGTGTTGGTTCTATCATACAGAGCACCAAAGAAAGATAAAACTAATTTCCAAAAAATTTTAAACATTAGAAATGTGACAAAGTTTGTGAAAAGAAATAACACCCTTTTTTCTACCAGCTGTTATTGTTGAAAAAGAAATAGTTGTTGAACGCAGAAGCTCTATTTCAGAAAAGATCGAGAAGCAGAGAACTTTAAATATAAATACGAGAACAATGATTTTACATGATTTTTATTTAACATGATAATTTTAAATATGTGCAGTCTCGCACAAAACATGGTTTATGTTTTAAGGGTAGAAGAGAGTGCTGAGAAGGGAGAGGTGATAAAGACTCCAGTTCTAACGGGAAATACAGGAACAGACACTTATTATCTTGTTCACCTGTAATGACAGCCTTTCCTTGCATTTCTTGTTTAAATCTCTTCGCTTCACAATAAGAGAGAGTTCAGTGAATTTTCTGGCTCATGGGCAAAAGATAATAGTATGTTTTTTCTGGTTTGTTTTTTTATTTTGCAGCTAATTGGATTTTAATTCCACTCAGAAAGTATTTTTTAAAAAATATATAAATGCAGAACATCCTTTTTCTTTCAGCTTCTGTGTGGCTAATACGGTTTTTAAAACAGCATACTGCTTTGCACAACATGTTATTATTTCAGATTGAAACACTGCTTTTCAAAAACTTTTGTTCAAAAGGTCTGCTTATGCAAAAGCTGTGAAAACAAATCTCACTGACACAAATGCTCTTCAAGCCATACGAAGAATTATTACTGTTTTGTTTTGGAGGCAGAATATCCACCCACAGCTGTGTGGAGGCCAATATTGCTTTGACTTCAGGTCCTGACATTGCATAACAAAGGAGTTTAATAATATTTTTATTACATGTGGCTACCTAAATAGGTTTAACCAAACAAAATTTAAAGCAGAAGCAGCAATTTAAATGGAATGTAAATTTAAATTTAATTTAAATGTCTAAACCAGCTTGCATTAAAAAATAAGAACTTCACCTAATTTCTGTGCATATGACATTAAATGCATTTGGTTTTCTCTGGAAATGACCACATTCAGATCTCTTACAGGTGCTCTGAGGCACACACACATAGTGTGTGGTGAACAAGAGTCTGAAATTACAACATGGCTGCTCGAGCTCACCTGCTCCTGTTGTGCCCTGGCATGGGGCAGCTGTGTTAGCTCTGCCCTTGGCCGCAGCTGGCCAGCAAAAGCTGCGAGCACAAACCCCGGCAGTTACTCATCACAGTCAAAAACACTGGGCACCGGCAGCCTGAGCTGCTTCTGTAAACACCTTCCCATATACCTGCTGTTCCTTTGTGGAATGTAGGCCTTAACCACCGCCCGATAACTTGAGTTGAAACTGTAATGGCTTTCACTATCAAATAAAGGAAAAGCCGCAAAACTCCCCCAAAACAATTTGTCCTACACACCTGAGTCCTGAACGCTTTTCTCAGTAATACAAAACTGGGTAGCTTTGTGCATCTGTATTTCATCTGTAGCCAGCATGACAACATAATTTTATCCTCCCACACGCCTTTCACAGCCTTTTGGAAAAATCTGTATTAACATGACGACTCCTGCAGCTATAAAATGGGCTCTTAGAAGTAAGGGCATGTCAGGTTTCTGTCAGCACTCCTTAGACCACATAGAGAGAAAGAAAGACTGTGGTCAACCAAGAGTCCTTGCTGGTGCCTTCCGAACAAGTTACCTTGCACTGAGACGGGCTAGAGGTGGGCGTGTAAGAAAACGCACAGACAAAATACACCTTGAGCATGAAGGAGGGCAGCGGCACCAGCTGAGCTCAAGATTCTATCTAGGAATCTAATCCACGTGCTTTACCTCCCATACACAAATTTAGTCAAGGGAAAAGGATATATTTTCAGATTTAAAAAAGCAGGCAAGTTAATAGCAATGTGACAGCTACATAGGAAAGTGTCCCAAGTGTCAGAGATGATATTCTGCACTGACAAAAGGTCAGAGACACAATCAACAGGATAAGCAGTGGAGAAAACACTCATCAGGGAAGATCTGACAAGTGACATAGCTATCAAAAACCAAATAGAAGGTCTGCTCACCAGCTCAGTACAAAATTTCTGTAAAGTAATGAAATTTTTACAAAACAGAGACAGATGACACAGTCCACTCTTACTTTGTCTGTGGTATATTCCAATTTCTCTTAGACATTGAAAACAGTGAATTTATGGGGGTCACCTACTCCAGAAGTTCTCAGAGCAGGCTTTTAATTCATACTCCAAGACAGCTGGAAGGTCTTTCTAACTATTATTTGAATGCAATGGAGCACCAAATATATTAATTCATAGAAATTTTCCCTCCATACCGTAATCTGTCTCACACTTGTCAAAATAACGTGGGTGATTCATGCACTACTTATCTGATGTCCAGTACTATGCCTGTCAAGGAATGCAAACTTGGATTTAAAAGGTGTCTAAATTTATCCGGCAAAGTAAGAAATTATTTGGATTACTCATTAGCATCAAAGAGCCTTCCATGTTGTGCCCACAAAACACGACCCTCTAGGTCATAATTACCCCCTCCTAACTTGTTATTTGTGTGTACATGGTGTGCAGGACAAAATACACAACAGAGAGAGTGTGATCAAATCAGGCACTTCATTATCATGTTTTCCACTCATCTGTCCAATTATGATTCATTTTACTAGGTGAAGTAAATGGTTCAGCACTGAAATGCATACTGATCTCTGCTCCTTGTTTATCTTCTAGACGCAGTGAATAGATCAACTATTTCCCAATTTAAGGTCCCCCTGATGCAGATCTTTGAGTTAGAATAGGTCTTATTTTAATGCAGTTTCTGTATTTTTAACAAGTGATGTGCATGGGCAAGGGGTTGGTGAAAGAAGATTTTAATGCTCCATGAAGCTTTTTAATCCTTTTTAATGCTCCACAGAGCTTTAAAACTGTCATTTTCTCAAAAGCAACATGAATGTGGAATAGGCTTTCCCTCAGTCAAAATATTCATGGATAGAAAGTGTAGGAAGTAGTTTCAGTTTCATCATATGAACCCTGACTTATTATTTAGGAAAATGATTCTCAAAGATTTTCATGGACAAAGCCCACTTTAAGTATAACAAACACCCCTGTTCATTAACTAAAAGGTTAATAACTTTTTTTCTGCTTTTGTGTTGCTTATTTTTACTAACCTGTTTATGAATATTGGTCAAATCTTCACCAGCAGTTAAGAATAGATAGGTAATCTGGGGGGTTTTTTCCCTCAATTTCCATCTTTTCTTTTTGCTTGCTCTTGCAATAAACTCCAGATCATGTATTAATGACAGTACCATCTGCTCACTGAGTTCATATTGTGCCGCTTAAGATTTCCTGAATCAATGCTTCTGTTTTCTACTCCCAAGAAAAAGTGCAAACGTACCAATTTTGGAATATCTCCAGCACCAAAACAAAGAGTGCTCAGTAGGAACAATCCACAAAAAGCTTTGGGAGAGAAGCCCCTGTTCGTTGCTGTATCACCTGATGACGGCTGAGGTCAATACAGTTTCTGCTGATAGGGCCACCACTTCCACAGCCAGTGACCTCTTAAGAAATCCTACTCCCATATACCCATCCCACTGGGGCCTTTCTGATCTTTTGGAACACCCTCCAGCTGCACCCAGCATGCCCATGTTACTGATGAATGAGATGAGCATCCTAGGTCCAGCACCAGAAGGGCTTGACCCAGCTGCTAGAAGCAGCAAACACTGAATAAAACCTGAAAAAAACAGCGTGTGAACAGGACTTTTCAACTGGGTTTGTTTGTTCTTTGTATTGACATCTTGGTTATACTTAAATAAATCAGAAAAATTATTATTAGATTAAAAAAAGGTCACGGGTAATAAGGAGCTGGAAAAGACCAGTGCACACGGCAAAGCAGGCTGACTCCCCAGCCTCATCTCAGAAACTCTTAGACGTCCTTACCCCAGTGAACCCTGGCACTGAATACAATAGGGTTGGTTTTGGATAAGAACCTGTCACAAAGGACAGGGTTCCAGTGTTTGACTTTCACTTACGGTACAACTCTTCATGTGGTCTAAGTGCCTCACTACTGCACAGACTTTCATTCTGGAATAAAGGACAGAGATGAAATAAGAGAGCAAGTAAGAAAAGGCAGCAAGAAATTAGCTGCAACCCACAGGTGCTACTCACAAATCGAGCTTATTTCCATGTCTACTACCTATCTGATAAGGCTAGATGAATTCACCTCCAGAAGATTACCTTTATTTCACTGAGCAATAAAATATCAGCAAATACACCAAAGAGATAAATCTTCTTTCCTGTGTGACATCTTCCCAACCATTTTCTCATTTTCTAAAATCATTTTATTTGCTGCTGTTTTGCTAAGTATTACAAGTGGGGCGCTTTTCTCTAATTTTTAATTCGCTCAAAGTCGTAACTCATGGCAGCTGAGTATAGCTATGATTAATGTCCCAAATCACTTCTGTTCAAGTTGCCACTGCATTTCACTCTGCAATATCCGAGCACTCAGCACCATCTCTGGCCAACTGTGCTAAGTACAAGCTAAAATTCAAATAAACAGAAATCCCCAGTACCAAATTCACAGGACTCAGGACAGATGAGGTTGACATGAAGATTTTGTAGACAAAAAGACCTTTGCCCATCTGGAACATAAGGTGCCCCTTGAAGTGAAAAACATGTTGAATTTGATTTAGATCTTTCTATAAAACTCCATAAAATTTCTATAAATTTCTGTATTATGCATTATCCTTTACAATTTGTGGCTTTGTTTCTCTTTTTTCTAAGAAGCATAAAAGCCCTGTGTTTCCTTTTGCAGGATGGCAATGTTTTCTGCCTTGAGTTAATCTCACTATTTAATAGCTGCAGAATGATAGACTAGATATGGAGAAACTGTGAGAATGAAATCCCTGTTAGGATGGGAATCCATATTTCACACTTTGGTCCCTTACCACAATGAACCAAACCTAAACCACAAATCAAAACACTCATTATTACAGAGGAAAATACTGAATTTGAGCTTACATAGCTAAACTAAGAAAAATGCTCTCCCCAACCATCATACCACATATTGAAGCCTGCATCTTTCCTTCATAATTTAAAGTGCACATATACTTAAAGGATAAAGATAATATGTGGAATCTCATTTGCACATCACTTTTGCTTTCAAATCTTGTGAAAAATCAGCTTTAACTTATTTGGTTGCATTAACTCTTTTTGGGGGTTGGAGGTTGAACAATATATGGAAAATATGAAATTACTGTAGTTGAAAAACTATTCCGTCAAATTACATAAGCTGTAACAGGAACACACTCTCCCTTCCTCAAATATATATAAATACATGTACAGAAAAACGACAGTTTTGAGGCTGTGTGGGTTAGATCAAGGCTTAGTCTCTGCAAGTGTTTTCATTAATATCTGTTTTTCTTCCCCTGGCCTCAAGTGCATACTTTGCAAAGTCCAAGAGGAAAACGAGATCTTCAACTGCATTTGCATTGTACATAGAACAAAGACAGTGATCTCTTGCTTTTTGAGTCTGTGTAAAGTGCAAGAGTACATTTCAGTTATACATTAAATTCTGATCCCTGACCCCAAACGACTCAGAAATTCACATTGAAGTAAACTTAACACAAGTCTTCCTTTCTATTTTCATTCTCACATTCTACAACACTTAAATGTTCTTCTTCACACTGAAAACTGATAATCACCTCCTTTGTTTAAATGATTTATCAAAATGAGGGTTGACTCATACGAGAAATCTCAGACTTCAATTCTACAAAAGCCTAAATGGCAGGTTAGAATAAAAGTATTACGATAACCTATCATAGAAAAGGTTGCATCTATTTCTCGTTTACTTAAATTTAAACATATATCATTGGTATTCTAAGTAGCCAGGCATGAAATACCAATGAATCAATCCATTGCACTTTCTCAGATATCCCAAAGACATCAAAAAATAAATCTAAGTTTTCTTTCTATTTTTTCACTTGTCATGACAAGCATGAAAAAGGCTTTACTCAAGAACCACAAGCAGAATGTCTGCTCACCAAGTGTAAAAATGTCTGTTCACTGAGCATTTCCTCAGACTTTTATGCTGATTGACTTCCTGTGTTTTCTCATTCCTTGCATGTTCTCTTCCTGTTAAGGTGAAAAGTAACTGACTTTCCATAGCATAATGTCGTTGTAGAAAAGAAATTTAGACACACATCTTTGAATACTTGAGGTAAGTGGATTTAAAACCCAGTGTTCAAAAGGACTACTTGGAAACTTGATTATAATCAGTTAGCCTTCATGCCATCTGGAACCTCAGTAGTCAGATGTCATTTGTGTCCCAGTCCTAGAAGACCAGACTCGTCGCAGCTTCTGAAAGTTGAGCAAGTGTTGCATAAGCAGGGGCTCAGTGCTTTCCTTCATTTCATTCCTTCAGCTCCCTGCGTGCCATCTGACCCCCGTCCTCTGCTTCTGTCTCATCCAAGTGGTTCCCCTCTTCACCCTCCTCCAAAAAGCTCATCTTCAACTCTGTTGTCCCATATTTCCATTTGCCATATTGCCATGCAAAAGGTCTCCCCTATCCTCTTTAACACTGTCCTTTTTTGATGCCAGGACTTCTATGTAGCCAGTTCCTCACATCCCACACTCTTTTTCTGCATCTTCTTGCTAGGTATAAGGTTTCTCCATGTACCTGAGCCTTCCTGCTGCCTCTTCCATCTTACAACTCCTCTGAAGTTGCTCCTAGACCTAATGCACCTCCCCTGAAAGAAGGTAGGGAACAGTGAGGTTGGGGAAAACAACTTTTGGACAACACTGAGACTTGTTTGGCTGAGGTGGTAATACGAGGGGAAAGAGGGAAAGCAGGAAAAATGAAGCTTAAGAAACCCTGTAATGGGTGTCATTAAATGTTAGTTAGGTTTCTTGCATTAAAAAAACCCAGTAATTAAAAAAACCAGCAGGAGATAAAACTGTCTTCAGTTTCTCTCCATACCCCTTTTTTTTCCTGCTTTCCTCTCAGTTCAGTAGGGTTCTCTCTGCCATTGCCAAGAACCTCGCCTGGAATTTTCATTCATGAGATGCAAGTTTCAAAAGTACATGTTGCAGAGAAATGGTCCAATGCACCATGAAGTAATGTACAATCTTAGTTGAGCCAACTGAACTTGGTTGAGCTGATTTCAGTGGTGGGCCCTAGACTAAAACCAAATATTCAGCAGTTAGCACAGCTAGGAAAATGGCCATTTTTGAAGGCATGCTGCAAAGAGAAAAAGAGCCTTATTAAAATAGCTGTTATCAACAGCTATTTTTCCAGCTCAAGTAGAAATAATTCAACGTGAGAGAGTGAAGAAAGGGTTAATAGAGTGTGTGGCATGTTTTCATTCAGTCGGGGTTCTGTGAATTTTTTATTTATTGCAGAAATCATGATCTTAAAGATCATGGCCTGTAGGACTGGGGATGGCAGGCTAGCTACAATACCTTTCTGAAGTGCTGTTCCAGATTGTATGCTAGAAAGAAGAGAAGTTAGGAAAGAAGAACTAGCAGCAATTCAGTGGTCAACCTGAATTGCAAGCCTTTATTAGGGATAAAAGGCACGGTTATGCACGCAGAAATCCCAGAAGAATGCCTGCTTGCTTCTAAAAGGGACAGCAGCACTTCTAAGGACAACGAACAAGGAGGATCCTGAAGTTTGTGCCTTTTTTGACAATTCTTCAAAGCAATACTGCGGCTCCTAACATCTCGACAGGGCTATGGCTCAGTAATAACTTTATGGGAAATGTGACATCCAAAGCATCAGCATCGCTTAGGGATGGTATGTCATTCCCCCAGAGTATTTCTCAATTACAAGTAACGTAACACCTCAAGGAAATGGCACGGTACATGGAGTTCTTTGCATCAGCTTCTCAGTACAGCTTAGATGAAACAATGCCATACATGACTTATTTCTTACAACTGGGATTCACTGACAGCTACTTAGATGATGTTTACTGTCACAAGTCCAGTGACAGTTTGTCCTATATCCCCTTACAGCTGGGTTCTTTTAATTAGCTTGGGATGTTTTGTAACAGTGAGCTTTCCTCTTAGAAACACATCTTTGAATATGGAAATGGTTGCTGATGATGGGACAAATTCTACCTTCATTAAAAATTGGTACAAGCCCAGACTAATTTTTGCTTTGTATCTCAGCCATTTACAAATGCTTGCAGATGAGATTGGTCTTAGGCTGTTGCACAAAAAAATAACACAAATAGACAGAAATGTTACTTCTTACATTGCAAAAATTCAGAATTACTTTTTGGCATTCCCAGTTTCTTATATTTTCTTCCCAGTTGTTTGGTACATATCAGAGTAAAGACCAGAAAAACAGACTTAAATACTCACACTAATCCTGAAGTCATGTGTAACTCTTATTAATGCCTTTTACTTCTGTCACACAGGATAGAGACTCCACTGGTGTCTGACTGAAAAAACCTGTGCCAGGGGTGAAAGCTTAGAGAGATTGACCAGCTTTGCAGTTGCTATAAATCATTAAAGCTCCAGTGGATTTGCAACTGAACTGCAGCCTTTGCAACTGAACAAAGATGGTTTACAGCCTCTGAGAAGACAATCTGCAGCTGCTCTTCATGAAATCTTTGTATAAAACCTTGACATTAATTCATAAAGCAGTGGTAAGGCACTAACTACAAGGCAACAAAAGGAAGATTTGAAAGGATAGTGTGACAAAGAGGAGACAAATATGTACAACAGATGTAAATGTTTCAGAGCTAAAAAGCAAGTGCTACTCCCTTGACATTTCTCTTCTGTCAAAATGTAATGAAAGAAGAGCAAAAAAGTGTCTCCGTAATGTACATAATTATGACTCTAGCCGTAGACATGTTTGCTTGAAGTGATAAAAGTAAAGGCATTCCCAGGTGTTAATGGTGACTAATCAATCTCCTATTAACAGGTAGCACACCTTTAACTGAAAGAAAGGAAAAGGACATTTCCCCAAATCAGTCCCAAGAAGTCAATCAAGAGAAATCAGGGGAGCAGAAGCATTAGTAATGTACCACAGGCCCTGAATTAATGTGAATTATTAGAATTCAACAATTGCTTCTATCCAAAAAGTTAATATTTCGGCAGCCCCTGCAAGAAAGTTAATTCTGTTGATCACATTTCTTGAAAAGCCTGAATTGAACTTCTTCATATTATCCTCCAGTAAAGAGGGAGAAATCATGAACCTCAACGTGCAGAACCGTTTCCTCATTCTTCTTTGGAGAGAGAGAAGCAAAATTTGAGGCTATTCCCTGCCTGCCTTTTCAAATCTGTAAAGACTCCAAAGAGTTCAGCGGAGGGAAAATGCATTTTCATCTAAGCTACCTGATGACACGCTGCTACACAGATTCACACAAACACATGCACACCTGCCCTTAACCTTGACAGGCCTTTACCATGGCCTTCCTTTGCCCTAACTTTAGGAAGAGTTCATCCAAGAAAAGGGAATGGGGAAAAAAAATTTCAAATACAAGAACGAGCGAGTAAAAATCATGGCAGAGCCTGGTCCACCATTCACAGTGCGTGTTGCTTTGCAAGCACTGAGGAAATGCAGGAGGCTCCGCTACAGTCCTTTAGGGCAATCCCCACTTCTATGTCTTCCACCTTCCTCAAACCTGGAGCTGAAATGATATCTAGGGGCCCCAGAGGGACCATGCTAAAGTCAGTGCCAATTGAAAAGAGCCTGGCAAGTCTAGTTCCTGCTCTCAGGATTACTTCTGATTTATTTACTTACTATTGGGAAGCAAGTAAGGAGCTAATCAGAGTCCTCCACCTTGTAATTCACATAAATCCTGCCCCAGAAATGCAGCAATGCAGTTGGCACTGAAGGAAATCCAGGTCAGGACAGGAGGTATCAAGTTTGCTCAAGTGCTGTTTGCGTTAGGGTGAAAACAATGACTCCAGTATAGGGTCCATCTATGTCCTGATTTAATTATCATCATCCTTTTCTAGGTGCTGCTTCTCCCTCCCTCTCTTTAGAAATCCTGCACCTAAGCAGCAAGCACGAAAATCTCCAGTTATATTGCTGGCATTATTGTGTTCTTCCTCTCCTTCACACATTTCTAACTGCTCCCACAATGGCTCCACAACACTCATTTCCTCATTTATTGTTAACCTAATGCAATGGTAGTATCAAAACATCAGCCTGCTTGTTGATCAGCCAAGTAGTTCTTGGTGATTTTCCAAGGAGAAAATATTGCTAAAGGAACAAGAAGTGCACAAAAGTCTATTTTTTATTTAATCAAAAAAGGTAGGTAAATAAGCAGGATTTATAAACTCAGGGTTTGTAAACATCACTAATACTCTTGGGATATTTCATTAGCTCCATTTTTAATTCATATACAGGTAAAGGGTCACATTTGTGAAAAGTGGTTTTTATTAGCTGTGAAAATATCATGATTCACTCTTATTCTCACAATAAATGTAATGTTCGGGGTGTCCTTTATATGGATCCAGTTCAGCAAAGCTCTTAAACTAATGTTTACACTACAGTAATGCTATGTACAAAACAAAATAATACATTTCTTGATTTTCCAAGAGGATTATTGGAATACCTACTTTGACAGAAACATTTCCAACAACCATACACCCACCACACACACACACACACACACAAACACACACACACACACAATTAATAAAGGAGCTGTTGGGTTTTCTTCTTAGCAATGAATAATCACATCAGCAAACAAGCTAATTGTAAGTTCCCAGGTAAAAACACCTCCCGCGTCTGTGTGGAACAAGTCACGTTTAAATCCTGCTTTACAACTGGGACTCCACCGTGCTTACTAGCAATAATAATAGTGCTAACAATAGCTTGATCCTTGCTCTCAAAGAGATGTCCTTCCACACACAGTGACTGGTGTGGTACTCCGTCTTCACCGGGATGAAGCTTCTTGTACCACAATGCATCAGGAAAATAAAGGAAATGCACCTCCTCAGCAAATGCACCTGGGCGCTGCTCTGCCCACCCAAACCCAAAGGCACATAAAGACTTTCAGTTCTTCCCAGCACATGCATTCCCTGGGCATCACGAGGAATGCAGACTGTGCCACAAATGATTCCACCCTGCATCCCACCAAATGACACCTTAATGATTTCAGCCTTAGCAAATGTTCTGGGAAATGCAGAGATGGACAGAAAATATTGAGTTGACCTTCTACATGTTTTCAGTTAATCAAAAAACATCTTGCTACGTTTCTAAAGGAAAAAATAGTTTGATGCCTTCGTGTTTATTTGCCGTATTTTAATTTTTTAAATTATTTCTGTTGGCTAGCCAACTAAAATAATTCAAATGTATGAACTTTTCTTAGGAAGTAATGTTTCAACACAAAACCACAAACAGTTATGAAAAGAAATGTCCACCAGGACTTTTTACATTAAACCACTATACACTCTTGGAAAAGAAAAGAAGGTAGAGAAGTAGAAATGCAGGATAGCTTGTTTTCCCATGAGTCAAAGGCATCAGTTCTTGTCTTTCCATGTCATCTTGCTATCAATAAGCTGTTGCTAGGATGTGAACGTTTCCATGGCAATGCATGAACTCTTAGCTTCACTAACAGCACTGTTCTCCACACACACACACTTTCGTTTTCTGAGATTATTTATTTTTCATACCTCAGGAACAAATATGGAAATGAAAACAGAACAA
Source organism: Mohoua ochrocephala (assembly GCA_013398855.1). Classification (NCBI taxonomy): domain Eukaryota; kingdom Metazoa; phylum Chordata; class Aves; order Passeriformes; family Acanthizidae; genus Mohoua; species Mohoua ochrocephala. The sequence continues at coordinate 22,918 of VZTA01009020.1, read as the reverse complement.
GACAGGCAAATCCTGCATCAGACTAAAACCTACAAAGGCCTGAGGACCTCCGTGTGACTCCAGGTAAACGTCTCTGAGACAACATCACGGCTTTCGCCATAGTTTACGGCTGCTTACTTCTACTTCAGATTTCTGGCACGGAGCAGAGAACGATATCAGGCTCAGGAAATTTTCTGAAACCTGAAAGGCGGCAGCTTGTGCAGAGGAAGCTGCATTTTAAGCGCCGGCTTTGCTGGATGTGGAGGATCTCGGCAGGCGGAGCCCCTTGTGCAGGTGCTCGGTGGAGGCGGGGGAGCGGAGCCGGGCGGCGATTGCCACCTGTTGGGTCTGGAATGGCAACTGCAGGGCCGGAATGGCACCTGCGGGGCCGGAATGGCATCTGCGGGGCCGGAATGGCACCTGCGGGGCTGGAATGGCACCTGCGGGGCCGGGAGCCCCGCGGGGCTGACCCGCAGCCGGGGGGAGGCTGCCGGAGCGCCCCGCCTGCTCCGGCTCTGCCCGCGTCCTGCCTCCCTCCCTGGGGAGGAACCGGCGGGACCTCCGCCCCCGCAGCGCTCTGAGTCCCTTGTGCTTCAGCCTGCCTGTCAGGGGCTGATTTCTTCTTGACAAACTGTTCAAGTAAGCAAACATTAAACCGGTATTTACAAGTCGGGTGAGAAAATCAAGCGGTGCAGCTACTTTTCCTCTCCTTCTCTCTGATTTTTACAGGAGGAAAAAAACCTTGGAATGAAATTCGCTGGCTGCAAGTCTCCCTCCTTAGGCAAAGGAGACAACAGGGAGAAGGCCATAGCTATCACCTCTTGTCGCTCCTTTTGTGATTTTTTTTTTTTCAAGAGAAAAAAAAAAAGGAGACAGGGAGCTAAATGGCAAAGGAGGAAACTGAAGTGTCCCTTCTCACCTTGCTTCATGTCCAAAACAGTCTGGGAGCTGCTGGCATCACCTTGAAATGGGTCTAAACACTGACATCATGCTCCTACCACTAAGAAACTCTCAACTGGCTTGCCCTTTCAGGAGACTTGCGGCTCATCCTACTGCTCAATCGTTACCATGAGCCTGACTAGACACCTGGGGTTCAATTCAGATATTTCTTAAGCTAGAGGGCAAAGTCAGACGGAAAAAGAAGGTAGTAGGTTACAAAAAAATCATGCACAAACAGGTAGGAATCTTGGGAGAAATGCTGATTCAGCACATAGAAAGTTGGAGATAAGGCAATAAAAGAAATCCTGATCTGTAATTTCTTCTTTGCCTCCATTTATTAGATGGCTTTCTAGGAATAAAAAATGTGTCAATAAGCAAGTATAGCCCTTGAGGCGGTGAAGTTCAGAGGCAATGGAGATGACTAGCCACACTAGAAGTAAGACCCAGAAACTCATAAAATACTTTAAAAGAGTTTTGTTTTAGCGTGGATCTGATCGACCAAAAATGAGAGACACATTTATTCTGTTCTTAATGACAGGGAAATAAAATTTTAGAGCCCAATTTATGAGCTCTTAACATCCGGTCCCTTCTGCCTCACAAAACTTGTGTGGCAACTTGTGCTAGATTCTCAAATACACTCAGCATGACTTTTTTTTCTCCTTAGGTTTAATTTTTTTCTCCTTAGGAATAACACATAAATATCTCTGGCATTAATTACTTTGTGTGTTTGTTTGCCAAGTGGTTTTGACAGCTCTCCTTGATCATGGGACAACAATTCTCTTTAAAATACTCCATTTTCTAGACAGCCACCTTAAGCACAGACAGCTTCCTACAGCCAGAAAAAAAGAATATTTATGGAACTTCATTGTTAAAAATTGATCTGTTACTGCTCTTCATCATTTGGCTGGTGCCCTGCTTTCCACAGTCTAAAACCCCACCCAGTTAGAATCTCACCAGAGTCACATATTCAGAGGGGTAGTCAGGATCTTCAGAAACAATGAATTTATCTCTCGGCAGCCACTGCCTTCCCTCACTTTGATAAATCTGCCTTTCCACTGAGCATATTTTCCAGTGTCACATTGAAAGTTAAAGTGTTTTTCAGTGCTTCCTTCTGGGAGACCAGTGAATAAAAATTAGATCAGCCTCTGACCCATATACCTGTTTGAAGCATTTTTAACCCTAAAAGCATTGTTCCTCACAATCCAAAATTAGTGTAGAGCCCGTGACCTGTAACTAGCAATAGTGATCTTACTGGTTCACTTGACAACAACATTAGTTGATTCCTCAGAGCTACTACCTTGTCATAAGGCTGTCCTTTGTAACAAATATTACCTGAAGATGCTGAGCTGTGACAGCTGGGGATCCAACACTACAAACTTTGTGACTCACAATGAACTAATCATTGCAAAGAGTTAAGTAAGAAGATACATGTTTGGCTTAATCATGTTGCTCAAAAGCCGGAAGGGGGGGACTCGCACCAGCCCAAACAATGCATGAGGGTACAAGAAAAAAAGCACAACACTCTTAGAATTGCCATTAGCTATGCTAAATTCATTGAGAATGCCAAATGCATTCAGATTCTTTTTTTTTAAATGTTTCATTTATCCACTTTCAAAACATTTAATTTGAATGAACAGTGGCTCAGCTTGAGACATGGCCTAACTTATGCTCATGTTTGACCACTCCTAGTGCAGTTAAAGATAAATTACATGCTAGAATATGATCCCAAACCCACACAGGGCAGTGGAATCCTGCAATGGACTTCAGTGGGCTTTGGGATTACAACAGAATGAGAAGTACTGACGATAAGAAGAAGCATTGACAGAAGATAACATTTTGAAAGGCCTACATTACGTTCCTAAGCACCATCTCCACAGGAAACTCAAAGGAAAGACACCAGCATGTCTCTCAGCAATGCTTTCTGCCACGTAAGTTATTTTCAAGGAGTACTAGCTATCATCCCACTGTAACACAACAATGTGAAAACCCCTCTAGATTCTCAGCCAACTTCAGATGCTGCTGTGGGAATGCTGCTGGGAAGATCATTGGCAGGACTCAAGGCTGTCCTCCCAGGCCAGAGGTAACAAGGAAATAGCAAAGTAGTTGTCCTGCACTGCTTCCACGGCCGCAGCATTCCTGCACCCAAGCAAGCTTGTTTAAAGCAAACAGGATGGAGTTCTTCCCTCTGGCATCCCACCACACACTCCTGCTTTCCATCACGACTGAGAGTTCTCATCCTTCCTGCTTTGAACACAGAGCTAAAACCTTTCTTTGCAAACTGGGGGAAAGTTCATAAAAGAAGCTGGGGCTACAAACCCGATCTTTTCCCATCATGTTCCCCAGACCCCTAGGAACATTTCTTGCCTTCTCCTATAGCAAGATCATCAAGGAGTGGGAGATAAAGCAGTATGAAATGTAAAACTCAGTATAGTGTAAATTAATTTAGATCAACAAACACTGAAGTTACCCAAACACAGCCTTGTAGGTTTTGCACAATGTCACTGTGAGGAAAGTGAAGGTTTCTTCCAAAGGCAGTCATTTCATCAGTGATGAATGAAGAAAAATTGAAGGCAACCTCTGAAGTACCTAGTGAACAGGACTGCAGCCTTTAAACCAGGTGAGGATTTGGAAAGGTTCTAAGAGGGAATATTACAGTTCCTAGCTCAACCAAACATGTTTTTATACCTTATAATGTCTAGATTCACTTATCTAATAATACAGTCTCTCAATTTTTTATTTCTGGTTTCATAATGACAACTTAAACTATTTAGATATGTTTCCAACCTGAGGTCTACTTAAGTTTTTGCCTGTGTATGACTCAAAAGAGCACGAACCTATTCAAAGTACTCTTATTTGGTGATAGAATTTGATGCAAACTGAGGTAGGACTTTGTAAAGAGAAATTGAATACTACAAAGTAAATCTACACCAAATACTATTTTACATGATTTTCAGCATTTGCCAGTCTTTCTTTAATGTTTTAATTTCTTCAGTTCTGCTTGTGTATGAAAGACAAAATTAATGTTGTCTTAATAGCAAGGAACCTGATGTTTTCTGTATGTTTTTCACTTATCTGTTTCAGTTTCTTGATCTAGGGCTGTCATTGCATAAAATCTGTCCTTTTATCTGCATTCACCGAGTTTTATATCTTGCGTACACTCAAGACAGTTTGCTTTTCATTTTTGTTATTGCTAATAAAGCTAACATTCTTTGACAGTTTTATTCTGAAAACATTTTTATTTCACCCCTGAGAAATGTAAGATAATATCTAATTTGGAGATGTGGCATATCAGGAAATCTGGATTGCAAGTTTAAGTTGAACATGAACCAGCATCTAGTATGATTAGACATCTGCTAAAAAACCCCAGATTTCAGCCCTAACAGAGCCACGCAGGCTTTCCTCACATTTGAAAGTCACATTATCAAGGATGAAGGGGAGAGAAGCAGGGGCATAACTTCTAGAAGATTCAGTCTAATATTATTGTGGCAGCACTTGAGAGGAGGCCATGTGCCGTCAGGACTTGGTATGGCCCATGGAGAAAAGAAAAAGGCATGGGAGGTTTGCTGGTGGCACCAAGCCATCAGGACAAGTTTTTCCTGAGCGAGCTAGGTGGGGACAGTCTGCCAGCTCTGATGGTGATTGCTTACAAGCAGGAAGCGATGGCTCCACAGAGGTGATGTAAGGAGTTCCCTAAAGCAACAGGGCAGCAACCAATGGCCATAGGCTGGATACCTCCTTTGGCCATGCCAGGGTCCTGGAAGGTCAGGCTGGCTGCTGGTAAGGGAAGGGGACAGAGTTACTGGGGATTGAGGGAGTTGGATTCACACTCACGCTTTTATTCAATCCCCCACACAAGAAGCTTGTCTGCCCTAGACAGTGGCTCCATCCCCTCCCTGTGTCTCTTCTAGTCCGTGTTTCTCTGTTTTCCTCCCTGCATTCCTGTCAAAGGGCAGGAGCAGCTAAGGCTGAGCCCAGGTGTATTCCCTGATGATTTGCACTGCAATATCTTGCTTAAACCTATTATGCAAACAAATTTACAATTAGCTAGAGTTTTGGCCTGCATGATCCAGAATCAAATGAAATCTTATTCCTGGCAGAATACTCAGCTCCTCCTAAAAATATAGAGTAGATACAGACTTTTTCCACAGATCAGTTCCATTCTCCTCTTGGTACCAGCTGTCATACCATAGATCCCTTTCACAGACTTGGTCAAGTTTGGTCAAGCTCCAATCCTGACACTATTTAACATTTCAGTCCCTTTACTCTCTTGTAAGATGTTTCCAGAACCCTGTTGTTTGGAGCAGAACCCTCCTCCCACTATTGAGGGGATATATAAACATTTGCCGGAAGTGTACATTGCATATTTAGTTCTGTCTCAGGACTGGGGAAGAACTAAGTATGGTCCCAAGGCTCCTTCCAGCCTTAGAATTCTGTGATGTAAATTTATTTCCCCGTGCATTCATCTCTCACTCTTTACAGATCCTAATCAGTCTATTTACCTTTGGCTTTCAATGGTCAGCAGCTATTGCTCACCTTATGTTGGCACAGGGTATTAAATATAGACCTTTGAGAGGTTTTTAGATTAAAAAAAAAAAAAGAAAGAGAAAACACTTCATCATTCCAAGGGTATTAACATATTTTCTACAGTTTACATACAGTTAACCTAGAGTAAGGTTAGCAAATTTTTTTTCCATAGACTACAGTACAATACTGTATGTAATAATATATCATTTCAGCGAGGCTGAAGTTTTGATTCCCTTTGATGTATCACAGGTATCAGCTTGTCTACAGTCACTTGGGTAGTAATTATGTTCCTCTCACAACACCTCAATAAAAGAACTCATTGTATGGTGGAAATTCTCACTTTGAAAGTGATCGTATCTAGATAGTATTGGCAAGTCTGGGTCTTTTTTATTGTTTGTTGTTATTACTCTGGAAGGCAGCTTTTGGCTTTTTATCTGATTTGCTGTTGTTTACAAATTGCTTAGTGAGTGTAACCTCTGGGAAGAGAATATTAACGATGAATTGGCAGCCAAGACAGAATATTAGTAAGCACGGCTTCATAGTTTAGCAGTTTGAGCATTCAGAATAAAGTGAGAAGACCTAGGTTCTCACCCTGTTTTACAAACCATTTGTGCACTCTTGTCAAAGACTGCTTGACATAAGCGATTTTTGAAACAGGAGTCCCATGCTATTTATCTCCCAGGTGAACAGCCAAAACATGGAGCTAAAGACCAGACCTTTTTTTTACACCTTTTTTCACAGCTAGTCTCAAATCCTATGAGCAATGCCACAACTGTAACAAAAACAACAAAACAACAACAAAAAAAAAAAAAAAAAAAAAAAAAAAAAAAAAAAAAAAAAAAAAAAAAAAAANAAAAAAAAAAAAAAAAAAAAAAAAAAAAAAAAAAAAAAAAAAAACCAGAAAAAAAAAAAGAAGTACAATCTTTGGAGAAGGAAAATACTGATTCTTTTTTCAGAGGGAAATGGAAAGGGATGTCAGGAGAGGCAGAGCTCTGTATACGTGTTGTAACCAGGGAGCTCTTGCTTAGCAAAGGGACACGGACTTGCAAAGAAAGCAATAGTCCCTGCAGTGTCACCCGCAATGTGGGCAGCACGCTCTCCAATTGCTCTCAAGATTGAACTCCTCAGTCTAGACAGGTGGAGGAGCACCTTCAATGAGATCTCACATGGATTCCTATATTTTACAGTAAAATGGGAATGCCACACTGTCTGATACAGTGCCTCAGCTGAGACAAAAGCTGCCAACAGCTCACAGGTGGCAACTGGATACAAATTGTTTTATTTAATAGTCTCAGATAGCTGTCAGTGGGGATAGCTGAAATGAACTTTTAGTCAGTGCCAAAGTCCAACACTAAGTCTTAATTCGGATGACTACGTTCCTTTCTCAGACCTTGCCATAACCTAGCATTTCTATAACACATATACCTGCACACAATATTATTTCTCAGTCATGCACAACAGCTAGCTATAGCGGTGTGGAAGTCTACTTTTCCCATTTCAATATTTCACAACCATCAAAAAAACTGTGCAGATATTCTACAGAAATTAAGCATAAGATGACCTTCTTTTGCTCTTTAATTTATGGTATATTGAACAAACTGTAAATGTTGAATTTACAACATTCTGCATGTCACTAACATCACCATTCTTTGCACCTACCTAGGATTCAGCACTTCCTTCTCCTCTTACAATTATTTTGACAAAACATGGCAAAAATCATATCCACAGAAAGCCTAACTAGCCCTCAAATAATTTATAAGTGGTCAGTACCCACACACAGTTCAGTTAGTCTGCAGAGAGCTTTTTGATCTCCAAAAGAATTACTTGCACATAAGAAAAACATTGATTTATTTCTTATGTTTGTTTAAACACTGGCAGACATATGACATATAGCTCATTGTTTAAACTTTCATAAAGGGTGGGGCATGCTATGAGCACTTGTCTTTCTTGCACCAGTGAGGAGACTGTAGGCATCACCACGTTCAGTTGAATTGAAATCTTCTCAAATTTTGTCCAATGTGGCAATTCCTTCCCCAGGAATTGTACCAGGGCACAAGTTAGCAGTGCCCTGGCAGTCAGGAGGGCCAAGCGTGTCCAGGGGTGCATCAGGCACAGCATCGCCAGCCAGGCAAGGGAGGGGATTGTCCCGCTCTGCTCTGCACTGGGGCGGCCTCACCTCGAGTGCCGGGGGCAGTTCTGGGTGCCACAGTGTAAAAAAGAAGGGTATAAAGCTATTAGAGAGCATCCAAAGGAGGGCCAAGAAGATGGTGAAGGGTGTAGAGGAGAAGCCTTATGAGGAGTGGCTGAGCTCACTTGGTCTGTTCAGCCTGGAAAAGTGGAGACTGAGAGGAGACATCATTGCAGTCTACAACTTCCTCATGAGGGGAAGAGAAGGGACAAGCACTGACCTCTTCTCTGGAGCCAGTGATAGAACCCAAGGAAATTGGAAGGCCAGTAGTTGTGTCAGGGGAGGTTTAGGTTGGATATCAGGAAAAGGTTCTTCACCCAAAGGGTGGTTGGGCACTGGAACAGGCTCCCCAGGGAAGTGGTCACAGCACCAAGCCTGACAGAGTTCAGGAAACATTTGGACAACACTCTCAGGCACATGGTGTGACTCTTGGGGTAGTCCTGTGCAGGGCCAGAAGATGGACTTTGGTAATGCTTGTGGGTCCCTTCCAATTTCAGATATTCTCTCGCTCTATGAAAATTTTGGCTAAGATGAGAAAAAAGCTTCAAAGCTTCTGAGAAACTCAGCACGTATATGAATTCAGTGCCAAAGGAGCACTACCTTTGCAAAGGACTATTCTTTTGTTATCTTATTCACTACTATAAAATCATCTTAATGTATATTAGGAGATTGGATACCATTCTAGCAAAATAAGATAAAATATAAATAGACTGTATCCTTTGCAGTCAAGCTAATTCCACTGTTTTTCTTGCCAGTGGAAATCCCTAGCTCACCTTTTTTTCTGTCAGTTTTCCAGTCATCTGATTTTCAACTTAACTAGAGCTATGCTGACACAAACCACTTGGAACAGTTACTCATAAGTGCTGCAGTGCTACTTACATCTTATTCTGTCCCCAGTGGTTATCATGTATTATTTCCTATATTATCTGACAGTAACTGCCACAGGCCTGCCAGAAGAATTGGTTTAAATGCATAAAGAACACAGCTACACAAAGAACTGCGTATCTTGGGTGTTTTTAGATCTAGTCCTGATTTAATTAACCTAAAGCATGTAATTTAAATAGGAGGCGAATACATGAATACCTCTGTGGCTGAATTGCAAAGCAGGAATTCATAAACTAAGGTCACAGCTTGCTTAACATTCATAAAGCATGCCCAGAGATTCGATTTTTTTCCTACAATCCAGGGAGCAATTCAAATAACACTAAAAATTAATCCATCACTGGGTTTTTGTTCATGCAGTAAACAGCATGTCTTCCTGAGGAGAAACCAAACTAGGTAAAACCAGCAGTTCTAACCCAGTTTTCCTTTCTTTTTCCTGTGGGATAGGGACAAAGGAAAAGAAGAAAAAGAAAAAGAAAAAGAAAAAGAAAAAGAAAAAGAAAAAGAAAAAGAAAAAGAAAAAAGAAAAAGATAAAGTGAAAAGAAAGGAAGTGTTAAGACTTCTTAAAAAAAAAGAAAAAGAAAAGAAGAGCTTGCTTTTCTGTTTTTGCACTTTGTTTTCTTTGACAAAAATATTTTTACAACCCCAAGGCTCTCTGGCTTTTCATACCTTTTCCCAGGAGTTCTCCTAATGCAACAGCAGATGAGGACATGCTGAGCAAATTCACTCAGCTTTGACATGGTAAAGGACAATGCTGAGCAAAGAGTAGTTGCACCTCTAGCAAACCAACATAGTTACTTCCCTTACTGCACAAATTATGAATAGGAAAAACGTATTTCCCTTGAAGAAACTATTCACACAGATAGTACTAGATGTATGTGTAATGTATGCTGAGGCAAACTAGATGATGGGGATGCTTGTTTGCATGCCAGCAGTCAGGAAACTCAGATTAATCAGAAAACAAATTAGAGATCAGCAAGTCACTGTTAAGAGTGCATATGTAGTGGATGGCAAACAGTGGCCAAAAAAAGCAAACAATCTTACAAGAAGGAATCTGAATTGTTATCTGCATACTTAATATTATAGTGCTATCTTTGGAAATAATTGAACTCTGTCCTTAACTGCATTGCCTACTGGCAGTCATGATGCACGGGTAGAGGAAGAGACACTGACATCTGAAAATATTACTTCAAGTACAGATGGGTGTTAATGTCTTTCAGACAAGACAGGGCTAAATGCATAATGCCTACAATTCAATTTTGTTGTTATTTACAGCTGACAGTGGATGTCTGATGAATGTGTTAGGATAAAGATAGGTGTAGGTGGTTCTCAGACAGTAGAAAATAGCATTAGCATACCATACTTGTCTATGAAAAAAACCAAGGTTACAAACAGACACCAGGGAAGGCTCACTGACAGTTCCTTGTGGATTATTATAGCTCATCATTATGGTATTCATAACAAAAACTCTCCCATGTAGGGGAAGGGAAGGGAAGGCAAGGCAAGGCAAGGCAAGGCAAGGCAAGGCAAGGGGTAAGTCATGTCTTAGCAAATGCAAAGATATCCTCCCTGTCTTGGGAAGTCCCTATGTGAAAACTTATGGAAACCATAAGAAAATCTGAGGAAGCACTACTGCTACTGTTGTGTTACAGACAGCACCTGCTACTGATCACTAACAGAGTCAGGATTTAGGCTGGCATCTTTATATTCTTACTCAGTATATGGTTCTGTGAATCATGAATAGTATTCTGGCTTTTCCAAGTGAATGTAGCCCTGGTCCTTCAGTGGTCTGAGTCCTGCACAAACATGTCACTAGGTGGTATCTTAACTTCAGCATCTGCTTAATACTGAGTTCAGTGAAACTGCTGCTACGATTCACTTTAAGTAAACCCTAAGGACAGAATTCTTGTGTTGTCTAAGGACACCACATGGCGTCAATGACACAAGACTTTCTGAAGACACAACAGGAGACAACGTGAACACCTTAAAGGATACCTTTAATGGCCATGGATGTCTATGTTCAAGGAACTGAACTTCACTCTGTCTGAATTGAAAAAGAAAAAGAAAAAGAAAAAGAAAAAGAAAAAGAAAAAGAAAAAGAAAAAGAAAAAGAAAAAGAAAAAGAAAAAGAAAAAGAAAAAGAAAAAGAAAAAGAAAAAGAAAAAGAAAAAGAAAAAGAAAAAGAAAAAGAAAAAGAAAAAGAAAAAGAAAAAGAAAAAGAAAAAGAAAAAGAAAAAGAAAAAGAAAAAGAAAAAGAAAAAGAAAAAGAAAAAGAAAAAGAAAAAGAAAAAGAAAAAGAAAAAGAAAAAGAAAAAGAAAAAGAAAAAGAAAAAGAAAAAGAAAAAGAAAAAGAAAAAGAAAAAGAAAAAGAAAAAGAAAAAGAAAAAGAAAAAGAAAAAGAAAAAGAAAAAGAAAAAGAAAAAGAAAAAGAAAAAGAAAAAGAAAAAGAAAAAGAAAAAGAAAAAGAAAAAGAAAAAGAAAAAGAAAAAGAAAAAGAAAAAGAAAAAGAAAAAGAAAAAGAAAAAGAAAAAGAAAAAGAAAAAGAAAAAGAAAAAGAAAAAGAAAAAGAAAAAGAAAAAGAAAAAGAAAAAGAAAAAGAAAAAGAAAAAGAAAAAGAAAAAGAAAAAGAAAAAGAAAAAGAAAAAGAAAAAGAAAAAGAAAAAGAAAAAGAAAAAGAAAAAGGCCATGGATGTCTATGTTCAAGGAACTGAACTTCACCCTGTCTGAATTGGCCACTGAGAAAGCCCCTGTCAAGACTGAGCCCTCTAATTCAAATTGAGTGGCCCACATTTCACAAAGTTTTTGTTTTGTTTTGGGTTTTTTTAGCTTTTAATGCACACTTAAATATTCTGCTGCCTTGGGACACCAAGAAGGTACTAATATCTAAAAGCCAGAGGATAAAATATGCCCTGGGACCTGCACTGGAGAAGGTCAGAACTTGAATATTTATTTCATTTGGTTGATTAACGTAATTCCAACCCTTTTAATACAATGGGAGAAACAACAGCAAGTCCCAATACAATGGTGCTGGGTTAGATCATTCCATGCAGAGAAGAACACAGTGAATCTCATGGTAGGGAGGGATAGAAAGAGACAAAAAGGTCTTGGTATCTGAACTGGAGATTCTGGGATTGCTAAAACATTTCACAGAGCCCCATGACAGGGCTGAAAACTAATTTTGATTCAACTTTTCATTTTAAAATTTCAATTAGAGCAGATGAGACTAATAAAAATAAATCATAGATGAAAAAAACAGCATTTTGAAAGTAAAACTTTGCTCCATGTGAAATTATTTTTTCTGGAAATTCTTTCTTGCCAAATTTTAAAATGTCAGGTTTCGTATACAGCTGAAATTAAAGTAATTTTTTAAAACTGTAAGCTTCTCTGAGAGAATGAATTTCTACTCTGTGTTTCTCAGACAGAGACTCTGTGTGGGCTTGAGAAATTTAGGCTGGAACAAGGAATTTTTGAAGGAGACAGGAAAAGATGCAAGTAAAAGTAAATTATTGAAATTTTCACTATTAAGCAATTTTAAAGTGAATTGCTCTTTAGCTGCTGGACTTCTAAATTACATCCAAACCGTCCTTAGACATAAGGACAAGGTATTCTACATTAAAGTAGTGTTATGACCAGACTGAGAAGGCAGCCTGTGCTCTCCATTTGTGGAGTTATTTGAGAAATAAATTAGCTGTATCAGGGTGGGTCACTTATTTTTTGGTGCCCCCAGTTTTAATCTGGAGTACAGATTTCTGACTGCATTTACAGTGTCCTTCTAGAGAGACAATTCTGAGGGAGGCAAGGGAGTTGATCTTTTTTTATATCTGGAGGACCATACAAAGGAAGACACATGCTGTATACATAATATGTCTCTCCACAGGTAGGCTGTCTTCTCTTTTCCTCTCCCTCTTTCCCCTTTCTTCTACTCTTAATGCTAGAAATAAATCTCACAAGTTTGGTGGTCTTTGTAGGAGGTGGGAGTTAAGGCCAAACTAGAAATAGAGATCCACCTTTATATTAAAGATCCCATAAAGTGAGCATTGATAATACCCACACCTGTACATCCTTAAACAGTGTTCTGGGATTAAAAATGAGCCTCTTTTGAAAAAAAGGGAAAGGCTTCCAGCCTTCAGGGCACAAATCTGTTTCCTAGGATGTCTGGAAACATCTGGTAATCATGCCTCATCACCTCTGCCACGCAAATATCTATTAGATGGAATGAGCAAACACTGTAAATAGAAGATATTGGATAGTTCTAATAGCACATTGGGACAAAATTAGTCCTTCACTCTTTTAAAAATTAAAGTGTCTGCTGTTGCATAAAGCTACTCTACTCATATTTTTCCATACTACCAAAGAAAAGTTCAAATCAATAGTTAAAAATAGGAAGATATTTATGGTGAGAAGACACATCATCCACTAATACCTGACAACAGATGTGGCGATTGATACACCTTGGTTTATTTGCTAGTGTTGCTTCTAGAACACCACAAAAAAGTAGTGAGGAAAATTTAGACCCACACGTAACAAGTGAGTAATCGGCCCTGGCACCACCAAAATGCACCTGTCAGAACAGGCAGGTGCTTTTGTGGGCACTCAATGCAGTGAGGGCATGGCTTGGGATCCGAATGCATGCTGACAGATCCACCAGCAAGGAGCTGTCTGACAAGGCACCAGACAGGGAATGTGCCCAGCCCCAGTTCAGGATTCCATACCTTTGTGCATGCACTGTAGTCTGGAAGCAGAAGGGAGGAGGAGCAAACAACTCCTTTGATCAGCAAGGTCCAGTGGGTCAATTGATCCTTTTGTCCCTCGCTCCTTTCTCAGATCCACACAGACCATAAGATCCAAACAACCCCTGCTCAGTTGTTGCAACTCACTTGCATCCCTTTCCCCCTCTCCAGGGCTGGGACAAGCAGCACCAGAGTCTATTTTAAAGGAACAAGTTGATACTTTATTATAACACAAACTTAAAAGGAAAACTAAGCAGAATTAATTCAAGAGAATACAGTACTAGCTGTATTGAAAAGGCACAAGTCCTGAAATCTTACCTCAATTTATACCCAATAGAGAAAAAAGATGGTCCTTCTTGTTACAATGCCATAGAAGAGAAGAAAGATACAGATAAACCAGTGGATAAACTCCATGGCTTCAGTCAACAAAAATTTCTACTTATCCCAGGGTAGAGGTCATGACATGGTCTCATGGGCAAATTATCCCCTGGCAATTTATGAAATTGAAGACTAGATTCATTTTTCTTGGGCACTTAACAGAGGCACCTGTGTTAGGGATTTTGAGGTCCAGCATGGACACAGGAAACAGAAAGACAGATGCCTCCTCAGGAGAGAGAAATGCCTCTCGCACGTGATTCAATGCACTTCCCACTCTGCCACTACTACTTCTCCCCACTGTAGCTCTCTTCTCCCTCCCTGCCATACACCCTACAGAACTGCAACTCTTTCTTCAGTTCCTGGCAGAAAGGGAATTTCATCATGGATGGGCTGGAATAACAGCAGGTGCCAGAAAAAAAAGTGATACTGGAAGTTGCTGCGCTCTTATGATACTCATGAACAAAGGAAAGTTTTCCCAGTAGGACCTGGAAGGGAAGAAATAAACCGTCTGGCTTGCTGAGTTATTTATTAGAGACAGATTCCCAGCTGCAAATACCTCTTCTGTACTACAGCTGAAGGTCCCTACGCATTTGCCTACATTTTGTGCTTATGCCCTAACCCCACTCAGCATTTGACAGTCCAATGCTCTCCTGGGCACTTGCATTTAGGGAGCCCCATCAGAAGGGCTTCCTGACTGACCAAGTGTGCTATTGGAAAGCATGAATCATGGGGTGCTCTGAAACCAGCTTCACAGCACTTGAACATGAAAAGCCTATATTCATTCAAAGAGGGCAGACTGACTTCAGCCTTCCTTCTGCGCAAATGATTCATTCCAGGACTAATGAAACGTCGAGGTTTTGGCAACCTATCTTCCCACATCTCCCATATCAAGGCACAAACTTGCAAGGAGAAACTGAACTCTGAATTCATGTTCTAATTACGCTGCTTACTCGACCTTAGAAGTGGTGCGGGGACTGCAAAGGTAATCATTGCCTGGCAGGTGAAACACTCACAATAGCAGGATCGTGGTTCCTGCCTCCTAGACTTCCTTTCCTTTGTGCTTATTTTCACAATGACTTCAAAAGTCCTTACAAGATGTGGGACTGAGAATTGTTAAGATTTTTATATGAATGAAGTCTTGAACAATGATTTGTCGCTCTCCCTTCAATTGTAAGCGATTTCAATAAGCAGCAAAATCTCACACCCCCTAATGCTATATTTGGCCAGTAGTGCTGCACAAGTTCAAGTGGTCTTCAAGAAGAGAACACTTCTACCTAGGAGTAGCTTGATGAAAGACAGATACACAGCAAATATCATGCATTCAATGGATAATAACCATTTTGTATGCTTCCACTGTACATGTCATCTGAGAATTGCAGAACACTTCTCAAATGTTAATTGAACTTCGTAATACCCTTCTGAGACACATAAAAGATGTAATGAATGCTTCAGCTCCTCAGTAAACTGTAGTAGCTTCCAAGAGAGAACCAAGAAATTATCTGACAGTATATAAACACTTCAGCAGGAAGTGAGAAATGTCAGCATATTACTTTGAAATAAAGCAAAGAGAATTCAGTAGCAGTTTATTCCAGAAGGCTAAAACTTCCTTTTGCTTCAGATTCACTGAAACCTTAACAAAAATACAAGTCAGGAATTTACTATTCTCTCCTGTTACCACAGCTCACTGTTTGGTAATGCAAGTGTCCCAAGCTCCTTCTGAAGTATCGCTGCAGTAAATTCTGCCAAAAAGCGACATCCGTTGCTGCTCTCCTCCACCTCCTGCATCATTTGCTATCCCTGTACAGCAGCTATACCATCAACTATGGCTATTGTACAGCCTCCCACTATGGGTCATGCTATGGATGCAGCATGAAGCGGTGTGGCCCCAGGCAGGCCAGTCCTGTGAGACCAAGGCTCTAGAAACATAGAGTCATAGAATCACAGAATGGTTAGGACTGGAAGGGACCTTAAAGATCATCTAGTTCCAACTCCCTCACCATGGACAGGGACGCCTTTCACTAAAGCAGTTTACTCAAAGCTCCATCCAACCTGGCCTTGAACACCTCTGGGGATGGGGCATCCACAACTTCTCTGGACAACCTGTTCCAGTGCCTCACCACCCTCATGGTAAAGAATTTCTTCCTACTATCTAGCCTAAACCAACCCTCCTTCAGCTAAAGGCCATTGCCCCTTGTCCTATCACAACACCGTCTTGTGCAAAGTCCCTTTCCAGCTCTCTTGTGGTCCCCTTTCGGTACTGGAAGGTTATTATGAGGTCTCCCCAGAGCCTTCTTTTCTCTAGGTTGAATAACATCAATTCTCTCAGCCTTTCTTCACAGGAGAGCTGCTCCAGCCCTCTGATCATCTTCATGGTCCTCCTCTGGACTCATTCCAACAGGTCAAGGTCTTTCTTGCGTCGGGGGCTCCAGAGCTGGATGCAGCACTCCAGGCGGGCACTCTCTCACAAGAGCAGAGCAGAGCAGAGGGGGAGAATCCCCTCTTTCACCCTGCTGGCCACGCTGCTCTAGATGCAGCGCAGGACGCGATAGGCTTCCTGGGCTGCCAGTGCACGTTGAGCTTTTTGTTCATAAACATCCCCAAGTCCTTGTGCCCAGGGCTAGCCTTGATCCTTTCTACACTCAGTCTGTCCTTTGCTTGGGATTACCCCGACCCAGGTGCAGGACCTTGCACTTCACCTTGTTGAACTTCATGAGGATTGCACAGACCCACCTCTCAAACCTGTCAAGGTCCCTCCAGATGCCATCCTTCCCTCCAGCTTGTGGACTGCATCACTTAGCTCCATGTCACTGGCAAACTTACCAAGAGTGCATTCGATCCCACTGTCCACGTTGTCAACAAAGACATTAAAAAGTGCTGGTTCCAATACCAATCCCTGAGGAATGCCACTTGTGTCACTGCTTTCCACTTGGACACTGAGATGTGAATTGCAACTCCCTGGCTGTGACCATCCAGCCAATTTTTTACCCACCAAATAGCTGATCTATCAAATCCATGTCTCTCCAGTTTAGAGACGGAGATGTCATGGAACAGTGTCCAATGCTTTGCACAAGTCCACAGAGATGATGTCAGTTGCGTTTTTCTCTTCTACTCCTGATGTAACTCCATAGTAGAAGGCCACCAAATTTGTTAGGCATGATTTGCCTTTATTGAAGCCATGTTGGCTGTCACCAATTGCCCCCTTATTTTCCATGTGACCTCCTTTGCCATGACTCTTTTCCCTGGTACTCTACACATTTACTTATAGCAAAAGAAAGATCTTTCCCACGTCTCAGAACTTGCATTCTAAATAAATCTACAAAGCAGACAGATTCTGTTCCCCTGGGTAGCAATAACCAAAAAGTCTTTCCTCAAGTTCCTGTTGCCCTGTGAAGCTCCACTGATTTCAGCAGAATTACAGCCTACTTACTCCAGTAATATCAAAGACAAATTATTCTCATATTTTCTTTATTATTAAATGATTTATGGTACAAAAAGATAATGGCATCCACAAAAGGAGAAGTTTTGAATGTGATGCTAAGGGTGGCATATCCAAACCAGGCAAGAATAAGGCTACCACGGATACTACTACTCTATCATTTCAAGCACTTCGAACACATAAAACATTAAAAAATAATTATGCAGCTACAATATCCATGTTTACAGTCATCCATCATGCAACTTGCCATTGCATTCCCCATATATGCTCCCATTTACCTCAGGCAAAAAATGCACATGCTTCTTCACTCCGTTTTTTGCAGGCAAAGACAACAAAGTCACACATCAGAGGTTGCAAGAGATCTTAACCTAATAGACTACAGATGTTTCATGGGAGAGAGAAATCAAAGCGAAAAAAGATATTCTAAACTAGTTTGAAATTATAGAAATTTCAATAAACAATCATTTCTACAATCTAAGGAGGTGGGAGTGCAAGGACTCTTTTTCCATCACTTCAAATGTCAGTGTACCCTAACAGGACACCTCTCTGTTGCCAGTGGCTGTTAGCCTTCAGAATCTTAGTGACAAATTAAAGGTCATCTTCCTATATGTCATATCCTACTGCAAATTAGTTTTTGCAATCACTAATTGATGAGAAACTGCAAGTGCTTATTATACAGATAAGTGTGAAACCTTCACTTCAAGTTGATTTCTTTCTCCTATTGTGGTTATTTGGAAATGAATCATCTCCTATGCTCTCTTTTTAGTAACTGCAGGCTACTTGCAACTGAAAAGAAAATAGAAAAGGAAGGAAGAGAGAACATAAATCAGAAAAATCAGAAGTAAAAGTTTACTTCAAATTTTAGATTTCATGTTGCTTAAAAATACACACATCAATACGGGACACACGACCTTTCATCCTGTCGTAAGCAGTACTATTATCCCTCCTATGCAAATGTGAAAGCTATGACTCAGACGTCTAATTTGTGTAGCTTGCTGATTCTGTTATGCATTTGATAAAGAGGCTTAATAACTCACTGAACAGAGTCTCTGCATGCTTGCACATATTCACAACACAAATACTGCACTCGGAATGCAATAACACATCACCACGTTGCAGTGAAATCCTATGCCACATGGCACCTATTCATGTGTTGTCTCTTGTACTTGCTGCAAAGAAATAAGCTGAGAAGGTATACTTCTCCAAGAAAAAATTAGCCAGGAAAACTCTTTGTCCTCCTGTAATGTCTCCCCTCACCAGGTTCATAGCTCAAAATGGATTAGTGTGGGAACAAGGCTACAATAGTTCGCCCTTTCCTCAGCCCATGAACTGGCAAGCCACAAGTGAAAAAAGCATCATCCCAAGACCATTCTGCTTTCTGAGCATCAGGTTTTAACCCCAGCTGGCAACTAAGTACCACAGAGCCACTCACTCACTCCCTTTCCCTGCTGGAATGGAGAGGAGAATTGGAAAAAAGTATAAACTTGTGGGTCAAGATAAGAACAGTTTAATAATTGAAACAAACTAAACAATAGCAACAACAACAACAACAACAACAATAATAATAGCAATAATTTTAAAAAAAGATAATAGTAGTAAAGGCGAAAGAGACAGAGGAACAACACAGGAAAATGAAGCGATGCACAATACAAGTGCTCACCACTCACTCATCAATGGTCAGCCCATCCCCAAGCAGTGATTATCCCCTTCCAGCCAACTCCTCCCAGTTCATATAGAACATGATGTTCTATGGTATGGAATATCCATTTAGCCTGTTTGGGTCAACTGTCCTGGCCATGCTCCCTCCCTGCTTCTTATGCACCCCCTCCCTGTCAGAGCATGAGGCACTGAGAAGTCTCTGACTTAGGGTAAGCACCACTTAGCAACAAACAAAACATCAGTGTCTTATCAACAGTGTTATGGGTTTAACCTTGGTTAGATGGACAGGTTGTTAGACCAATCAGAAAGCTGGTACCGCCTCTGCAATTCACATATTTGCTAAACCCAGAGTGGGATTCTGGGATTCGGGGATTCTCACTTCCTGCGTGGCTGCAGTAAGGAACGGGCCC
>VZTA01009019.1:191321-205010 GCA_013398855.1 Mohoua ochrocephala | reverse complement strand
AAAAAGTATCGAGTGCCTGGAGCTGTCAGAAAGATTTCTGCAGCTCTGGCAAGACAGACACAACCAATTTAGCTTGGCCTGGCTGAGGAATATTAAGGAATATTAAGCTGTCAGTCTGGATGATAGGAATTTAATCACCGGGAGCAGATCAAAGCTCGGCAGCACCGTCGCTGGTGGGCCGGACACGCGGGGATCGGGGAGCCGGGATGTGCACGGAGTGAGGGGCAGGAAAAGCCTGTCCAGCGGGAACAGCCCCTCCTGGGCCATCACCGCCGCAGGGATCACGTCCACAGGGCCCTGGATCATCCCAGCGCCGCTTGGGGCTGGCCCCAAGGATGGGAATGCCCTGGAGAGGGAGGATGAGCCATCGGCATTCCCATGGGGAAGGCTCAGGAGGGCCCTGCATCCCACAGAAATCCCTCCCTGTGAGGGTGGTGAGGCCCTGGCCCAGCTGGGGATGCCCCGTCCCCGGAAGTGTCCCAAATTCCCAACTGGATCCACACTGGAAGGAAACTCCCATTGCCATGGGGATTTAACCTGCGTTTCCCTGGGATGTTTCAGCCTTTGGCTGCTCCGGTCATTTGTCCTGGGGTTTGTTGGGCAGGAGGCACCGGGCTGGGAAACAGAATTCCCATGGGATCTGCCCACATCTGGGCCCTGGGAAAACCCAGCCCTCGCTCCTGGCAGGACAAACCCCTCTGGCACTGGGTGGGCACCGGATCAGCCCAATCCCTCCCGGTGCAGACCCCAATTCCTGGGAGCCGGGCAGAGGCTGCAGCGCCTCAGGCTCAGGAAAAGCCGGATCCTTCGGGATGTCCTGGGGAGCGCCGAGAGTGGGACACACCTCGCGAGTCCCTTCCAACCCGGGATATTCTGGGATCCTCGGACACCTCCAGTCCCGGCCCCGAGCGGTGAACAGCGATTCCCAATCCCGCAAACAGCGATTCCCAATCCTGCAAACAGCGATTCCCAATCCCGCCAGGAACAACGCTTCTCCCTGCTATTTTTAATAATTTTTCTGGAATTTTCAACAGCCCAGCCCAGCCTCCAGCAGCTCCAGAGGCCACCGGAGCCCCCGGCGCGCTTCCCAATTAATCGGCGCGGCCCTCCCCGATTAGGGAGCGCGGTTACATAAACCTAATTAGCAGGGCTGCGCTTCCAGCACTGCCAGCGGCTCCGCTAATCCGGGATTTGTTCTCCGGGAGCTGATGGAAGCTGGCAGTGCCAGCCAGGCCGCTCACGTGGCCCAGGGCACCGCGGCCCCGGAGCTCTGTGCCCTCAAGAATGAGCCGGGAGAGGTGAGCTGGGCTGAGGTTTTAATCCTCTCAAACAGCTCCAGACGGGATCGACTGCTGAAAAAAAGCCTGGAAAAAACACCCTAAGATTTGGGGAGAAAGGTCAGGATTAGGCTGGAGCGGAGCTGGATCCTTCAGTGCTGACCCAGCTCCGACAGCAACTTTTTGGGATGGGGGAGAGGCCGCAGCCGCTCTGCTGGACCCCAAAACGTGCAGCAGCTCCTCTGCATTCCCCAAAAGCCCTTCCCAGGAATTTCGGAGCTCGTGCTGCAGGGAAGGGAAGTTCCCATGCTGCCGACCTCAGCAGAAGCAGCTCTGAGTGAAGCTAATCTTAATTAGGGATCTCCGGGCTAACCCCACATCCATTGCAGGATTCCCCAGGCGCCGGGGGATGGCACCGGCTCGCGGTAATTGGATCACTCCTCGAGCTCCGAAAATCGGGATTAGGCGAAGGGAAAATAAATCCCGAGATCTGACCACAGAGAAAATCCGGATTCTGTTCCTTTTTCTTTCCTTCCCGGCTGTTCAGACTTCGGGGCCATGTTATCAAACTCGACTTTACCCACGGAAGAGCTGCAAAGCCGCTCAATAAAACGGGAAAAGGAGAGCGCGGAGTGCTCGGCCGACACCAAAATCTCAAATTTTAAGCAAAACCACCGCCCTAGAGGCAGCTCTGGCCTGGGAGAAGCCCCACTGTCACCGAGCCCATCCAGAGGGAGCGGAGCAGGGCCCGGCTGGGATGGATTTCTCGGGATTTTCCCGTCTTTAGCCGAGGGGAGCCGTTTATTCCCTGGATTGGGGGAGGTGAGGCCGGGACGGCTGCAGCACGCAGAGCTCTGGCAGCAGCCTTCCCTCTGCGGCCACCTGAATTTACAACCCGCTCGTGGTGGCCTGGAGAGAGGCAGGAATTGGGCTCCTAATCCCTGAAATCAAAGGGGATCCAGAAATCACAATTTGGGAGTTTTCTCACTTCCCTGAGCTTCCCGCAGCCAACGTAACGCTGCCTCGCCCGAGGAGGCTTTCAGGGATTAAATCCCACCCTGACACACGGCTCCATCGCCCCAGAGGATCCCAAAAATCCCTCTGGAGAGGGAAACTCCCCCTCCCAGAGTGCGGAACTCCGGGGGTTTTAAACCTCGCGCGGATCTTTGCTTAGGAGCAGCTCTGTAGGGCCGGTCCCGCTGCCAGGATGATGCTCCCGAGGTCAGAGCAGAGCCAGGGGCACCTGGACCAGCCCTGGGGACAGGGAAGGGACCAAACCCCCACCCCTCATTCCCTCAGGTGAGTCCTTATCAGCCCCCCCCACCCCTCAGGTGAGTCCTTATCAACTCCCCCCCCACCCAGGTGAGCCCTTATCAGCCCCGCGGCACCACAAAGGGCCATAAAGGGCCGGGAGGTGACAGCTGTGCTCCAGGTGTGCCCCAGGTGGGGCGGGGCCCTTTCATCTCGCCTGGAACCCGGCACAGACTGTAAAAAACCCCAACAGGATGGGCTTTGGGGTTCATGGAGACCTTGGGAATGTTTTATTCCCTGGCATCCATCCCTTGGGAGCAAGAGGCAACTGGGCTCTGCTGCTGGCTCTGCCCCATCCCGAGGGATTTAGGATGGCTCCAGGGGTGGCATTTCAGCAAGAGAACCCCATCACAGCTCCCAAAGGAAGGATGGGGCTGCGGGGACAGGAAAATCCAGGAGAAATAAAGGGGAACCTCGTTTTGTGGCCAGACCTTTCCTTGTCCCAAACTCCCCGGGGACATGGCCCTGGTGGGATTTTAGCAGTGGGATTTTACCGGTGGGATTTTATCCACAGCTGGGCACATCCCAAGGACGGAGGTGGCTCCTCACTCTCCCCTTTTCGAGCTCCGGCCGCAGGTGCCGGCCGTGCCCGTGGGAAGAGCTGTGCCAGCCCCGCCAGATGTCACCGCAGGTGTCCCCCCGGGGCCGGGGGACCTGTCCTGCCCTGGCACGAGCTGGCCCTGGCCTTGGGCTGGCAGCAAACACCCCCTTATCTCCCGTCCCTTATCTCGCTGCGCAAACAGCGGGGTCGCTCCGTGCCCGGCCCGGGCGATGTTTGATTGCCCCGATCCTCGTGGGAAGGGGCAGCCGGGGGGAGGCGGGAACCGCAGGGGAATTCCACAACGGGAGATGAAACGGAGCTGGGAAAGCAGCAGGCAAACAGGGAGTATCCCAGTGGGATCCGCTCAGCCTGCAGGAAGGGCTCACATCACATCCCAAACTCCCAAGAGGGAATGTCCCAATGGGATCTGCCCAGCTCCCTGCAGGAAGGACTCACATCACATCCCAAATGTCAGACAGGGAATATCCCAGTGGGATCTGCCCAGCTCCCTGCAGGAAGGGCTTAGGCCACATCCCAAATTCCCAACAGGGAATATCCCAGTGGGATCTGCTCAGCCAGCAGGAAGGGCTTACGCCACATCCCAAATTCCCAACAGGGAATATCCCAGTGGGATCTGCTCAGCCTGCAGGAAAGGCTCACACCGTGTCCCAAATTCCCAACAGGGAATGTCCCAGTGGGATCTGCCCAGCTCCCCTCAGGAAGGGCTCACACCACATCCCAAATGCCACAAGCCCCAAACCCAGGACGTTCCCCCTCTGTTTTGTGAGGAGTTCCCTTCTCCCGGGACATGGCAATTCCTGGCTGGAGCAGGGGCTGCTTCCACACCAACTCAATGGATGTGGGAACATCCAGCACTGGGTCACCACCACACGAGGCCAACCCAAGACGTTTCCCACCCCTCTGAGGGCTCTGCTGACCCCCCAAAGCCTCTCCCGGCATCTCCTCCATCCCCGGGGAGGAGCAGGGCCCGGGGAGGGCACAGCCCCCGTCCCTCCCTGTCCCCCCGAGGTGTCCGCAGGGGTTTGGGAGCCCTGGCACAGCAGCTCCATGCCAGGAGTGACGAATCCAGGCTCCGAGGCTGCATCCCACAGCCGGGAATGCGCCGGGAAGGGCCGGGAGCTCTCCGGGAAGGTGTTAAAGAGCCCGGCAGTTGTTTATAACCCGCGGGAAGCGGCGATTACCCCTTGATTACCCCTTAATCCTCCGCGAGCGCCGCTTTACGAGCCGGGGCTCCCTCGGAGCCGCGCGAACACCTGGGCAGGGAACCCCGGAGCACAAAAATCCCCCGTCCTCACCTGCCCCGAGCCTGGGATCAACCCCCAGGGGCCCTTCTGGGGTCACGCTGAAGGTGATCGGTCACAAATATCAATAAATCAGGTGATCGATCCCGGAGACGGAGCAAGGGAGGGACCCACAGCGGGTCCTGCTCCAAGGGGGATTCCTGGTGAAATCCCTTTTCCCGACCTGGACATTCCCAGCAGCACCGGGGATGGAACATTTGAGGTCTCCCAGCTCCTTCCCAGCAGCTGCTCCCGGCCCTGGGCTGGCAGAGACCAACCCGGCCTCTCCCCACCAGAATTCCCACCTGGATGCTCCCGGGCTTCAACTGAAGGAATAAGGAGTGGCCCGACAGATGCTTTTCCAAAATCTCCTCATCCCATGCTCAGCCCTGCCTGGGATAACTGGGAAGCCACGGCCCCACAGCCGGGCATTCCCACATCCCAGCTGGAATAAAAACAGCCCCGTCCCAAAATCCCATCCCGGGTTTGCTTGGTGATAAAGCTGCACCCAGAGCTCCGGTGCCTCGATCCAACAATTTGGGGCAGTTTGAACACTGTGGAAAACAGTGGAAAACATCCTACGATGCTCCTGCCACGGAAAAGGAGCGATTTCCCAGGGAAAAGGGGTGATTTCCCATGGAAAAGGAGCGATTTCCCATGGAAAAGGGGCGTTTTCCCATGGAAAAGGGGCGATTTCCCATGGAAAGGGGGCGATTTCCCATGGAAAAGGGGCGATTTCCCATGGAAAAGGGGCGATTTCCCATGGAAAAGGGGCATTTTCCCACAGAATGCAAACACAGCACCCCCAAAATTCAAACCTGAAGAGAGGAGCTGAGCAATGGCTCCAAGAGAGCGGGAAGTGCCTGCCCTGTGCAGCTCCCCCCCAAAATCCCCCCGAGCCAGAGCTGCCCCTTCCTCTCCCTGCTCCGTCCCCACCCCGAGGAAGCTGCTCTCCACCTGCCCACGGATTTGCCCGAGCTTTGTTTTCCAGGATTTGCTTCTCACCCCCATCCCGTGGCTTCTCTCCCACCCACGGCAGGGGGGGAAAAAAACACCAGGAAATCACAAACGAGATGGGAACGTCCCAAGGGAAAACTCCAGGAGGAAGGAGCTGCTCCCCACAAAATATTTGCAGGGATTTTGAGTCTCTGAGGCGCCTCGGTGGTTTCCTCCCGGAGAGTTGGGATGCGCTGGGATCCCGAGCTCCGTGTTCCACCTCGGCCAGGAATTTTACACGGGGGGCTCTTGAGGAACTTAAGGACCTTAAGGACTTGCAGGTCCCGTTCTCCTTAAGCAGGAGGCTTTAGGAAATCCCAGCCCTAATCCCAGCCCTAATCCCTGCGTGCGGCGGGAGCGGCCCTGCCCTGCTGTAAAACGGGATCATGTCCTCTTATCCCGAAGGAATATCGGCCTGGAGCTGCCCCGGGAAGAGCCTGGAAGCAGCTGGGCACGGAATTGCTCCCCAAAAGCCGCTCCTGCAGCACCTTTTCCTTGGGATCCCCTTTCCCCACAGCTCAGCTCAGCCCTTCCCAGCCCCAAGGATCCAAATCCCACCATTCCCACGTGACTTCGGATCCATTATTTCACCCTCACAGCCTCGGTTTCCCCTCTGGATCAGCGAAAAGGACACGAACACCCCTTCACCTGCCTGGCCACAGGATTTTCCAGCCCCAGTGGGTTCCAAAATCCCTGGAAAAGAGGCAGGGAAAGCGTGAGAACAGCCGGAGCCCCCGCGGTCGTTTGTGGGATGAAGAAATTGAAGCTGAGTCACGGAGCCAGAGCCGAGAGTTCCCAGGAGAGCCCCAGACTCCCAACAAACTGGTTCCGGAGAGGATTCCGGTGCTGATCCCGGAACAGCAGCATCCCGAGGTCCCAGCACTGGGAATTCAGCAGGGCTGGAGCAGCTGGAAGGGGGTTAGGGACCATCACGTGCCGGGAGGGTGGGATTCACGCTCCACATCCACCCAAAACTTCTCAGAGGAACATTCCCAACCACCCCAAATGAGTTCTTTGATCCCACAGGTGCCCTCCTGCAGAAAGAGCAGGGAAAAGCTGGGCTCATCCCTGCAAAAGGAGCAGGGAAAAGCTGGGCTCATCCCAGCAGAAAGAGCAGGGAAAAGCCGGGCTCATCCCTGCAAAAGGAGCAGGGAAAAGCTGGGCTCATCCCGGCAAAAGGAGCAGGGAAAAGCTGCCCTGGGCTCATCCCTGCCCAAAGAGTGGTGCCCCAGGATCACACAATTCCCTTTCAATCCGCCCTGTCCGTGCTCCTGCCCTCACCCCCTCCCCATCCTGGGATATTCCTGATCCCCGTTCCCTAATCGGCAGCACATGATGCAGAAGCAGAGCTCGGCACGGGAAGAGGCAGCCACGGGCCAGGGATGTGGGAAAGCACTTCCCTGACCCACAGAGGGACTGGGGAAAGCGGGATGAGGGCAGCGGCTCCTGTCTCTGGGAATGCCGGGAGCGGGCGCAGGCTCCTGGGAAGGATGCTGGAGGTGGAGAAAACAAGCAGCTGCTTCCCCAGGGGCTCACGGTCCCACGAGGGAGCCAAGGGCCAGCAGGGCTCCCAGAATCCCCTCATTCCACAGATTTAATGGGGACGGAGGGAAGGGGATGCTGGGACAGAGGGAGGAGATCTCAGGGTACAACAAATTCCATCCCAAATCCATCCCTTGCACCCTTTATTCCTTCAGAGCACCTCCAAACCTCATCCTGCCCTTCCCTCATGGAAAAGGGAATCCCTCTGCAGCCAGGCCAGGCCAGGCCAGGCTCCTTCCCAAGGGCAGGGAAAAGCCTGGAAGCAAAGGAGCTGCAGGTCATGGAAAGCCCCGGGAGCCTTGGTGCAGCTCCTGCGAGGGCAGAGAAGCTTCCGAGGGAAAATCAGAAGTTTCACGGGACCATGGAACACTTTGGTCGGAAGGGACCTTCAGGATCACCCAGCTCCAACCCCTGCCACGGATCCAGCGGCCAAAAACCACCGTGAGCCCGGGAAGAAGGATGGGAAACAAAGGAAAAGGGAGGAAGAAGGTGAAGGGGCCGGGCAGGAGGGGATGGAAGCAGAGGGAAGGATTTGCTCGGAGCCAGAGCCGCGGCCCCGTTCCTGAAACTTCCCGCCCGCGTGCCGGGCGCTCCCGAATACTAATCAGGGCTGCAAAAACACCAAACAATTAGGAAGGAAAAGTCTCCTGGCAGGGTTTCTCCTGGAGACGTCGGCCTGGTTTTGTTTATGAGCGGGAGGAAGTGGGAACCGCTCCTGTTTGTTCTGCGGGAGAAAAGAGAAAGCTCCAGTGTTTTAATTTCTCCGCTGAAAACCCTGGAGATTTGGCCTGAAACGGAGCAGGGGAGGCCGGTCCAGATCCACCCGCAGCCTTTTGTTACAAGGAAATATTCGAGCCGCTTTTTTTTTCCTCCCCTCCCTCCCCTTCTGCGTGGGCAAAGAAAGGGGCAGTGGATACAAAGCCGGCATTTTTTTTGTTCCCAGAAAAATATCAATGAAAAGAGCATTCCGGAGGCCGAGGGCGCAGCGCGGCTCCCAGGGCACGGGAGATGTCCCGGCCGGGCTGACGCACCTCGGGAAGGGCAAAAACATCACCTGGAAATCTCCCTTTTGTTACAAGGGCAGGTGAGCAGCACCCGGGGAGCCTAAATTCGGTTTTCCACCCAATTTCTGCCCCCTCCAGGGACACACACGAGGCCAGGAGGGGGATGAGGTTGTGCCAAATTCGTTTGCTCGGGGGTGAAACTCGGGATTCCTCGGATGCAAAAATATCCCTGGACGGACGTCGCCCTTTGGTTTTCACACCTGAGGCAGCACCTCGGGAAATTAAAGAAATCGGGTTTGGTGTGGGCTGGAACAGCGAGCAGGGGGAGCTGGGAGGGAGCTGGGAGGGAGCTGGGACAGTTCCTGGGTGAGGAACAGCAGATCCCAGGACAAATCCCGGCATCCCAGGGCCAGAGGGCACTCCCGGAGCGCGGAGCAGCGTGAGAACAGAGCTCGGGCTGCCCCCGAGGCTCTCAGGGGCCTTTCAGAGCTCTCGGCTGGGCTCAAACAGCTCTTCCCCCGCAGGGAGCAGCCCGGGGATGGACGAACTGTGCCATTCCCGGCTACAAACTTCCCAAAAACCCGGCTTTTCGGAGCAAACCCCAAATGGCTTCACCATGGAAACCCAGCCCGGGGCTGGTGGAGCCGCTGGAATTCGCCCTTGGCTGCGGCCCGGGAGGAGCCCGGACAGGGAAACCTTTCAGCTCGGGAAGTGCCAACCCAGGAGTCTGGGACCGCTCGGGAAGCGCTTCCAAGGCAGCCAAAGGCGCGGGATTATCCCGCAATAATTCACCATTCTCAGACGCAGCCGCGTGGAAGCGGAGCCAGACTCGGCTCCCGATCCCTCCTCTCCCGGGGGAGCTGCAGAAGGGAGGGGAGAGCAAATGGGGAAGGGAGAGGCAGAGCAGGAGCTTCCCGAGCTCTCCTCGGGGAGAAGGGAGCACGTGGAGCCATCCCACCGGGAGCGCAGCTCCGGGAATGCTGGAGACATCCCGGGGCAGCCCTCACCCAGCGTCCTCCTGTCCCCCGCACGGTGCCCAGATCAATCCCACACTCCCAGCTCACACTCATGGATCAGCAGCATTCCAGACACGGTTTAAGTTTTCCCGAGCGCCGCGGGCACATCCCTAAATGTCACATTTATCGCCCCGGAGCCCCTCTCCCCTCATCCCCTCGGCACTCCGCTCTCGGGGAGCCAAGAACCAGATCGGGAATGGTTCTCCAGAGCCACGGAATATCCAGAGCTGGAAGTGACCCACGAGGATCAATTCCAGCTCCTGAATAATTGCTTGGTTTGGGGTCCGCACTTCCACTGGCATCCCGGGAGCAGCAGCACCCGCGGGCACCCAGCGTCCCCCCGCGGGGTGGGAGCGCTCCGGGCGGGCGCTGGAAGCCACCGGCGGAGCGGGAGCGGGGGATGGATGCAGAGCCCGGAGCGGGGGATGGATGCAGAGCCCGGAGCGGGGGATGGATGCAGAGCCCGGAGCGGGGGATGGATGCAGAACGGGAATGCCGCGGAGCTCCGCTGCCATCCAGCGGCCGCGGGACGGGGCTCCGGCAGCGCCGGGGGTTCGCTGGAAGCCGCTGTCACCTCCCCCCCGCGCGACTTCTGGCACAGCGAACACCACCCGGACGGGTTTTCCCCTTTGTCCCACCTCGTCTGGAGCAGCCCTGCGGTGTTTAACTGCTGCTCCCGAGGATATTGGGAGTTTTTTACACTTTTTTCCCAGCTTTTTTCAGCTCAGAGAGCGGAGGGCTGGAGCAGCTCCGCTCCGGAGCCAGGCTGGGAAAGCTGGGAATGCTCAGAGTGGGGAAGAGAAGGCTCCGGGTAAAATTTAAACCCCTTTCCAGCGCCTGATGAGGAGCTGATGAGGGAATTTGGATAAGGGATGGAGCGACAGGACAAGGGGGAATCGCTTCCCACTGCCAGAGGGCGGGGATGGATGGGATATTGGGAAGGAATTCTTGGCTGCCCCTGGATCGCTGCAAGTGTCCAAGGCCAGGCTGGACGGGGCTTGGAGCAGCCCGGGACAGTGGGAGGTGTCCCTGCCCGTGGCAGGGGTGGCTCTGGAGGGGCTTTGGGGTCCCCCCGATCCCGTCCCGTTCCCGGCGATCCCAGAGAATCCCGCGCCCCTCCCCGGGGTCCCGCGCGCCCCCTGCGGGCCCCGCCGGGCACTGCAGGCGCCGCGGCCGCTGCCGCCAGGGGTCAGCGCGAGCCCGGGAGAGATCCCCGATCCCGCCGGAATCCCGCAGGAGTCCCCCTGGAATCCCGCTGGAATCCCCCTGGAATCCCCCTGGAATCCCGCCGGAACCCCCCTGGAATCTCCCTGGAATCACGCTGGAATCCCGCATTTCCCGCCCGGGATGTGCTCCCGAGCCCCGGTGGGATCGGGGATCCGGCACCCCCCTGCCCAGAGGAGGTCACCTCACTGCCGGGAGCCAGCTGCCCCCTGAGCAGGGGATCCCCATCCCAAGAGGCTGAGCCATGGGAAAGGGCCCTTCCAAAGGGAATCCGTGGCACCGGGGACGTGGGTCAGTGGCGGCCTTGGCACCCCTGGGAACGGCTGGACTCGGGGACCTTCGAGGGCTTTTCCAAGCGGAATAATTCTGGGATTCCATGAGACGCCACAGGGGCTGAGCAGGGTCAGGGAGTCCCTAAAACCCTCTGCACGTGGGGTCTCCCCGAGCCCAAACCTCGCGGGCTCCAGCAGCCCTGGGCTTCCCTGGAGCATCCCTGAGTTCTCCTGGGACAGATCCTGCTCCGAGGTGCCCCGGGGCACCGATCTGCAGTGAGCAATTAACGGTGACAAAGTGCCCGTGACAAGGAGGATTCCCCAGCCAGGGTTTGAAAAGGGATTGATAAAGATCCTGATAAAAGATCCTGATAAAGATCCTGATAAAGATCCTGATTAAAGATCCCGATAAAAGATCCCGATAAAAGGTCCGGGTGAGGATCTCTGCAGCCGGATTCAGTCCATCCCCCCTGCAGGACTGCAAGGCCAGGTCGGACAGGATCCCGTTCCATGGGAGGTGTCCCTGATCACGGCAGGGGTTGGAACAAGATGAACTTGAAGATTCCCAATCCAAACCATTCCAGAAGTGCAGCACCAGGACAGGACCCTCACGAGCATCAACATCTGCCCCACGGGCCCAGGAACCACAGGACATCCCTCAGAAAAAGGGAAAAACGCAAAAACCCCAAAGCAAAGCCCGATTCCAGCTCAGCCCCACAGCACAGAAGCCGGGGCAGAGGAGCCGGGGAGGGCTGGGCTGGTTTTCCCCAGCGCAGGGATAAAATCCTGCCCTGACTCAGCCCAAAGAGCTCAGCCCGCCAATATGGAACAGTCGTGGGCACAAATCTCATCCCTCCTCCTCCTCCTCCTCTTCCTGGCGTTCCAGAGGCAGGGACAGCACAGGGAGCCAGGAGACTCCTGGTCTTGGTAAATTCACGGGATCATCAAGGAAAAACCTCAATCCCCAGGGATTGGGGAGAGGCTGAGCTGGAGCAGCACCGCTCGGACACCGATGGGGAGGAAAATAAAAACCCCAGCTCCGTCCCAACGCTTGAATGCCGCAGCCTCGAGGACAAACCCAGAGCTGCTTCAGCCACTCAGAGCTCCAGGTTTGCATTTGCCACCTCTGGGAAGAGCAAACGCCGGATCCTCCTGGATCTGTGGCCCACAGCAGCTCCTTCCCCACCCACGAAACCCCCGGCTCCATCCTCCTTCTCCCACTCCAAACACCCCCGACGTTCCCAGCATCACACCCAGACGGCAACGCCAGCACAATTCCCCTCAAAATCCAGAGTCTGGCATCACTTTCGAGCAGGAAAAGGGATTTTCCATCCCCAGCAGGTTCATGGCAGCCTCCCCTCCAAAGGGAGCCTTTCAGCTCCTCCCCTGCAGCCACCAGGAACCCCTCAGGACGAGCCACACGTTGTCCCCAGAGACCCTGGCAAGGGTCCCACCTGCAGCCACCACCGGAGTAGGAGTGTGGGAAACCATCAGGATTTCCCCCTCCGGAGGGAAAGGAAGGAAAACCTCCCGGGAAGCTGCAGCCTCTTTAACCTTTCATCCATCGCTCAGCAATAAAAGTCCAGGAAGAAAACTCCTCCTGGGGATTTCCAGCTGAAATGGCACCAAAAGAAATCCATGTTTTGGTTAAAGCAGCCAGGCCGGCCGGCAGAAGAAACCTCTCTGCTCCCTCCTTCCCTCAGAGCAGCTCCTTGGATCGGGAATTCTTTCCTCAAGACAGGGCAAACATCATTCTCCGAGAAGTCCAATGGGAAGGCGCTTTAAAAAAAATAAAAAATAAAAATAAAGGAAAAAATAGGTATTCTTGACTCACCTCAGAGCAGCAGGGTTTGTCCTACAGGAGTCCATGGAATCCTCCCTTCCCCGGAGCCAGGATGCTCGGAGCAGCCCAGAAAAAGAGGGAATTGTAGCCTTGGGCTGTGAGTGCTGCTTTTCCACCTCGGTCCCTCGGGGGATTCCCAGTAACGGAGCCGGTCCCGGACGATGCCAGAGCAGTAAATCCACGGGGTTCCGGGAGCAGCAGGTGCCGGCAGTGCCATTCCCAGCTCCGGACAGAAGGGAGCATCCAAATCCCACCCGAGGCTCAGGGCTCGGCATCCCGGGGCAGAGGAACCATCCAGGCACAAATCCTGGCTCGGGAGCCTCTTCCTGCTGGAGGGGACGAGTCCCAGCCCCGGGCACAGTCAGGCTCGGGTGTCCTCGCTGCCGGCTCGAGGAGATTCCAGCGGCTCCGGCGGCCGACGGCTCCTGTCCCGTCGGGAATGCCAAAACCTGCGGAGAAACAAGAGCCAGGGTGAGGGATCGGGCCTCGTGTCCGCTCCTCGTTCTCCTCGGGGCACCTGAGCACATCCCACGGAGCGGGGCTGCGGGAGATCCCCAAATCCAGCATCCAGCAGCCGGGATGGTGCCAAGCTGAGGGGCCCGGCCGGATTTTCCCCGCGGCTGCCGCTGGGCAGAGGCGCTGGCCACGCTGGTGGCCACATCCCCAGGGGGCAGCGGCCACCTCCTGGCTCAGGACCGGTCTCGCTGGTTCCTGGCACGGGGGATTCCCGTTCCAATCCATGCGGAGAAAAGAGGGATCCATTCCCTCGCAGGGAATTCCCGTCTCCTGCGCGCGGCAAGCGCAGCCCCGGCGCTCACAGAGGTGGCGATTCCCGAGCTGAATTCCCTCCGGGAAACCACGACCGGAGCCCTTCCAGGGTCCGGGCAGGGCTCAGGCGCTGCTGAGGATGGGGCTGAGCTCAGCCCGTCCCTTACCTCGGTGACAACCCCGGCACAGAGCCCGGCACGGGAGCGGCTCCTCCCTGAACCAGCCCGTGGGAGTTGGGGACGCGCTGGCAGCGGGAGCGGGGACAGCCAGCGGGGCCGGGGGACAACCAGAGGGGTTTTGGGGGGGCGTTTTGGCTTCCTCGCCGTGTGCCAGGTCCCCCCGGAGCCCCTCACGTGGCCACCCCGCTCGCCGCAGCCCCGTTAGGCCTCGTTAGGGCGCCGCTGCCGCCGGCACAAAGTCCGTATTTGTTTCCCCGCAGGGGTGGAAAGAAAGGGGGTTTTGTGTTTTCTTCCTCTGCTCTTTGCAGGCTGCGGGGAGTTTATTTGACACTCCAGCACTCTTTGTGAGCTGAGTGCCCCGGGATAAATGCTACCCTTAAGAGTTACTTGGCGTTAGACAGAGGGACCCTCTTCA
>VZTA01009019.1:158617-173154 GCA_013398855.1 Mohoua ochrocephala | reverse complement strand
GGGGAATGTTCTGGGACAGGGGAACGGTCGGGGACAGGGGAACGTTCGGGGACAGGGGAATGTTCTGGGACAGGGGAACATTCAGGGACAGGGGAACGGTCAGGGACAGGGGAATGTTTGGGGACAGGGGAACGTTCGGGGACAGGGAAGCGCCGCTCGTGTCCCGCCCAGGCCGGGGAAGGGACGTTCCCAAGGATCTCACCTGGTCTGTGCCTCGGGAATGATGTCGTCCATCACCACGTAGACCATGGCTCCGGCGGCGAATCCCAGCGCGTAGGGCAGGAGCGGCTCTGCCAGCACCACGGCAAAGGCGCCGAAGACGCCGGCCAGGGGCTCCACCATCCCGCTCAGCTGCCCGTACCTGCCAGACAGCCCGCCCCAAAAAATCCCTGCAGACCTGGAGCAGCCATCCCGAAGGGATAACGGGGCTCACGCCGCCCCGTCCCCGCATTCCCGGCGCTCAGGAGGAGGTCGGACACCGGCCGTGCCCAACCGAGGCACCTGGATTGTTTTAACAGCCAGGATTATTTGACCTAACCCAGCTGAATTTTCCAGGCGGGATCTAATCCCTTCCCCCAACAGCTCTGTGGGATTTGGGGATCCAGCTCCCAGGGCAGAGGAAACATTTCCAAGCAGCACAGCTCAATCCCAAAGAGGACACCTGGCCACAGCCTCAAACCAAATAAAGCCACGTTCTTCCCACTCCTTTTTTTTCCTTCTAGGATTGTCCCAACTCTCTGGACCATGGGAAGGCCCTTCCCAGCAGCAGCAATCCCGGTGCAAGTCCCAGAACTTAGGGAAGTGGGTGGGAGGGAAGGAAAACAAAGCTCTGGAGCAGTTTGGGAGCCTCCCCCTGCCCTCCCATCCATCGCCCGGAGCGTGGAGAGGAGCGCAGCTCCCAGGGCTGGTGCTCTTGGCTTTGGCACCTCAGGGAAAAGGGGGGAAAAAAATGGAAGTGGGGTTAAATTCCAGCCTGGAGCGAAGGGAGATAAAAATGAAGTGGCATAAAAATATAATAATAATAATAATAATAATGGCAGTGAGGGATCTGGCAGCTCAGCACAGGCACTGAAATGGGATGTGGTGATCCGTGGGGATCAGGGATGCATCCCCTGGGATGTGGTGACCCGTGGGGATCAGGAATGCATCCCAGGTGACCCGTGGGGATCAGGGATGCATCCCCTGGGATTCAGGGGCTTGGATCTGAGCTTGGAGGGTGTGGAAGCAGCAGCACTCCCAGCGCCGGCTCCCCGTGATTCCAGAGGGAACGCAGCAGATCCAGAGCAAGCCCATCCCAAGGGCAGCTCCCCGATGGAGCAGGGACACGGGAGGGAATGGGCACGGGAGGTGCTGCGGAGGGCTCGTGTCCCTGGGAGAGGAGGGAGGAGCTCACCAGAAGGCTTTCCACGTGGAGAATCCGGCCCCGCGCAGGGGCAGGCTGACAGCCAGGCCCTCCGGGAAGTTCTGGATCCCAATCCCAATGGCTAAGTTCCTAAAAAAAAAAATATAATAAGATATTTTTGTGTTAGGGGTAAAGCTCAGCCTGGGATAGGCTGCTGGGAGCAGGGAAGAGGGACGTGATGGAGGATTCAATGGAAGTGCTCCCGGCCCCGGGGCCGCTCGTGCTCAGATTTAACAGGACCCCAGCAAATTCCGTCCTCCAACAGCTCCATGCCATTCCATCAGCTCCAGCACCCGCCCACGGAGCGACAGGGACCAGATGGAGGACAAGAGACCGGTCCTGGGAGGCCCCTGAGGCGATTCCAGCCCGAGGATTCCCGGGAGCAGCAGCATTCCCAGACCTTGGCACCTGGGGCAGCCCCGGGTTCGAGGGAGGGCTGAGGTTCCTCCCTCCTGGGGGACTTTGCCAGAGGGGCCCCGGCAGCCCCGGGATTTTGCTTTCTCTCCTTTCCCCCTCCTGCATCCCATGGAAAGGGAACACTTGGACTTGCAGAGTGAAAATCAGCAGAGGGGAGGGCGGGGCTGTCCATCAGTCATGGAATCATGGAAGGGTTGGGGTGGGAAGGGACCTTAAAGTTCATCCACCCCCCACCACGGGCAGGGACACCTTCCACTGTCCCAGGTGGCTCCAAACCCCGTCCAGCCTGGCCTTGGACACTGCCAGGGATCCAGGGGCAGCCACAGCCTCCATGGACAATCTGTGCCAGGGCCTGCCCACCCTCCCAGGGAAGGATTCCTTCCCTGAGCAGCTCCCATTGGGTTCCTGCTGGAGCTGTGCGGGGCTGGCACATCCCCCTCCCGCCCTTCCAGCTCCACAGGGGCTCGGGATTTCTGGGGAATGTTTCAGGCACCACACGGGGCTCACGTCTGTGGCGTGGCCTCCTCGGGCTCCACAAACATCCCTCGTTCCACCCTTGCAGCGTTTCTCCATCGTGGCTTTGCCGGGGGGTGTTGGTGGCACTGGGGGACACCAAGACCGGGACCATGCCGGGGTGGGGGGGCTCCAGCAGTGAGGGGTTGGGCTCTGAGGGATCTCCAGAGGGATCTCCAGAGGGATCCCAGAGCCTCTCCCAAGCTCGGCTCCTCCTCTGCCAACAGCTCCCAGCTCCCTTTTTTCAACCCCTCGTTTCCTATGAGTAAAATAAGCCCGGTGAGAAAAACCTCTGCGGGTTGTTTAAACTTCTCCCAGGGTTTCCAGAGGAGGGGAGGGGAAGGGGGAGAGGCTCCGGGTTTCCCTGAGCAGGACAGGCCATTACAATCACAAACATTATTCCAGGCAAAGAGAGGGAGGACGGAGGGGGAAAACCATCCCTGCTGGAAAACACTGGAGCCGCTGTCTGGGCCGGGTGTTTTTTTTTTCCTCCTTCCCTCGCTCGGCACAAAGCAGCTATTGCTGCTCCCGGCCACGACAAATTAACGGGGTGGCAGCTGTGAATGGAGGGGTCTGTGTGGGAAGGGTGGGGAGCCCCCCCCATCCCGATCCCACCGGGAATAGGGACCCCCACGCTGACCCCCGAGGGGCAGGAGGAAGGGATGAAACCGGGGGGGAGATCCAGGAGAAGCCCGTCGGGGGTTTGTCCCGGCTCTCTTCCTCCTCTCCTTCCCGCACATCCCCTGGGACAATCCATCTGGGCTCCCCAAAACAGGAGCCAGCCCCAGGACAGTCCATCAAGGCTCCCCAAAACAGGAGCCAGTCCCAGCCCTACAGCTGGGGCTGCAAGGAATGCCCCAGGGCAGGATTTTATCCATTTTCCCAGGAAATGGGGGTGTTCCCATGGTGCTGCCAGTCGGGGCAGCTTCACTGCAGGGCAGGGCCGGAGCAAAAGCCACCAGAGACCAGCGTGAGGCCACCGCTGTCCCTGCACCTGGAGTTTCTCGTTCCTTGGGGCAGAAAGGACATTCCGGGCTCGGCACCAAGCCGAGAACATCCCCGTGGCATGTCCTGGCCTCCAGTCCCTCCGCGTTCCCACAAGGATCTGCTCACCACGCAGATCCCCTTAGGGCTGCTCATCCCTTCCACGCTTCCTTCCCAGCCTGCGGGGCCTGCTGAGCCTTTCCCAGGGACACTGATCCCCCCAGGATGGGGATAACCCCGTGCCAGCGGGCAGGCCAGCAGCACCTCAGCCCTTCCTATTTTTCTTGCTCGGGTCATGGCCCCAAAGGCACCTCGGGGGCCACCTCCCCTCCCCCGGCGCCGCGTGCCGGGAGGAGACCCTCGGGAAAGGGGATTCACCTCCAGCACTCCCAATAAACCCATCC
Organism: Mohoua ochrocephala; assembly: GCA_013398855.1. Classification (NCBI taxonomy): domain Eukaryota; kingdom Metazoa; phylum Chordata; class Aves; order Passeriformes; family Acanthizidae; genus Mohoua; species Mohoua ochrocephala. The sequence continues at coordinate 169,434 of VZTA01009019.1, read as the reverse complement.
CAAGGGATATTCCCGCGTCCCTCCAGGCTGTGGGGCCGTGCACAGCTCACACCTTCCCCGCAGCTCCCGTGCGAGAGGCAGGGAATCAAAGCCGCATTGTGTCCGAGGGGAACAAAGGCGCCTTTTGACGGAAATAGGTGGGGATTCTTGGAAGGCTTCCCCCGACTGCGAGGGAATACATTGTAAAACACGGGCACGGAGACACGGCCCGGCCCCGGGGGGAGCCCGGCCTCGGGTGGCACAGGGACACGGGGGACACGGGGGACACGGGGGAGAGGGAAACGGGGACGAGCCAACGGGGCCAGAGGGAGAATCCGTGGGGTGAAGGGTTTGAGGTCTCTAAAGAGAGCAAAAGAAAGGGGGGGTAAGTGGGAGAGGGGTGGTGGAATCGGATCCCATCTGGTTGGATTTTCTGGTGGAGTTCCTGGAGCATCCAAGGATGCGGCACTTGGTGCTCTGGGCTGGTGACAAGGTGGGGATCAGGCACGGGTTGGACTCGGTGATCTTGGAGGGCTTTTCCGACCTCAGCGATCCTGGGATTCTGTGGATGGGGCACCTGTGTCCAGCTGGACAACCCGTGGCTCATCCCTGACCCACGAACGCTGATCCACGGGAAGCACATCCAGGGAAAACCACAGCGGGCTCTGCCTGGGGACGCGTGTCCTGTCGGTGGCTCTGGCACCAGCACGGGAATGTCACTTGGGTGACTCCTCCACGTGGGGACAATGGGCTCGGTGTCCTTGGAAGCATCGAGGAGCCAACAGACTCTGATGTGTTCCCTTTCCCAGCTCTGCCTCAACTTCCCCGTCTGTAAAATGGGGGTGATGACAGCCCTGGGACAGCCCTGGGACAGCCCTGGTACAGCCATGGGACAGCCATGGGACAGCCGTGGGACATCGATGGGACAGCCCTGGGACAGCCACGGGACAGGCCTCGGACAGCCCTGGGACAGTTGTGGGACAGCTGTGGGACAGGCATGGGAGAGCCCTGGGACAGCCTTGAGACAGGCATGGGACAGCCCTGGGACAACCCTGGGACAGTCGTGGGACAGTCGTGGGACAGCCCTGGGACAGCTGTGGGACATCGATGGGACAGCCATGGGACAGGCATGGGACAGGCATGGGACAGCCCTGGGACAGCCCTGGGACAGCCCTGGGACAGTCGTGGGACAGTCACATCCTCCAGAACCGTCCCCACGTGGGCACAGAAGCGCCAGGCCCCGTGCCACCCCTACGCGAGCTCTGCAGGACCGGGATGGCTCTGCCCTGCCCTCGGCCCTTCCTCTGGCGCGGCAGAGCCCAGCGCCGCCGTTTTCTGGGAGGAAAAGGTAAATCCGTGCCCTCCCGGTGGAGCTCCCCCGGGGAAACGGCTCCGTGTCCCCCGGGAACATCCCGGGGCCGGACCTCCTACCCCCCTCGCCTGCCAACTGCTCCGGCACCACGCTGGGAGACTCCAAGTTCACTTGCGAGGAAAAAAAAAGTTGGCATCTCCGCATATTTGCAAGGTCAAGGCACAGAAAGCCCTCTATAAGCCTAAAGCCTTGTTTTCAAGGGCCTATTCTTTGACGGAGTGATTATGAAAGCGGCTACATATTCTTAACAAGCCCCTTTTCACTCGGGCTTTCAGTTCCCCGCAGTGGAGAATGTGCATGTGTATTCTTGCATGGCAGCCCTTCCATACTGTTGGGATTGTTATCGGGCCCGCCGTGAAAGGCCCGATTGTTTGGGGTTGCCGCGATTACATCACGGCTGCCCCCGGGGCCGCCCGCCGAGGTGTTTGATCAGGGCTCCTCGCAGGTGGGAAGGAGCTGAGCTCGCTCACGGGGCCCTTTCCCCAGACCTGCCCTACCTGTTAAACCCTGTTCCACACAGCTGCTCCTTCCCTCCTGCTCCGGAGCCTCCCGCGCCGGGATTGAGGGAAGGACCGGCCCCGATGTCCCCAACGTGTCCCCCAGACCACCCCCAGCAGCATCGTGACCCCTCCGTGGGCACCTGGTGACGCCCTGGCACTCGAGGTTTGAAAGGCAAATCCCCAGAGGAAGAGGGAGGATGTTATTCCTGCGGAGCGACGCGGGATTTTTCATCCCAGACACTTCAAACTGTTCAAGAAAGAGGAAAAAGTGGGATAAAAACTTGCAGTGCCTCCTTGTCTGGAGTGCAGCCAGCGGTCCCAGAACCCAGAGGGACACAGAAATACAGGGAACAGCAGGTGCCGGGCAGGGGATGGAGCAGGAATCCCAATCCCAGGCAGGGAATGGAATGCCTTGGGTTGGAAGGGGAACTGAAGCCCATCCAGTGCCATCCCTGCCATGCCAGGGACACCTTCCACTATCTCAGGGTGCTCCAAGCCCTGTCCAACCTGGCCTTGGACACTTCCAGGGATGGAGCAGCCAAAGCTTCCCTGGGAATTCCATCCCAGGGCATCCCCAACCTCATAGGGAAGAATTTTTTCCTCACAGGGAAGAATTTCTTCCCTGAGAAGCTCCACTGGGTCTCTGGACCCAGCACATCCCCCGGACCACCACGTGCCCTCCTGACGCTCTCCCTCCCAGCCCTGCTCCTCAGGAGCCACTTCCATCCCTCTTCCCACCCTTCCCTCCCAGTTCCCAGCCCATCCCTGGCGCTGGGAGCTCCGTGTCCCACCCTCGGCCTGGCCCCGTGCCAGCCCCGCTCCCCCCTCCCCGCAGCCGCACGCTGCAAACATCGATGATTTTAGGGAATTTTATCCCTCATTTCTGCCCGAGGCACGGGAGCTCGGTTCAGAGCTGTCAAACCTGCCCTGCCCTCCGAGCACAGCAGGGAATTCAGCTGAGAGCAAGGAATTCTCCACCTCTCCCCACACAAATCCCACCGGTGCCAGGCCAGCCCGGGGCCCTCCCCAGCAAACCCCAGCTCCTCGTTCCCACCCTGGATCCCAAAGGTCAGAAGCCTCCTCCAGCCCCAGGGGGATTCAGGTTCTGCCCCAGGGTGATGCAGGTTCTGCCCCAGGGGGATTCAGGTTCTGCCCCAGGGGGATTCAGGTTCTGCCCCAGGGGGATTCAGGTTCTGCCCCAGGCGCTCCCCTGGCCATCACCACGTCCTCCACCATCGCTTCCCATGGGAAATCCATCCCCTGTGTGCCTTCATTCCTCACCTTCCCCACACACAGATTTTGGGGAGAAAGCCATCCCAGAATCATAGAATTGTTTTAAGGAAAAGACCCTTCAGGTCACCAAATGCAGCTGTTCCCCGAGCACTAATGTCCCCAGGTGCCACATCCACACCTCTGTTAAACCCCTCCAGGGATGGGGACTCCACCACTGCCCTGGGCTTGGCCACCCTTTCCATGAAGAAAAATTCCCAGTATCCAGCCTAAACCTCCCCTGGTGCAGCTCGAGGCTGTTTCCTCCTGTCCTGTCACTCGTCACTGGGGAGAAGAGCCCAACCCAGCCCTGGACAGGACACGGCTCAGTCACTCCCTTCCTTTCTCCAGCTCAAAACCTCAATAGTGGCCAGGGTGGGCAACAGGAGGCAGAAACTGGAGCTCGTTCCCTGTTTAGGGCAGGGAATCCACCGCCGGATCCCCTGGATGGATCCCATTGTTTAGGGACTGTTTATTCCTCTGGAGTTTTCCAATCTCGCTCCTTATCTGCCTGGTTATTTCGGGCACTGTTTGATTTATGAGTCAGCCTCAGGCACAGGGTGAAGGTTCAGCTCTCCCCCGCTGTGGGAAGCACAAAGCCACACTTCAGGAGCTCCTTCTGCCGTGCTTTGACCTCGCTGAGCAGCAGGAAAAGCTCAGGGAGCCCTCAGCACCTTCTCCAAGAGTGGGAACTTGGCCTGGGAGCTCAGGATCCGGCCAGGATCGGCCAGGCCTTGCCGAGTTCCTGCTCTCCAGGGCTGCAAAATGAGCAGGAGATGAAGCCCTGGAGCTGCTTCAAAGCAGGAGGTGGAATTGCCCTGGTCCTGCTCCCCTAGCACGTACGGAAAAGATCCAGCGCACAGACAAATCCTGGTTTACCGAGATAAAACCCTGGAATGGTTGGGAAGGGCCTTAAAATTCATCCAGTTCCACCCGTGCCGTGGGCAGGGACATCTTCCACTATCCCAGGGTGCTCCAAACCCCGTCCAACCCGGCCTGGGACACGTCACAAACGGATAAAACACCAGAACTGCCCCTTCTCGGTGTCACCCCCCTCCCCATCCCGGTTCCTGAGCCAAAATCCTGCCCAAGGAAAGGGATCAACACGAGATATCCCGAATATTCCCAACTCTGGCACCGCTCCCCTTGGGCAGCCCCAGCTCTGGGGGGACAGAGCTGCAGGACCCCCATCCTGCTGTAATTCCCAACATCTTCCCCTTTTCCAGAGGCAGGTTCAGCCTCAGCAGGGGCCACCCCAAGCCCTGCAGAGCCCCGGCTCCAAGGAACCCTCCCAAACTGCTCCAAGAGAACCCCAACAACCCCAAAAAGCAGAGCCTGTGGGGATGCTGAGAGCTCCCAGCTCGCCAGAGCTGATTCCTGACAGGAATTCCTCCGTTTTCCAGCATCCTTCCCTGCACCAGCACCTCCCAACTCCAGCCATCACCAGGAGGTTCCAGTTAAGCCCTCACACCCCCAATTTTAAACACCTCAAGACAACCCTCGTGTGAGGCCTCGTTAATTCTATTTTAAACTGCATCAGCCTGCAAATAATTCCAATTTTTACATATTCTTAGTGCCCCAGCCCTAAAGAAAGTGGGATTTAACGAGGTGGCTGCATTGATCTGGGGTAGGGCTGGAGCTGCAGGGAGATACAGAACCTTATAAAGGTTATTAAAGTTGGGGGTTTATTTTAAATTAGACTCCCACAGAAGCTGGGTGGTCTCAAAGCAGGGCTGGGATTCTGGTCCACGGATAAAAATTCCCAATTCATGTTTATGGCTCTGTGCAAAAAAAACCACCAATTCTCTCCTTTTTTGTCCGACTCTTCAAACTGGGAGCACGTTTCACATGGAAAGGGCCGTGAAATCTCAGCGTAAAGGACGTGCTGGGGCGGGGGAATGGTTTTAGGGGTGGTTTTTAGGGATTTATTGCCTGGATCGCACGGCCCCGTTCCTTTACAGAAAATAAAAGCAGGGGAAAGAGGGTGAGCGAGGTTAAATAAACCTGATTTTCCTTCCTGGTAAAGGGTGGGAAGAGCTCATGGGGAATCAAAGCGCTGCTGGGTGTAGAGATTAAAAATGTGGATGTGGGATAAAACCAGGGATGTGGGATAAAAACAGGGGATGTGGGATAAAACCAGGGATGTGGGATAAAAACAGGGGTGTGGGATAAAAACAGGGATGTTTTTCCCTCATCCTCTCTCAGGTGCCCTCAGGCCGTGGCGCTGGAGCCCAGCACCCCAAGGCAGAGCTGCTGTGCCAGGGGGGCACCCAGGGGCTCCCACCCCATTCCCATGTGCCCACGTCTGCATCCTGCTGGGAATCATCAGCTCGGAGCAGAACTAAAAGTGCCAGAACGATTCCTCCCCATCCCTCTCCGGTTAAAGGAGAGCAGCTCCTTTGTGCCGCCTGCAAACCCGGAGCTGAACCATTTCCTGGCAGCTGCAGCTCCGAAAGGGCCCCGACGTCTTCATTCCAATTGTTTCCCTTCTCCAAGGGTTATTTTTAAAGCCTGGAGCTGCCCGGACAACCCCGTGTTCCAAGGGGCTTTTGTTCGGCATCGCCTGGATAAGGAAATGGGGGATGATGGCTTGGCCCTGCCCTGCTTTTCTCCCTTTGATTTGAAGGTGCTCAGGAAGCAAAGGGAGAATTTGGGAGAGCAAAGCAAGGAGAGACCTTCGTGGTGAGGTCCTGGAGGACTTCATCCTACGGGAATCGGGGCCATCCCTTCATCCATCGCCGCTGGGGCTCGGGAGGGAGGGAAAGGCAGCAGCTGAGGAGCCTCAGCCCTGGTTTGGGGCTCTCCAAACCTCCCAGAGCGCTTCCTCCTCCAGAGCCCTGCTGACAACACCGCCCGGGGCCATCCCCACCCTCCATCCCCACCCTTCCCAAAGAAAAGCCCTGCGGGAACCTCCCCAACTCCCCCATAAACATCTCCCTCCAGGCCGGGCTCATTAAAAGGTGTTTAATGAGCACCTTCCCCCTCCGTGCTCTGTAACCCGGGGCAGTGCCGGGCTTTGTTCCGCTCCCATTTCTCCGGGATCCCGGGGAAGGTGGAAATCCCCCCTCAGCTCGGGGTGGGTTTTTCCATGAGGTGTTTCTGCGATCCCAGAAAGAGGTCGGGATCCTTCCTCTCTCCGAGTTCCCCTGCGGATCCATTCCCCAGCGGGAGCCACATCCCACGAGGGTGAGACAGAAAATCCCAGCGTGTCTTCTGCTGGCTCCCAGACCACAAAGATTTCCATTCATCCCAAGGAAACACGGGATAACATTTTTTGCCTGCTTTCAATCTCCCTACATTAACCAAACCCTGGGTTTTTTTTCCCTTTTCCCAGCCTGAGAGCCGCAGCGTGGGAGGCACAGGCTGTCCCATGGAATAATATTTTCCAAGCCATCCTCAAAGTCTGCCTGTCAGCCCGAAGCCTCTCTGCTGTCTGTTCCACCAAAGCTGGACAGGAAACAATCCGTGGGCACAACAGATCCAAACAAGGCCCGGCATTCCCAGCAAAAGGGCGGATGAATGGGAACCATTGTGCTGTGCTGGAGAAACATCCCCGGCATCATCCAGGGGGGAAAAAACATCTCTGTTTCCAGCATTTCCCTACTCATTCCTGCTCCTTCCTCGCTGTCCCAGGAGGAGATTTCACCGAGGACATTGAGGATGGGGGTGGGATGAGGGTGGGATGGTCCAGAGGGCACCCAAAGCAGGCTGAGCTGGGCAAACCCACCTTAAACTCTGCTCCATGAAACTCAGTTTCCCCCTTCCCTGCATCCACAGAGAGCCGGGATCGGCCTGGAGCAAACCCAGAGAGGGGCACAGCAAAGTCCTGGGTGGGACTGGGGTGGTGCTGGGGGGGAGAAGGGATCCATCCCTGCCCCCAGGAGATCGGGGTTTAGGGGGGGAAAACTCACCAGATCCACCTTTTCTGGGAAGATCCCAGCCCGGCAGGGAAGGAGGGAGCTGAGGGGGGGTCCTCAGGGGGAACCCCACGGACAAAGCCCCCCCAAACCCCTCTGCTGTAACCAGGCAACAACCAACACCCTGCACCCCCAAAAATCCCACACTCGGCTCCATCCTAAGGCAGAGCTCTGCCAAAAATTTGCCTGCAGCGCTTTTAACCTCCCCAAATTCTCTGCATCCACGGATCCGAGGACCCGGTGCCCAGACCACCCATGGCTTAACAAAACACCTCACTTTGCTTCCCAAACTTCCAGCCCTTTATATCTCGTCTGCTCCGAGGAATTTATGGCATTTAACTCCATCTTGGCCTCGCTTATTTGAACCTCCCCCGGCCTGGGGAAGAGCAGCCCTCTGGCAGGGGCTTTTCCAGGGAAAAAGGCACATCTGGGAATGCTGTTGGCTCCAGGGTTTGCCCTGTGAGACCAGGCACCGATCCCAAATTAGCGGAGAGGAGTGGGATGGGAACATGGATGTTCCCAGCTGGGAGAGGAGCAGCACCCTGGGATGGGAATTGTCATCCACAGGGACGGGAGCTTCCTGCAGGGATGGCCTGGAAAATAAAAACTCCATGGGCAGGGAGAGTGCAGAAAATCCATCCCTGTTTCATCCCGATCTTTCAGTCTGAGTCAGACTTGCAGGGATTTTTTGCCAAATTATTCCCTGGAACAGCCACACTGTCCCGATCCAGCTTGATTTCGGATGGAAGTGGAGAAGCAGCTGTGCCCTGTCCGTGCCAGGAGCACAGGGAAGGTGCCCCAGGACCCTGGAGCACCACTGCCACGTGAACTCCCCAAGATCCAAGCAAAAACTGCATGGAAAATCCTGGTTTGGGCATTCCCCAGCAGCTCCAGGCTGCATTTTCCAGCCTTTGATCAAATACTTCAAATTACAGCCACGAGTGATACTAAAATCACCCCGAGGCTGCGGGATGGGGCAGCTGGAGCTGCATCCATGGAGACATTCCCACTGGAGGAGCATCCCTGGAGCGCAGCCGTCACATCCCAGCTGGGAAACAGCTCAGCCACAGCAAAAGCACGACTGGCAGCCAGAGAACCAGCCAGGGCTGCGAGGAACATCCATCCCACCTGCTGGAAACGCGGAGCTGCGATTCCTTACGGAGAGGGAATCACCCAGGCAGGGACTGGCACGGAATTCCAGCCGCTTCCAGGTTAATCGTGCGCCACATTCCCTTTTCCTGCCCCAATCAGCCAGCCAAGGTCCAGCACTGCCACCCCCTCCCCTTCATCCTCCTCCTCAGGGGGTGTCTCAAACACATTCCCAAATCTTTCTCCTGTTGAAAGTGGTTTTTTCCCAGCACAATCCAAGCTCACTCCCGAGCTCCTGCGATCCCGCCCAGGGAAATTCATTCTACGGCGGATTTCTCCTCGACAGGGAAAAAAAAAAATCCTCAGGAAGCAGCAACGCTCCGTAAGGAAAAGGATTTGGGTTTTGTGGGGATGAGCTGCCTGCAGACAGCAAACAGCTCTCAGGGGATTTGAGAGGTGTGGATTTAGGATTTGAGGGTATGGCTTCAGGATTTGAGGGTGTGGATTTAGGATTTGGGAAGCACAGATTTAGGATTTGGGGGTGCAGATTTAGGATTTGGGAGGCGCGGATTTAGGATTTGGGAGGTGAGGATTCAGGATTTCGGGGTGTGGATTTAGGAGGCTCCTGCATCCCAGTTATCCCTCAGGATCATGCTCTGCTCCCACGATGGGGGCTGAGATGGGAAGGGGGATAATCAGCCCCTTGTGCTGATCCTCAAAGGAAGAGCTTCCGATGGGAAAAGGGGAGGAAAAGAGAGACCAAGGACCCCACTCCCCTTCTAATCCCGGGCTTCCAGCCCTGAGCTCCACACGGGATGCAGGAGGGGAGATGCTGCAGGCTCCTGGGTGCCAGTGTGGGATCCCCTCCTTGCCAGCCCCAGATATCATCCCACAGCTTCCCAGCATGCCAGCCCATGGGGTGAGGGGCTCAGGATCATCCCAGGGATCCCTGGAGGTGCTTCCACCCTCGAACAGACACGGCAGGGACTTGGGAAAAGGGAGACACGAGAGAGGGACAGCAGCAGGGACCTGTCCTGGCGCCTCTGCTGCTCTGTCCAGCCTTGGGAAAGCCACTGGCAAAGGGGGTCCTGCCTGTCCCCTGTCCCCAGTCTGTCCCCAGTCTGTCCCCTGCCCGCTCTGCCCCCCAGAGCAGCCCAGGGACGCACAAACCCCGCCCGTGCTGCTCCCAGCAGCTCCAGCCCCATCTGGTTCCTGTTAAAGCAGCCACACGAGGAGGGCAGGGAGGGATCCCTCCCCCGCGGGTCAGACCGAGAACAGGGGAGGGAGGGAGGGAGCGAGCGCAGCTTTTTTAAGCCGTGGCTGCCCTTCTCTTTACCTTCCTGCCTGGAAGGCGGCCAGGAGCAGCTCCTGCCTTCCCCGCTCCCATCTGGAGGGAACCTTCCCCTCCTGGGCACGCCCGCCCTGCCCCGGCGCTGCCCTGGCACTGCCCTGGCTCTGCCCTGGCACTGCCCTGGCTCTGCCCTGGCTCTGGCTCCTCTCCTGTCACCGCAGCCCTTTGTCCTGAGCTGTTTCCACCCCGTGGAACTTCCCGATATTCCCATCCCCGCGAGGAGCAGGGCAGGAGCGGCACGGCCCCGCAGCAGCGAGGGATGCTCCTGCCTGGGGACAAGGAAAACACCCCAAAAAGGGCACCTTCCACCATCCCGGGCTGCTCCAAGCCCCGTCCGAGCTGGCCTTGGGCACTCCCAGGGATGGGGCAGCCACGGCTTCTCTGGGAATTCCACCCCAGCCCTTCCCAATATCCCACCCAGCCCTGCCCTCTGGAGCCGTTCCCTGTGTCCTGGCACAGCCTCTCAGGCTCCAGGTGGGTTCTCTCCTGGCCAGGCCAGGGGCTGGATCCAGCGGCAGCTCCCAGAGGATCCCGGAGCAGGCAGCCCGCAGGAACAGAGCCTGCACACCCGGTGGCAGCAAAGAAACGCGGAGGAGAAGGGGAAGGGCCGGGAGATGGGCAGGATGGAGAATCCCGGGATGCTGCAGCGCAGCGGCCCAGGGAGCCTCGGGAGGGCTGAGCACATCAAAGCACCAAGTGTGTTAAAAGGCGAGATTCCCTTTCTTAACTATCATTTTTTGGGGGTTTGAGCAAATGCCGGGATGTGCCCCTGACTGGGACCCTCAGCACCTGCTCTGCTCGCACCCCTGTGCGAAACCCTCTCTTGGAGCCCACCAGCACAGGGAAAAGTCCTCAGCCCTGGAAAAGCCCTTTGGGATCCCCGCAAAGCACCGGGAACACGGCGTTAACCTCATCCAAACGGGGTATCCGGGAGGGATTCTTCCCGGTGAGGGTGGGGAGGCCCCAGGTTTGCAGGAATGAGCCTTCCCGAGAGGCTCGGCCCGGTGCCGGCGGGGTTCGGTCACACCCGGGGGAGGGAAAAGTGGAATGGAGGAGGGAAACTGAGTCACGGAGCTGCTCCGTTAAAATGGTGTTCCAAAGGAATGGATGTGAGGGGGATTGTGATTCACTGTCCCCTCAGGGCTGTGTCCCCTCAGGCAGGGCTGTGTCCCCAGTGTCCCCTCAGAGCTGTGGCCCCTCAGAGCTGTGTCCTCTCAGAGCTGTGGCCCCACAGTGTCCCCTCAGAGCCATGTCCCCTCAGAGCCCTGGCCCCAGTGTCCCCTCAGGGCCGTGTCCCCAGTGTCCCCTCAGAGCTGTGTCCTCTCAGAGCTGTGGCCCCA
>VZTA01009019.1:130347-158490 GCA_013398855.1 Mohoua ochrocephala | reverse complement strand
CAGTGTCCCCTCAGGGCTGTGTCCCCTCAGAGCCATGTCCCCAGTGCCCCCTCAGAGCCGTGCCCCCTCAGGGCTGTGTCCCCAGTGTCCCCTCAGACCCGTGGCCCCTCAGAGCCGTGTCCCCACTGTCCCCTCAGAGCCATGTCCCCACTGTCCCCTCAGAGCCATGGCCAGGGATCAGCTTTCCCTATGGATGTGCCCAGAACCAGCACAACCTCTCACGTGAAATACAATTCCAGCTCTTTTTGAAACCTCCAGAACACCAAAGAACCCCCTCAAATCCTCCTGGAGATTCCCAAAGGATCCCCCGGCGGCCCGTTCCGAGGTGACGGTGACAGACACCTCGGTGGCAGCGCGGTGACTCTGGCCCCGGCTGCAGCTGCCTGAATTTGCATTGGTATTTTCCTGGTGCAGATGCCACCTTTCATCTCCCATGATTAATGCCCTTGGAAACCCAGAGAAAGCACCAGCTGCTTCTGCCTCCTCCTCGGCTTCCCCGGAGCAGCTGAGAGGGGGAAAAAACTCCTTTTGTTCCAGCATCTCCTGGCTTCACGAAGAGCCCTTTATTTCCAAAGGTTAGGGAAACACGGCGGGTAAAGCTGGAGTATCCTGCTTTTCCCACCGGGATCTGTGGCAATCCGAGTGCCTGGGCCAGCCCACGGTCCCCTGAGGGTCCCCTCAGGCAGGGGTGTGGCAGGGATTTGGGAATGGAAGGGTTGGGATGGGTCTTTGTGGGGCACAGCTTGAGAAGAGAGATCCAAAATCAGCCTGGATGGATCCAAAACCGGCCCCGGGACCCTGCAGATCCTTCGGCAGGAATCATGGAATGGTTTGGGTTGGAATGGACCTCAAAGATCAACCCTGCCATGGGCAGGGACGCCTCCCACTGTCCCAGGCTGCTCCAGCCTGGCCTGGGATGCTCCCAGGGATCCAGGGGCAGCCTCAGCTTCCCTGGGCACCCTGTGCCAGGGCCTGCCCACCCTCGCAGGGAGGAATTTCTCCCTAAAATCCCATCTAATCCCGTTCTCCTTAGGAACGGGGTGACTGAGCCGTAGCAGCAGGTGGAGATTCCAAGGAGGAAGAGAAAAGCTCACGGAGAGCCCGGGGAAGGAAGGGAAGGTGCCGTTTGCAAGGCGGCCACCAAGATGTGCCAGCAGCTCTTCCAAAGCCTCGGCAGCTCCTCCAGCTCCGCTCCAGATTTATCCCTTTCTCCCATTTCTCCAGCCCAGTTCCAGCTCTGTCGGGGACACCGAGTGCTGTCACCTGGGCTGTGCTCCTGCATCCTCAGTGCCCCAAATCCCAGAGCTCGGAGGAGCCGGGTGATCCCCCCCGAGTTCACAGCAGCCTCGGAGAGCAGCGCAGAAGGGTTTTCCTGGGAGCACTGCCAGGACCAGCTGGAGCGGGAATGCCAGGACTCGGGGATCCTGGGATGCCAAGAGGACCGAGAGCCTTCACTGCCACCCATTCCAGAATCCCACAGCCCTGCCTGGCAGGAATGGGGAACAAAGCCACCAGATGCTTCCCAGCAGCTCCAGCAGCTGCTCCCACCCATCGGGGATGCTGCTTTTAGGGAAAATCTCGGCATTTCCCTGTGCCAGGGATCCCACCCCCTCCGTGAGGAGAGGGACCAGGGCTGCTCCCAGCTCAGGTGGGACAGGAGGAGGAGGAGGAGATGAAGGAATCCTGCAGGGAGCCATGGAGACACCGGGCAGGGGCACTGGGAAGAGGAGGGTGGAGACTCCACGGCTCCTGCTGCCAGCTCGGAGGAAAGGGATGTGCCCGGCTGAGATCTCACTCTGCCTCCACCTGATTTCCACATCTCCAGCCTGATCCCTTTTTCCTGCTTTCCCTCTGGAGCTCCCCACAGGCAAAGCTCCCACAGAGAAGCAGCTGCCAGCGCTGAGCTGAGCATCCCCAGGGATGTTTAACGGGGAGAAGGGAGAGGGATAAACACCCCAAAATCCCCCCAAAATCCCTGTGTGCACCTCCTGAGAGCCAGCAGCACTCACGGGGACACTCAGCTGCTCCTCCCCAGCTCCGCTGATCCCAGAGAGGGAAAAACCACGGAACCACAGCAGGAACCATCGAGGACAGAGAGCTTTTCTCACGTCTGAGGAGCACAGCTGTGAGGAGAATGCGGCAGCACTGGGAATTTCTCCCACTCCCTTTGCCACCCTTCGTGCTTCCAGGCAAGTTTCATCAATCCACGGATCTCCAACGCCCCTGGCACGGGACAAGGTGGGACAGCCAAGCTCCAAGGGAAAGGAACGCACAAAAAGCAGGATCGGGTCTTACCTGGCGCTTTGGAACGTGGCGGACGCGGATTTTCCAATGGCCCCGAATCCAACTCCCACTGCCAGGCCCTCTGGAACAGCAAGGAAGAGCCAGTGAGGTCCAGCCCTGAGCCCATCCCTCCTCCTGTGCTCCGTGGGAGCCAGCGCTGGGGTGGGCAGGGAACAGGACCCCAGCCCAGGAGGATCCTGCTCCTTTGGATCCCAGTGAATTCAATCCAGCACTGCCCAGGGAATTCCCACTACAGCTCCCACTGTCCCCAAATCACCCAGCTGGGACACGAGGGAGCACCCAGGGCAGGGGCAGAGCCCTGCAGGGCTGGGGTGGCCCTGGGGACGCTCTGAGGGCTCGGCAGAGCTGAGGCACAGCTCTGGACAAGGCATTTCCAGCCACGGAGCTCCACAAAACCAGCCCCGGCACCGCTCTTCCCAAAGATCCCTCTGGAAGGGTGACTCGCCTGGGGAGCAGAATCCAAAGGGAAAAAGCTCCTTTTTTATGATTCCCATTCTAAATCATTTGTGTGAGGAACAGAAATAGCTCTGACAGAGGGGCAAGGCCGCGCCGAGGCCCCGCTGGGGAGCGGGACTCGGGAGTGGGAAACTCACAATTAATGGGAGCACGGATCGCAGATCCCGGGAATGAGAGGCAGCAGATGGTGCGTGGGGAAGGGCTGAGCTGCACGGGGAGAAGCTGCAGCGTGGGGGGAACCAGCTCAGGGGGAGGAGGAGGGGACACGGCAGCCTCGGGGTTTGGCCGGGTCCCCCCACGTGCCGGGACAGGACACGGAGCTGGGACCCCAAAATGGTTGGGATGGGAGGGACCCTAAAGCCCATCCAGGGCCACCCCTGCCACGGGCAGGGACCCCTCCCACTGTCCCAGGCTGCTCCAAGCCCCGTCCAACCTGGCCTTGGGCACTGCCAGGGATCCAGGGGCAGCCACAGCTTCCCTGGGAATTCCATCCCAGGGCATCCCCACCTTCGCAGGGAACAATTCCTCCCCAAAATCCCACCTAAATCCCAAGCCAGTGAAGAATTTCCCCACAGGCACCGCGGGACAAAAGCCTGGGATGAGAGAGTGAAAATAAAGCATCCCTATCCCACTTTCCACATCAGAGAGGGTTTTCCCAAGGATTTCAGCCCCTGGAGCCGCTGCCGGCTCCTCCTGCTGCCGCTGCTGCTGGAGCGGGAGAGGCTCCGCTCATCCCGTTTGATCTGGAGAACCCCCATGGAAAAGGCTCCGAGTGCATCCTGGCAGAACAAAGAGTCAGAAATGCCCAATCTCAGCCCCCGCCAGGGAAACGTTTCCATTTAACCCAAACAAAGGGATTTTGCCTCTCCTGGGCTTCCTTGGCTTTACAGTCCCAGGCACTTTATCCCGATAAGGCATTACCAGGGATCAGCCTAATCCCGGGCTCGCTCGGGGATCCTTACAAAGGCGTTTTCCTCCCTGCTCCTTTTCCAAGGAGAGGGGAAAAAAAAAAGGCTTCAAAACCTCCGTCTGGAAGGGATAACTCTGCTGGAGGGGAAATGTGGGATGATCCTGGGACACCTGGATGCTTCCCTGCGCTGCCAGATCCCAGCCAGCCCCGACACCAAAGACCTGGATGAGGATAATCTCCAAAATCCACCAGTTTCTTTTTGCCTAAAAAAAATATCCTTGAAGGAATTTTTTCCTAAAAAAATATCCTTGCAAGGAATCTTGCCTAAAAAACACCCTTGCAGGAATTTTTCCTGAAAGATATCCTTACAGGAATCTCACCTAAAAAAATTAGAATTACAGGAAACCTTGCCTAAAAAAAACCACCCTTGCGGGATTTTTTTCCTAAGAAACAACCTTGCAGGAATTTTTCCTTTAAAGCATCCTTGCGGGAATCCTGCCTAAAAAATATCCTTGCAGGAAATTTGCCCCAAAAATATCCTTGCAGGAAAATCCTGTGGGGATGCAGCATGGCAGGGAAGGAGGAGGATCCGTGGAAATGGGAAAACGAGAAGCACCTCACAAATCCCACAAAAATCCCGGGTTCGGAGGGAAGGCGGAAATGAAAGGAAAAGCAGGATTTGTCAAAAGCTTCTGCCTACGAAGGATTTCAGGGCAGGTGAGGGGAAGGAGGTGAGTGGAGGTCAGTGCCTGCAGAATTTGGGGGGAAAAGAGCAGGGATTATGGATTTAATGGCAGGAATTATGGATTTAACAGCAGGAATTATGGATTTAACAGCAGGAAATGCCTTTTTTTTTGGGTGAGGAAAGGAGAGTTTGGGATACTGAGGATCCCCTTTGCATGAGCAGGACTGTGGCCACCAGCACGGACACACGGAGCTCATCCCAAAAACTCACCCCTGTGATTAAACAAAGCACCAACACTTCCCAAAGCCCGCTGGGCCATCCCAAATCCCGCGGGATCCGTCCATCCCTCCCACTCCCCACCCCTGGCCAGGCCTGGGAGTGACACCGACCCCACTCCCACGGGGATCCTGGAGCCGATTCTCCCGGCTCAGCAAACGGGAGACGCTTCCTCCAGGAAGGTTCTCCAGCTCTGCCAATGCCTCATCCATAATTCATCCCGCTCTTGGAAGAGCTGTTAAGTTCCTAGTGGGAAATTAATCTCGCCTTAATGAGCTTTGGATCTCTCTGAGAGTTTCAGCGTGGCCCCGTCGCTGCCACTCAGAGCTTTTTCCCTCCGGACCTTCCCAGGTCCCTGTAGGAAGCAGCGTTTGCTGCTCAGGGATCAGCAGATTCCAGGGATTTTCCTGCTCCTAGGTCCCCACCACTGCAGCAACAGCAAGGAGGAGGTGAAAGTCACTTCAGAGAGGCTTTTTTCTCCTTCTGTGAAAATGGCTTGGGGTGGGAGGGACCTGAAAGTTTCCCCAAATTCCATCCCCTGCCATGGGCAGGGACACCTCCCACTATCCCAGGCTGCTCCAGCCTGGCTTTGAACAGTTCCAGGGATCCAGGGGCAGCCACAGCTTCTCTGGGAAATCCATTCCAGGGCCTCCCCACCCTCCCAGGGAACAATTCCTTCCCAATTCCTTCCCAATATCCCATCCAGCCCTGCCCTCTGGCAGTGGGAAGCCATTCCCTGTGCCCTGTCCCTCCATCCCTTGGCCCAAGTCCAGCTCTCCTGGAGCCCCTTCAGGCACTGGAAGGAGCTCTGAGCTCTCTCTGGAGTCTCCTCCAGGCTGGATCTGAAGCTCTCCATGGAGATCCCAACACCGACTGGGACAGAATTCCATTGGCCAGGCAGGATTCCAGATCCCAGCTTGGTTTGTGCCCTCCCTGCAGCAGCAGCAGCCAAAAAAACAAGGCCAGACCCCTCCTAACGACACCCCCAAACCCAAACCCCTCCCATCAGACACAAACACAACATCCCAAGGATCCATTCCCATTTTCCAGCCTCATCCGTGATTATTTGGGCTCGGAATTATTCCCTCCTCCCCTCTCTTCCCCCAGGATTTGTTGGAGGAGCACACGGTGGGACAGGGAGGGAGGAAAGCACAGCCAGAGCTGTCCAAAACACTGGCAAGAGGCAAAAGGAACCCACTTTGGTGCTATTTTACACCAAAATGCCCCGAGGGAGCACACAAATAAAAGGTGGGAGCACAGCTGGGCACAGCAACGATGGGAAGCACTCCAGGAATTCCAAGTGCACGAGGAAAAGAGGTTTGGGGGACAAAATCCCATCAAAGGGTTGTGGGGATGGCACAGGAGGAAAGCACAGCACAGGCAGGCAGGGGGAAAACAGGGAGGAATGGGATTTTGGGGATGGGAATTGCAGGAATCCAGCACAGAGCTGCTCCAGGGAGGGCTCTCCCACCCCAAAAATGGGAATTTATCCATGAAAGGCGTTCCTAAAGCACTGACCCAGCAGTGCCTGAGGTCTGGGGTGTGTGAACGCGGAGCTGAAACACCTCGGGAGCCTCTGGCGTGCCCAGACAGCTCCATCAGAGATGAGAACTGATGGTGCAGCTTTGCCTCCCGAGTTTTCCAGGGATTGGGTCCCGGCAGGGTTGTGCAAGAGGTGGTGAAAAGCAGGGAGGTGATGCCAGGGGCAGCCAACACCTGGAAAAGCAGCCGGCTGCAATTCCCAGCTCTCCAGAGCTCGGCAGCGGAATGGACGCAGAGAAAACACGAATTATTTGGGAATAAAAGAATTCAGGTGGGAAAATCCTCCTGGGATCATCGAGTGCAACATTAACCCACCAACCCCTGTCCCTAAATGTGGCTGGGTGTGGTTAAAGTGGCATTAAAAAGCGGATTTTTAATTTCCCAGGCAATTCCCAGGAGCTTTTCCTGGGAAAAGCCTCCAGACCTGGGTGCTCAGCCCAGTAAACCCAGCCCAGTGCAAGGGTTTGGATCAGGGAGGGATGAGAGATAACTGGGCAACTCCAGGCAACAGATCCAGGGAAAAAACCAGACCCAGGGAAAAACCAGCCCGGGAGAAGCCGTGGTGTTGCCTGAGGGTTTGTGGGCGTTCAGGTGGAATTTGGGAGGCAGGAGGCAATCCTGCCAATTCCTAATCCTGGTTTAACCCCCACAGGATCCAGCCCATCCTCGTCCCACCCGGTTCCTCTTCTCTCCTCCTCCCACAGCATGGAGAAAATCCTCATTTCAATCCACGGAGCTGCAGCAGCTGAGCAGGAGCTGACGGCTCAACCTCCACCTGATTTTAAGGAATTAAAGCAACTGCCCAACATCCCAAAGCTCCTCCATCCTCCTGGAAATGCCTCTCTGGAAGCAGAAAGCTCTTTCCCACAGGAACAAAGCAGAACTCAGCTAAAAGCAGGGAGTGACCCTGCTGGAAATGGGCTCTCCTGACCCCGCAGCACCTGGATCCATCAGAGATATTTAAAGTTTCATTTCCAGCACGGAAATGCTTTCTCAGGCCGCTGCTCAGCGAGGTTTGATGTGACAGACCTGAGCTCTGACAGGGACAAGGCAGGGAAGCAGCTCCCACATGCATATTTCAGTGGAATATTTCATTCCAGCTGGTGAAAATCCTGGATTTAATTGGCTTTTTGTCACCTTTGTGGCCTTCCTGCTGACAAAACACCGCCGTGTTACCGGTGCCCGTCACTGGCTGCCTCCAAAGGAGCTTTAGACAGATGAGCTGCTGGCAGGGGGACATCTGAGACCCCCCTGTCCCCCCTTTCCTGCGAGGCTGGCAGGAAAACTTCCCACCCTGGGAGACACGGAATTACCTTCCCGTGGGGCTGGGCTCACTCCCATTCCAGAGCCTCGGCCTCCATCCAGTCAGGAGGAGCAGGGGGAGGCCTGAGGGAGCTGAGCCGGCGGCCACGGAGCCAAAAACAGCCTGAGAGCAGCGCCCTTGGCTGGGGATGTCACCTGACCCCTGAGAATGTCACCTGTGTCCTTCACTGAGGGCATCACTCACACCTGGGGGTGTCACCTGATCCCTGAGAATGTCACCAGTGTCCTTCCCTGAGTGTCACCCATGGCTGGGGATGTCAGTGACCCCTGAGAATGTCACCTGATCCCTGAGACTGTCACCTGTGTCCTTCACTGAGGGCATCACTCACACCTGGGGGTGTCACCTGATCCCTGAGAATGTCACCAGTGTCCTTCCCTGAGTGTCACCCATGGCTGGGGATGTCAGTGACCCCTGAGAATGTCACCTGATCCCTGAGAATGTCACCTGTGTCCTTCACTGAGGGCATCACTCACACCTGGGGGTGTCACCTGATCCCTGAGAATGTCACCAGTGTCCTTCCCTGAGTGTCACCCATGGCTGGGGATGTCAGTGACCCCTGAGAATGTCACCTGATCCCTGAGAATGTCACCTGTGTCCTTCACTGAGGGCATCACTCACACCTGGGGGTGTCACCTGATCCCTGAGAATGTCACCAGTGTCCTTCCCTGAGTGTCACCCATGGCTGGGGATGTCAGTGACCCCTGAGAATGTCACCTGATCCCTGAGAATGTCACCTGTGTCCTTCACTGAGGGCATCACTCACACCTGGGGGTGTCACCTGATCCCTGAGAATGTCACCTGTGTCCTTCACTGAGTGTCACCCATGGCTGGGGATGTCACCCACATCCTTCCCCTGAGAATGTCACCCACACCTGGGGATGTCACCTGATCCATGACAATGTCACCTGATCCCTGAGAATGTCACCTGCATCCTTCACTGAGGGCATCACCCACACCTGGGGATGTCACCCACATCCTTCCCCTGAGAACGTCACCTGCGTCCTCCACCTCAGACCGTCACCCATGGCTGGAGGTGTCACCCCTGTCCCTCACCCGGCGCCGGTGCCTCTCCCGGCCGCCTTCCCGCACCTCCCACCTCCCTGCACGGAATGCCAGGGGCTCAGAGCGAGCGTTCCCCTCCACCGAGGTGCTCAGCGGGTGAGAACGTCCCGGTCTGTGCTGACGAGGTGACAATTAACGGGAGCTTTAACGAAAGGTCAGGGGGACCTTTCCCCGAGCGGCCGCCTTCTCCCGATCCCGCTGAGTCACTGCTGCCGGAACGTTCCGGAGGGAGCCCAGCTCCCACCTCTGGCTCCATGGGCTGCATCCCGCCCGACCTCTCTCCTCCCCCGCCTGCTCGGGGGCCATCGCGTCACAGCTCCACGGCCAACAGTCCCTGCTCATCCCTGACGCATCCGCAGGGTCCCTCTGGAATTACCCCGGAGATGGGCAGCGGCCTCGGGAGCCACATCCCAGCTGGATTTTCTCTCCAGAGCAGAGAAAATGCTGTGAAAAATTCATGGCTGTTCCGATGTGCATCTTTCCATCCCTCTGAGCCGGTTCCAGGGCCGGCACTCTGCTCCACTTCCCTGAAATTCCATGGAATTGCTGCCCCATGTGCTCCCTGCACCCACTAGCACCTTCCCTAACCTGCATCTTCCTTGCAATGCAAAGCCACAGGGAAGCTTTTTCCTCCTTTTCCTTGCTAAAAAGAACCCTTTCCAGCAGGAATGGAGGGCGCTCCAAGCGCCCAGGAACAGCCAGGGCAGCAGCACAAGTGGCAGGGGCAGGAGGAATGTTGGAATTCCAGGAACAGGCATCGCCCAGACGAGGCACAGACGAATGGGCGCAGCTAAACCGGCTCCCGTTCTCGCGCTCCGCTGAGCCCCAGCGGGTTCCCAAATCCTCATTAAAGCCAACAATTGGAAAACAGCCTCGACTCCGACAGCCCCGCGACAAAAATCATCATTCCAAATGAACGTTCCCGGCCTCTGACGGATGCGGGAGAACATTCACATAAATAATCGCCGCTCTCCGTAATTGAGACGCGATCTGGCGCTCATTGCCTGTCCCTCGGGAGGCCGAGTGCTCGGGAGCGCCTGTCCCGGGAGGATGAATCCAATCAATTTTTGCTAATGACAAAGCAACCGGCCTGGAAATCGCCTCCCTTTCCCAGGAACTCCGATGTGCCGGCACAGCACGGCACCTCTGCCATGCACAGCCCCCTCTCTTCCCCCCGGCGTTCCATCCTCAAATCCACCCAGGGTCGGCTGCGGCTCAGGAAGGAGCAGCTCCTGGTGCAGGGGATGAGCTCTGCCTGACCCTCCTGGGGCCAGGTT
Source organism: Mohoua ochrocephala (assembly GCA_013398855.1). Taxonomy (NCBI): domain Eukaryota; kingdom Metazoa; phylum Chordata; class Aves; order Passeriformes; family Acanthizidae; genus Mohoua; species Mohoua ochrocephala. The sequence goes on along the minus strand of VZTA01009019.1, from coordinate 148,654 downwards.
GAGGTTTGGAAAGCTGGAGGATCCAGGATCCCACCTGGCGACTGCATGGATTCAACCAGAGGGACAGCACTGCTGAGGGAGCTCGGCTGGGAGGTGTCAAACCCCGTGGATCAGGTCCAACCTCCCTGGGGAGCTCCCTCCTCACTGGGGGGAGGATTCCTTCTGTTTTGGACACTGACAATGCTGACACCTGCATCCCATCCCTGCATCCCATCCCTTCATCCCACCCCTGCATCCCATCCCATCCCTTCATCTCATCCCTTCATCCCATCCTTTCATCCCTCACCTGCACCCCTCAATGCCAGGAGCAGGGATTGGCACCAAGGAACAAGGGATGGGATTAAGTCCCTGTCTACCACTGGACACGACCATGACGGGGCACTGGGGTGACAATGCTGGGTCCCCACCAGGTCCCCCTGCCCCACTCAGGGACTGGGCTCCCAGTTCGGACCGAGCTGCCCGAGGAAAACCCCAGAGCACAGCCACAGCTCCCCGTGCTGCTCCCCCGGCAGCAGAAAGCAGGAGACACAGCAAGGACGTCAAAACTGGCCAAAGCTGGGAGAAGCCATAAAAAAAGCAGCGTCCAGGCAGCTCCCAGGTCCTGGCAGCAGCTGTCCCTCCCGGGGCTGTCCCCAGCCAGATGCCACCACGCTGAGGGCAGCGGGTCACACGTTACCCAGCCCCAGGGCCGCGGGCAGAGCTGCAAAGGAGTGCAGCTGAAATTGAGGTGACATTTCCCGGCCCTCGGGGCAGCCTTCCCTCCATCCTCCCTTCCCTGGGATCACGCGAAGCGGCAGCAGCACCTTCCGGAGGGATGGAGGTGGCACCGGAGAGGTGGCACCGGAGAGGTGGCACGGGGACGGGCGGGAGGTGCCTGCCCTGAATGTGTCACCCACGCCAGGAAGTGCCACTGTCACTTAAGGGTTCAGCAGGGCCTTGGTGCCAGCCCGGTGACAGGGACACGAGCAGGGGACAGTGCTGCCAATCCTGCACCAGTTATCCCAGTTATCCCTTCTGCCCCTCATTCCAAGCGCTGGGCAGAACCCACCCTACAGCTTTTGGGGTAAATCTCTCTCTCCTGGGCTAGAGGAGAAGGGAGACCCCAAAATGCCACCGAGGCAGTGCCAAACCAGGGCACAGCCTCTCGCTGCCACCTCCGAGTGCAATCCCAAGGGGAAAGAACTCGGCTGCTGTCACCTGGGCGTGCAGGAATCTTCCCCCCAGCCCAGAGCAGCTTCCCAGGAGTCTCGGTCACCCTTCCCAGAGCTGTCACCACCTCAAAGTGTCTCCTTCTGACCTCTTGTCCCTGCTGCCCACAGTGCCACCTCCCACCCTCCCTCCTCCCGCGGCAGCTCCACCTCCCCGGCCGGGGTTTGTTCCCACTCGCTCGGCCCTGCTCCTCCCGCCGTTCCTGCTCATTAAAAATAAATCAATCCCAGCTCGTTCCTGCCTTTCTGGCTCTGGGAACTGGAGAGAAAGCCCCAGCTGGAGCCCTGTGAGGTTTGGGGACGAGCAGGGGACGTCAGTGTCGCCTCGCTGTGTGACCTGAGGGCTCTGCCACGTCCCTTGACTCCTTCCCAGACCCCTCTGCTCGACAGTGGAGGCAGAACCCGGGAGCAAACCCGGAGGGGTTGGGCTGGGTGCAGAGAAGGCAAGGCTGGAGCAAAGGGATGATCCCGGGATGGGCTCGGGCTCGTGCCGGAGTCTGGGGCCTGCCCAGCCCAGCACAAAGGAAAAAGGGAATTTCAGGTTTCCGTGGCAACGTTCTGGGGGTTGGAAGCATCACCTCGTGCCTGCCTGGGAGCAGCCCCGCTGCCTTTCCTGGAGGATGCTCCAAGGCAGGGATGCTCCCAGGGATGGGGGCAGGTCCCCTGCAGTCACCTGAGCGGATTTTGGGGGTGGAACACACGTTTCCCAAGAGCCAGGGGGAAGCAAGGCAGGGAATTGTCACCGCCAACACCTGCAGCTCCTTCCCCACCTCACTGCCACCCACTGGGAAGGGACTCGGGCCTGCTGGAGCCACCAAGGGTCCCCACAAGATCCCTGTGAGGGATCTGGGAAGGGGCTGGAGCCCCAGGAACAGCTGAGGGAGCTGGGAAAGGAGCAAAGAAGGCTCAGGGGGGACCTTGTGGCTCTGCACAAGTCCCTGACAGGAGGGGGCAGCCGGGGGGGGGTTGGGCTCTGCTCCCAGGGAACAGGGACAGGAGGAGAGGGAACGGCCTCAGGCTGGGCCAGGGGAGGCTCAGGGTGGACATCAGCAGGAATTTCCCCATGGAAAGGGTGCTCAGGTGTTGGAATGGGCTGGTTTGGAGTCCCCATCCCTGGAGGTGTCCAGGGAAGGCCTGGCCGTGGCACTCCGGGCTCTGAGCTGGGGACAAGGTGGGCATTGAGTTTGGACTCGATCTTGGGAGGCTTTCCCAACCTCAGTGGCTCCGGAATTCTGAGACTCCAGGGAGAGCCCCAGGACAGGAAGATGAGCAGAACACGGCCTTGGTCCTCTCCTCGAGCACGAGGGGCTCCTGCAGCATCTCCACGCTGGGGGACTCCCCAAAATCAGGCAGCGGAGCCGTCCCTGCCTGCACACCCAGCCTGAGCTCGGAGCGGGGCAGAGCCCTCCGGGAGCATCCCGGCAGCTTCCCAGGATCCGGCCCCGGTCCCACGGGGACCTGCCAGGCTCTCCTCCCCCTCCCACGGCAGCACAAAGGGAAAGGCTGTGCAGCTCACACCTCGCTAATTGTTATTTGTGATACACCAGTAACATTTTAATTAATCTGAAGTCTTCAGCATAACAGCCACCCAAGGTACAAAGCTAAACCAGAATAAACAGGGCTTGATTAAATACATAATTAATGTTCCACTAAACCCGGTGTATATGAATATTAATTAGCAGGAAGAGGCTGCAGTTTGGCATCTCCTGTCATTATCAATTTATCCTTTCCATTGGCATTCCCAGCTTTGGAACAAATTATCCAACCTCTCCTCCACAAACACAGAGGGGCTGTGGGAGGCTGGGCTGGGGGAGTTCCGTTCTCTCCCCTCCACAAGAAGCTGCTCCCAGCCTGGGAACAAAGCCAGAGGCGCTGCCAGGACCAAACCAGCTCAGCCCTAAAAGGGGCTCAAAGTCCATCAAACAATTCCCAGCTGGCGATAAAAGGGGAGCTCATTCCCCCCTGGCACGGGAGGAGAGCAGGGACGGAGCTTGGGCCACCAGACAGAGGGAACTGAGGCAGAGTTTGGGGTTGGAGTGAGGAGTCAGAGCAGCTCCAGCCCATCAGGGGCACTCGGGCTGCTCAGAGACCCAACAGGGGGAGCATGGAGCTCCCTCCTGCAGCAAAGGGGAGCATCCCGGCCCCTCTCGGGGATGTGGAGCTGTGTGAGGAGTTAGGGAGGCGCGGGAAGGTTGGAAAACCCTTGGGAACGACCTGGACACCTCTGCGGGAAGGCAGAGGGCTCGCAGGGAAGCAGAGGGAGCACCAGCCACGGCACCAGAGCCAGGAGCTGCTGCCAGAGGAAGCTGGAGAACAGAAAGCTCTGGAGAGAGCCCATGGAGCCCTTTCAGTGCCTTTTAAGCACTTATAAAAGATGATATTCCTTAGGAGAGCTTGGAAAAGAGACAGAGAGTGGCTTTCTCCACAGGCAGCTCGTGATAGGACAAGGGGGAACGGTTTGAAAGGGGAAGAGGGAAGATTTGGATGAAATGTTCAGAATTAATTGATCCCTGTGAGGGTGGGGAGACCCTGGAATGGATTTCCCAGAGAAGCTGAGGCTGCCCCTGGATCCCTGGAAGCGTCCAAGGCCAGCTTGGAGCAGCCTGGGACAGTGGGAGGCGTCCCTGCCCATGGCAGGGGTGGCACTGGGTGAGCTTGAAGGTCCTTTCCCACCCCAAACCATTCCGTGAGTCCCTGCGGAGCACGGAGCGATTTTCCCAGGGCTCGGAGCATTCCCAGCAGCTCCCAGGCCAGCACGAGGAGCCCTCGCCCTGCGGGAGGCCGTGCCAATGACGGTGCCAGGCTTTCCCTTTCCTCCGGCAGGGCTGGAATTGAGGCAGAGATTCCAGGGGAAGCGCCGGGGCCTGCGCTGGCAAAGCAGGAGGAATTCAGAGCCCCAAATTGCCGCTCACCTGATTTCATCACAGCCTGAATTATTTATCCACAGCCTGAATTATTCATTAGGGCACAAGCGGTGCCGCCTTCCTGCGCCCTGTGGGAAGGGCTCTGGAGCACCAGGGCTCGAGTCCAGCCTCTGGAATTTGGAACCTCGGGGTGACTTTGGACAAATCCTCATGGAAAGGATTTGTCAGTCAGGGCTCTGTCATTGCCGAGTGGCCCCGGTGACACCAGCACCACCGTGGGGCTGCTGAAAAGCCACCGGGAAAGGGCAGGAGGGGGATTTTGGGGTTCAAGCCCAGCAGGGACAGAGCCAGCACTGAGCTGAGCCTCCAGGCAGGGGCTGCACTCTCACACCTCTCTGGGGACGAGGCTTTAACATCGTGACCTTTGGGATGCAGGAGAGAATTTCAGACCCTCTGTCACCCCGCAGAGGTGGCTCTGTGCTGCTGGAGGAGCGGTGAAAGGGCAGCTCAGCACCTCAGGGCCGCGTCAGCCCTGACCTCCTGCCACAGGGGACACTTGGGTCACTCCTCTGCAGAACTCTGGCCTTCGGCTGGTGACAGACAGGAGTCCCCAGGCCAGGCAGGAGGTGCCACCCGGCTCCTCACTCCCGGACACCTCGTTTGAGGGATGAAATCCAGTCACCCTTCACTCGGTGCAGACACCTCCCCTCTTTCTTCAGAGCGCGTGGCTCATTTAAAGCTCCTTCCTCGCCTCGCCTGCCAGGCCTCTGCCTCCCCCAGCGCCACCTGGAGCTGAACTACAGCGCCCAAATTACCCACCCGTAATTAATTAAAAAAAGAGGGGATGAGAAGGGAGAAATGTTTTGCTGCTGCTGACAAACTGGAGCAGGTTAATGTCCAGGAACAGCTCGTGCTGGTGATGCACGGAGGGGCAGCAAATCATTAACTCCCAGCTGCTCAGCAGGACGACCAAAGCCCAGCCAGCCCCAGGGCGGCACCGGGAGCACCCAGAGGTGCCCAGGAGCAGCTGGAAGGAGGCAATTCCCACCCCAGGAGCGTCAGGAGGCTGGAAGGGCCTGAGGAGGGAACGGCCAGGAGCTCTCCGCGTGTTCCCTTGGATTTTGTCAGTCCCAGGGAAACAGAGGAGCTGGGATTACACACCCACCACGGAGCCGTCTCAGCCGGGAAGGCCGTCCCTGCTGGAATTTAGGATGGGTGTCCTGGCACTGGATAAAAGTCACTCTCAGAGTCACCAAGCACAAGGTGATGTGTGAGGGTCCAAGCGAGCTCCACGCTGCCGGTGCCCAGCACTGGGAAAACGCGGCTCTTCCCAAAGCACTCCTTGTTCCTTCCCAAATTTACAGATCCAAGTTACGCAGAGAAGCCTCTCCCTGCCCTCCCTGCACCCAGCCCAGTCCAGCCTCCAACCTGAGCCAGGCACAGGGCAGAGAAGGGAGAAGGGAAAGATGAGGGGAGGAGAGGAGGTGGAGGAGGAGGGAGGTGGGAGGAAACCAGGAAAAAAACCCTGGAAAACGTTGCCTTATTTTACTTTCAACATCCCCAAGAACTGCGAAGCAGCCGAACGTCCTGAGCTGATCTCAAACTGATCTCATCATCTTTGATCACCTCTTTCAGCGCCACAAAGCCCAGCCCGGCAGGACTCGGCCCTCCAGGACCCCGGGGCTCCGCAATTTTCCACCCATTGTCCAAATCCGTGCCTCGAACACGGAAATGAACCCCAATTCCACATTCCCCTGCAGAGACTCGGCGCTCTGAAAGGCACCTCTTGCTGTTCACAGACACGAGAGAGGCTAAAAGGGAGCAGAATTCGTTGCCTTCCCAGCGCCGCCTTTCCCAGTATCCCCTCGGGAATCACAATTCCCACCCACGCCGGGCTGGCACGAGCCGGGCTGCAGCTGTTCCGGGCTCCCCCGAGCCCCCTCCCCACGGGGGCTCTGCTGCCAAGGCCTCACGTGGCTCAGCCCCACAGGATCTGGAACAGGATCCCGTCCAAAGGCGCCCACTCAGCGAGTGCCATCTGCGAGGGGGAGCGGGGAGGGGAGGGGAGGGGGATCCGTGTGATCCGCACGGGATGGGGCCGCCCGGGAGCGGGGATGGACGCCCGAGGCTCACCTGGGATGTTGTGGATGGTTATGGCCAGGATCATCAGCATAATCCTCCTCCAGCTGCTGCTCCCGGCCGCGGGGGCTCCGTCCCGGGGCGCCGGGAATGCCGGGGGGCCCTCGGGCAGGGCGGGCCCCGCTCCCCTCCTCCTCTGGTAGGGCTCCCCGTTCTCGGCCTTGTCTGGGGACAGAGAACACCGGGGTCAGCCAAGGTGGGCACAGCTGGACACAGCTGGGTGGCTCCTGCCTCCCTTCCCAGATGGAAAAAGCAAAGAAAAGGAACGCCACCGACCAGAGCAGGGGGTGCCCACACTGCAGAGCCCAGGGAGACCCCGAGGCAAAGCCCAAGTTCCTCCTCCTCCTCCAGGGACCTGCTCCTGGTCCCACCCAGCTCCTACCCAGCAAAGCTCCAGCCTGGCTGGGCCAAGCTCTGGGGCTCGTGAGGAGGATGAGGGTGATGAGGGTGATGAGGGTGATGGGGACAGAGCTGCCAAGACCTTTCCCCCCCATCCCAAATCTGGCAGAGCTGCAGTTCCATCGCCTTTGCCGACAAAGGAAAATCCCCAACACTTCCTTTGGATTTCACCCCTTTCCAAAATGGGGGCACTGAGCTGGTTTTAACCATTATTTCCTCCACTACCCAAAAAATTTGCACCCCTGGGTAACTCCAGGCTCCCCCAAACCTCTGCTCCCAGCAGGATTGGTGCTCTCAGCTCTCTTCCAGTCAGTTATTTGGAACCACACCCCAAAAACCCGAGCCCAAATCCAGGCTGGGAGGGGTGGAAGGATCCAGGCAAAGCCCCCCCAGCACCTTCATCACGAGCAGGGTGAGAAACGAGGAGTTCAGCTTCCTCAGCCTCCCCCAGCCTCCTTCCAGGCACAGATTTGACCCTCAGGCACCGTAATTCTGGATTTATATCACTCCCCCTGCTGCTCCTTGACCCCCCAGCTCCAAGGTTTTTTGTCTGGACAAAGGAGCTGAAATCATTTTGCTGGGATGGAAGCGGGAGGGTGCCCACCGGCATCTCTCACATCACCCAGGCTGTNAGCTGAAATCATTTTGCTGGGATGCCAACGCTGCCCTGGCATCTGCAAGCAGGATGGTGCCCACGGGCACCTCTCACATCACCCAGGGTGGGATTCCAGAGCCAATTAAGCACCCGAGCACCACGGGGCTCACGTAAATCGAGGGGTGTCACCTTGGGAAGGCAGAGGTGTCACCAACACCCCACATTGTGCCAGCTGAAACACAGAACCACACACCTGAGGGCTTCCCAAAGCAGCCCTCGGCAGCGCAGGGAACAGAACCAAGGATTTCAGGTGTTTTCATGGAATCATCCAGGTTGGAAAAGCTCTCCAAGATCATCGAGCCCAACCCCAGAGCACTGAGTCATTCCTTGGACACCTCCAGGGCTGGTGACACCTCCCTGAGCAGCCCCTTCCAACACCTGACCACCTTTTCCACGAGGAAAATTCCAGCCTGAGGCCACATCCCCTCAAGTTTCAGTACCACGAACCAGGTGAAAGACAAAACCACCTCCCCTGTGCCAGAAGTGGGCTTGAGTGGCTTCCCTCGTGTCACCTCCCCTGTGTCAGCAGTGGGCTCGGGTGGCTCCCCTCGTGTCACCTCCCCTGTGCCAGCAGTGGGCTCGGGTGGCTCCCCTCGTGTCACCTCCCCTGTGAGAGCAGCGGGCCCGGGTGGCTCCCCTCGTGTCACCTCCCCTGTGACAGCAGCACCCCTGGCTGGCCCCAGCAGGGCTGCAGAGAGCCACTGTCACCATCGCTCTGCAAACACAGCGNGGTCTGGGTGGCTCCCCTCGTGTCACCTCCCCTGTGAGAGCAGCGGGTCTGGGTGGCTCCCCTCGTGTCACCTCCCCTGTGAGAGCAGCGGGCCCGGGTGGCTCCCCTCGTGTCACCTCCCCTGTGACAGCAGCACCCCTGGCTGGCCCCAGCAGGGCTGCAGAGAGCCACTGTCACCATCGCTCTGCAAACACAGCGGGAGGCTGCCCAGACAAACATTGTCCTTGTCACCGGCCATACGGAGCCAGCCGCTCGCTGTCCCCAAATGCCAGCCCAGGCAGTGACAGCTGGTGGCAGAGCCTCAGCTCCGCTCCAGCCCGCGGGGACGGGGACAAACATTTGGTTTGAAGCGAGACGAGGACAAACAGATCCCGTGGAACAGCCCGGCCAAGGCACTGCGGGAATGCTGGCACGGAGACCCCTGGCAGAGGGGCAGCCACGGCTGCGGCCACTTAGGGATGAGATTCCCTTCTCCCAGCAGACCTCTGGATCAATTTAATCGCTTGGCACACGTCCCCCGTCCCCACAAACAGCCTTGTCCCGAGCTCACCCTGCCCAGGCCACCAGCACTGACCCACAGATGGGACAGAACACGGATATGGGGTCACCCAAATCCCTGGCTCCCTGTGGAGACACAGCCTGTATGGAAACCAGGCTGGTGANCAGAACACGGATATGGGGTCACCCCAGCCCACTTCTATCAGATTAACCTCGTTCATTATTATTTTACATCTTATNGAGAGGGGGCAGGTTTGGGATGGAGAGGGGGCTGGTTTGGGATGCAGAGGGAGCTGGTTTGGGATGGAGAGGGGGCTGGATTGGGATGGAGAGGGGGCTGGATTGGGATGGAGAGGGGGCAGGTTTGGGATGCAGAGAGGGCAGGAATCCCTCTCTGGCACCAAAGGATTTCCAGGGAGAGGACAAAGGGATTAGGGGACAGTTAGAGAAAAGAAGTCACCTTCGAGTGAGCAAACCCCAGCGTTTCTCTCTTTGGAGAAAGCTCCAAGTGTTCCATAAAACACCCCAACAGCCACAGCGGATTCTCAGGGAATCCCGGAATGGTTTGGGTGGGAAGGGACCTCAAAGCTCACCCAGTGCCACCCCTGCCATGGGCAGGGACACCTCCCACTGTCCCAGGCTGCTCCAAGCTGGCCTTGGACACTTCCAGGGATCCAGGGGCAGCCACAGCTCCTCTGGGCACCCTGTGCCAGGGCCTCGCCACCCTCCCAGCCAGGAATTCCTTCCCGATATCCCATCGAATCCTCCTCTCTTTCAGCCTGAAGCCAATCAACAAAAACAAAAGCCCGGCCCGGCCCTGTTGCTTCACTGCCACCTCCTCAGGTGCTCAGTCCCAGCTCACTTCTATCAGATTAACCTTGTTCATTATTATTTTACATCTTAGGTATTATTTTTAATTAGTCTGCTTGCTCCTAGTGGGGGGAAAATGGTGAAAATTTGCCTTTTCCAAGCATATCTGAAACCCCTCCAAGGCCAGCGGTGACAAAGGATGGGGAGATGCCACAGGGGTGAAGAAAACAGGGAAAACCCGTGGGAATTAAAAAGATTCGGTGCAGCTTTTGCAGGGAAAGTGCTGAGGGTGGGGTCGGGAGGGACGATTTGAACACAGAATCGCCTCTCCCGTAAATGATCCCTGCATCAGCCAGGGATAAAAGCAGCAACACCAAAAGCAGGGACACAATCCCGGCACCGTTTTCCCAGGATTGTGACACGGAGCCCGGACGAGGGGATGGGCTTCACTTCCAACTGCTGCTGGAAAAGATGATAAAAAAGGGAAGGATAATGACAGCCCAGCGATGCCACCACTGCCAGCACCGGGACAGCCTCACGCCCCCGAGGAGCATTCCCAGCTGGAAACGCCGGGCTTGGGGGGAACAAAACAGTCATTAGGGATAAGCACGGGCTTGGCTGGGAATCAGGAAAGCCTCAATGGCAAATTGGAGTGGAGATAAGAGCAGAACAAGGGCCGGGCTGTAAAGAAGAGCTGACACCACAGACAGGCTGCTCCCAGATCCGTGCCAAGACAATTAGGTGGCAAACAACTCTCTGCGCCACAGACGTGATTCGAAATCTCGTTCACAAAAAAGTCCTTTAGATATTCCACCCCATTTATCATTATTGAATTTCTTAGTAAAGCTGCGGGGCAAAGATTCTGCCAAAAGTTTAATTACATATGTGCAGCCTGCTGCATTTTTCATATCCTCTGCAGCCAGCGCTGGAGAAAAGATAAATGGCTTTGAGCGTGGCTTAAACTGCTGCTGAAGTGAAAAAACCGACTGGCTCCTTATCAGCATGTGAAATGGCTTTTTATTTCTGATTATTCCTTAATGAAAACTGTTTGCATTAGCCGTGAGCTCAGCTCTGGTGCACAAACACACCGAGGCACTGTTGACTCCGGGCTCCAAACCCCTCCTCCTGCGCTTCCCTCAGCTCCCAAATCCAAAGCCTGGATCCAAACCCAAATCCAGCCCCCGGAGCTCTCCAGATTTTCACCACACCTGCTCCAAAGCCCTTCTCCTCCTCCCCATTTAGGCCTGGCTTTAACCTCTCCTAAGCCCTGGGGTTCAGAGTGCTCCGGGCTGCTCAAACTCCCTCCTGGCAAAGCTTCGGAGCCCGGGCATCCCCTCCGAGGTGGTTTAAGACCCATTTTAGTCCCGGTTTAGCTGCAAAGCCCCTGCAGACAGCCCGGGGGGCAGGAGGGGCTGGCACCCTCTGGCACAGGCTCGTCCTCCAGGCAGCATCCCAACATCTCCTCTCCCCACGCTGGAACGAACCCACTGAGGACAATCTGGAGCTTCCCTCGGCTGGAGATGCTGGAAGGAAAATCGTTCCCAGCTCCAAACCCCTCCTCCACCTTTCCCCCCATCCATTTCCCCATCCAGTCCTTCCAACAAGGCTCTGCCTCACCAGGAAGCTGCCCACGGTCAGGGGAGGGATCTCCAAGCTCGGAGGCTCCGGGGATTTCTTCCTTCGGCTGAACTCGCAAGGGCTGAGCTGGTTCCAGTGCTTGGATTTGTCAGCTCCCATCTCCGAGGTGTGGGAGAAGGGGAGGAGAGGCAGCGCCAAGCACGGATGCACCACAGACTTATTAAAATCCGTAATTAACTGCTGCTCGCTGGCTGTTGGTGACAATTATTTGGTGTTGATGAATAGGGGAGAGGCAGAACAGCCTCAAACGCTCTCCTGCTGTATAATTCCAGCGGCACCGCAGCTCGGAGCTCAGGTAACACCTGGAGGGAGCAGCAGAGCAGCACAAAAGCTGCTGCTGCTGCCAAATTCCTCCCCGAGCCCCACAAAACCTCCCACCCTCCTCGTTCCCAGCACCTGCAGCTGGAAATCTGGGTTATTCCTGGGTTTTCCTGTCCCAGGAAAAGCAGGAGAGCTTGGACTGAGCCCGGTCTGGGCGTGGGGAAGGGGAGAAGGAGCAATTTCCTAAAGAAGATGCCAAGGGCAGGAGCTGGCAGCCCTTCCCCAGGAACACAAAGGAATTGCAGTGAAATCCTCACCCTTAATGGCTGAGATAAATCAGAATCACTTGGAAAATCTCTCTGATTCCCAGAGGCTCCCCAGACAGCCCCAGCCCCGTTTCTCCTCTCCACAAACCCCCGATGCTCCCTTAGCTCTGAGGAGATGGAGGGAATGGGGCCCTCGGGATTCACCCACCGGGGCTGCACCTCCTGCTGTGGCACAGAGGTGAAGCTTCTCCATGGATCCACAGAGACCTCGGACAGGGGATCCGAGGGGAACCAGCCCGGGAAGGAGCATCTCTCCCACACCCAAGGGCTGAGGGAAGCAGGGGAGGGTCGGCAGCTCCATCCCCCTGCACACCTCACACCCAGCCCCTCTCCAGCCTCTCCTTTTCCTGCTTGTTGGGCCCATGAGGAAGCCCCAGAAGAGAAACTGGATCAAAATCCAGAGCCTTGGGAATCGGAGCCCCACAGGATCCCAGGAGTGCTCCACAGCACGCTCTGCTTCCCAAGGATCCCACCCATGTCCTCCTTCAGCTTTCCCTGTTCTCAAAGGCTTTTTCCAAGGACACCACCCATGCCTTCCCTCAGCTTTCCCTGTTTCCAAAGGCTTTTCCCAAGGACCCCACCCGTGCCTTCCCTCAGCTTTCCCTGTTTCCAAAGGCTTTTTCCAAGGACACCACCCATGCCTTCCCTCAGCTTTCCCTGTTTCCAAAGGCTTTTTCCAAGGACACCAGCCCTGTCTTCCCTCAGCTTTCCCTGTTCTCAAAGGCTTTTTCCAAGGACACTACCCATGCCTTCCCTCAGTTTTCCATTTTCAAAGGCTTTTCCCAGGATTTCTGGCAGCCCTGGAGCTGAAGCCACCAGTGCCACTGCTCTCCCAGTGCCCCTCAGTAACCAAAGCCCCTCCCTGCTGCCGCCTCCTCCTAAAAGTTTCCCCCCATCCTCGTTTTCCTCATCCTTTTCCCAGCGCAGCAGGAATTCCAGGGAGCCCAGAAGGGCCTGGATATGCCGGAGAGCAGATGGGTGTTAGGGAGCATCTGCTGCCACACAGGAAGCGCTGCTCTTATCTCCCACCTCCAGAAGAGGTTTTAATTACTGCCAGTAATTAAGCACAGCACGTCCTGGGGGAGAAGTGCCAGCCCCTCACAGACAGGTACGGGGTGGGGGAGAGGAAAGCTGCATCCCACGGGCTCCCAGCCAGGTGGAATCCCGGGATCCACACCTCTGTCAGCTCTGACGGCACGGATCCCACCGGAGCTGGATGTAAAACTGCCAGGGAAAAGCTGCTCCTGCAAGGAACGAGCCCCCAAAGCTGGGAAAACGCAGCTCTTGGAAAGTTTACACTCAGAGAACCAAAAACGCTGGAAAAGAGGCTCCGTGGAGCTGCCCAACTATGGTCAAAATAAGGATTTCTTTTTAAAAATAGCTTTTATTTATTGCTAGGAAGGCTCAGGGTGCTTGAGCAGAGAGCACAGGCTTCCCATGCTCCAGAGCCCAGGGATGCAGCGGGAATGGGACACCCTGGGCAGGGTGTGTGACTGCAGCCCCAACCTGCTGTTCCCACACGGAACAAACTCATTTCCCAGCGTTTCTGGCACATCAAAGAGGTGCTGAGGCTTCCAGAGGAGGATAAAGAGTCAGGACTCGGGGTCTGCCAGGGGCCTTCATCCAGCAGGAATGACTCCCACGTGCTCCCCGAGACTGGATTGGTGCTGGGATCTGCCTGGAGTTTGGAGGCAGGAGGATGCTGGAGCACCAGGCTGGACTGTGCCAGCACCAGCAGCTCCCTCCTTGCACCAAACCAGGCCAGAAGCACCAAACACAGGGAGTTCAACACCCAAATTCCTCCTCGAGTGGCACTTGGAGTGCAACACCCGAATTCCAGCTCAAAAAATCACCCAGAGCCTGACACCCAAATTCCAGCTCAAAAAATCACTCAGAGCCCGACACCCAAATTCCAGCTCAAAAAATCACTCAGAGCTTGACCCTCAAATCCCTTCTCAAACATCACTCAGAGCCCAGCACCCAAATTCCTCCTCAAACATCACCCAGAGCCCAGCACCCAAATTCCAGCTCAAAATATCACTCAGAGCTTGACCCCCAAATTCCTCCTCAAACATCACTCAGAGCCCAGCACCCAAATTCCTCCTCAAATGGCACTTGGAGCACAACACCCAAATTCCAGCTCAAACATCACTCCAGGAACAATCCAGCCCGAAAAGACCCCCAGAAGCTTCCAGCACCCCCCCAATTTCCCACTGGGAGGGGACAAACTCCCTCAGCGAGGCACAGGACCTCACGGTGACGGTGCCACCAGGGCTGCTCCCAGCGAAGGCACAAAACGCAGGTGACAGAGGTGACACAGCACGTGGTGACAACACGTGGCACAGCCCTGGGGTGCCGCAGGCTGGCAGCACGCAGGACTAATTCCCAAACCCTCCCTGACCTCACAGCTCCGTGTCTGAGGATTAATTCCTCGGGCGGGAGCGGCGGCACCGCGTTCGGTGTCGTTACATGCACCGGGTCCTTTTAAGCAAACTAATTCCTGCTCCCTTCCAAGAGCTCCTGAAAGAGCTCCCAGTAGATGAAGTGCTTGGCTGGAATCGTTTGATGCCGGAATTTTACACATCCCAGTTAATTTTAATCACTTCATTTCCGAGGGCTGAGCCACGCTCGCGTCTCCCAGCCCTTGGCGGGGAACAGCTTCTGACGGGAGCGGGATCAGACACGGAGAAATCTCCGAAGGAAGGCAGGAAAAACCCACAGCCTCATTCCCCACTTGAGAAGAAAAGTGGGAATTTATCAGGAGCTGTTAAGGAACCAGGCAGCAGCAGGCTGGGATGATAACGTTGGAGCCGGGGGGACGGGGTTGGTGCTGCTCCTCCTGAGCTTGGCAGAGCCTTCTCCTGCCATTCCCACAGGACCCTGCCATTCCCACAGGACCCTGCCATTCCCGCTGGATCCTGCCATTCCCACAGGATCCTGCCATCATCCCAGCACCCCCAGGAACACCCACACGTGCCCCAGCTGTGCCTCCTGCCCAGGGAGGCTCCGGCACTGCCCCCCACACACCTGAACGAATCCATTTATTGCCGCGTTATTCCTGGCTCGTCTTCCCTGTGCCCCTCCCTCCCGCCTGTCTTTTTTAAATAATTCCATCCTAAAGCATGGAAATCCGTGGAGCAGGAATTCGGGCTCCAGGAGCAGCTCTCAGCACAAACACAGCCACACTTTCCTGGAACAGAAATGGGGTTATTCCCACATTTCCTTACTGTCCCAGACACCAAACCAGGGATGAGGACGAGCAGCTCAATTCTTGCTCTCCACGATCCCTCTCATTCTTCCCCCCTGGAATTCCCACTCTCTGGAGTCACCTGCTGCTCCTTTCATTCTGAAAGGACACGGTGGCTTCAGCTGGAAAAACTCTCTCTGCACATTAATTAATTTAAAAATGGAAATAAATCAATAAAAGCATCCGATCCCAAGGGTTTAAGCAGAGATGGAAGCGACCAATGGAGGGGTGTCCATAATTATGGAATGGTTTGGATGGGAAGGGACCCCAGACCCACAGGGACAGGGACACCTCCCACTGTCCCAGGCTGCTCCAAGCCCCTCCAGCCTGGCCTTGGACACTCCCAGGGATCCAGGGGCAGCCACAGCTTCTCTGGGAAATCCATTCCAGGGTCTCCCCACCCTCCCAGCTGGGAATTCCTTCCCAATATCCCATCTAACCCTGCCCTCCAGCAGTTTAAAACTCCTTCTCCCTGGCTCCCTGCAAGCCCGTTCCTAGAAGGAATTCCCAGGTCGCGTTTGCTGCTCAGCAGCTCCCAGTGCTCTGGGATAAAAGCACAGCTGGAGAGACACATCTGGAGTTCCCATCCTCATCCCCCACCCAGCACAGGGAAACGGCACCGAAATCCCAGGCTGGGGCTGGCAGGGCCGGGCACACACCTGGGAAAAGGGGCCCCTCCCAGAGCCAGGGAAATAAAACAAGGAATCGATTTCTGAGGAACATAAATAAAGTGCTCCTTTGTTCTCGGCCCTTGGACTTACAGAATCAATCCTGGCTCCCTCTGGAGGGACAAGAAGATTGGATTTTTGCCTGTTCTCCAGGAATAACCAAAGCATCAGGCTGCTTCCGGGAGCACAATCCATCATCCTCGGAGCCGGGTGGGATGGGGAGTGGGATACCCTGGTGGTACCACACCCCCCCGAAGGAATCTCACACACATCCCCCTCCTCAAGCCACAGAAGCCAATTCCAGCAGAACAACGGGATTTGTGCACACAAAGTGGATTTCAAAGGGATTGTGGGATGGGAAGAGACCGGGGACAGCCAGGTGAGACCCCACATCATCCCTCCTGTGGGATATGGGGGAGCCACATCCCTGAATCCCCCACAGAGGGGCTGCACCCCGACAAACCCCGTGGGGAGGAGAGCAGGAGATTCCCCATCTCCCACCCCAGAGCAGCAGGAAAAACCCGCAGCAGGAAAACACCGACGGGGAAGGAAATGGCTCTGAAGAGAGCCCCGCTGGCTGAGCAGGAGACACTCCCCACATTCCCGCCAGGATCCCGGTTTTATTCCGAGTGCAGCTCTCCCCAGCCCTGTTCAATGTTTCATGTTCCTATTTTAGGGATAAAAGCAGCGAAGCAAAGCCGGGGCCGGGAGCGACGTGGCCAAAGGGAGGATTCGGGAAGAGGCTCCGGCTCAGGGCCTGGGATTTTTCCTTCCATAAACTCTGATTTATGGATCCGGGATGAACGGCTCCAAAGGGAGGACTCCTGTCTCTGGCAGAAGGACAAACAGGCTGTGGCTCCAGCCCAGAAATCCGGGATGGCTCCAGGGGGGTCAGGGAGCAGCGGGATTCCCTCGCTCCAGCCCCGCAGGAAGGACACGCCACCGTCCCAGGGGTTGGACAAACCTGTCCCCACAGAGGGGACACCAACCATGCCCAGCATCGGCCTCACCCCAATCCCAAATCCCAGGGGCTGCTGGGGGAGAGCAGCAAACACCTCCCCAAAAAATCCATTCTGTAAAAAACCCGGGATTCTGAACCACCCCTGGCGTTTATGCCAGAAGGAGCCGGGTTCGTTTTTCTCCTCAGAATCCCAAGCAAATGGATGTCCCCGAGGCCGAGGTGGGAACGCAGGGATGACTCAGCCGGCGCTGAGCGGGCCGGGAATTCAGCTGGGAACAAAATAAATCCTCCTCTTTCCATGTGCCTGCTGCATTTCCATCAAGGATCCTTTCACACAGCCCTGAGCTGCCTTCCCGTGGAAAAGCCCTCAGCTATCCCGGCTGCTCCTGCTCCCAGCTGGAGGCACCTCGGATCCCTGCCCACGGGATCCGGATGGGTCTGACAACCCCAGACCCCGACCAGGAAAACGCCGGCAGGGAGCACGAAACGATGGAGATTTTGCAGGGATTTGGCACCTCCCTGGGCACGGCCAAGAGCCCTGAGGCACCTCACTGCAGCCTGGGATCCACCTGGAAAAGGATGGAATCGTGGGGTGCTTGGGGTTGGAAGAGACCTCACTGCACCCCGAGATCCACCTGGAAAAGGATGGAATCGTGGGGTGCTTGGGGTTGGAAGAGACCTCACTGCACCCCGAGATCCACCTGGAAAAGGATGGAATCGTGGGGTGCTTGGGGTTGGAAGAGACCTCACTGCACCCCGAGATCCACCTGGAAAAGGATGGAATCGTGGGGTGCTTGGGGTTGGAAGAGACCTCACTGCACCCCGAGATCCACCTGGAAAAGGATGGAATCGTGGGGTGCTTGGGGTTGGAAGAGACCTTTAAGTGCCCTGGGATCCACCTGGAAAAGGGTGGAATCATGGAGTATTTGGGGTTGGAAGAGACCTTTAAGTGCCCTGGGATCCACCTGGAAAAGGATGGAATCGTGGGGTGCTTGGGGTTGGAAGAGACCTCACTGCACCCTGGGATCCACCTGGAAAAGGATGGAATCGTGGAGTGCTTGGGGTTGGAAGAGACCTTTAAGTGCCCTGGGATCCACCTGGAAAAGGATGGAATCATGGAGTACTTGGGGTTGGAAGAGACCTCACTGCACCCCGGGATCCACCTGGAAAAGGATGGAATCGTGGGGTGCTTGGGGTTGGAAGGGACCTTTAAGCTCATCCAGTTCCACCCCACGGCCACGGGCAGGGAATTTTTCCCTATCCCAGGTTGCCCCAAGCCCCATTTCAAACAAAACCAATGGAATTCCCCAAAGTGCCTCTTGCCGGGATGGGACATTGGGCACTGCCCCCATTCCCACCCTGGAGAGGATTCCCGGCTGGAAAGAGCCCAACAAACATTTCCTTGATTAATTTGAAATCTGAGCAGCTCCTGCAGACGCCCCAATTCCCTCCCGGGAGCAGGGAAGGCACCAGGGCCCACCCCCCACCTCCCCGTTCAAAGGGAAGCGACGCCCCTTGGCAGCCAAATAAATAAATAAGCCCCGTTTTAATTACACTTAATTGGGAATTCAGCGCCGCCTCAGCCCGGCTTTCACCATCTGCTGCCACAGATCCATCCCGGGCCTTTGAAGGGAAGCGATCCCAGCTCTGCTTCCCCTCTCCAGAGGCCCTCGGGGCTGGGGTTTTATCGTGGAGCATCGCCCGGGAGAGGGAAGAGGGCCCGGGGTGAGCTTGGAGCTGCGGGAGGAGCCCGGAGGGGCCGGGATCTGCTGGGCTCTGGGCCCTGCTGATAACGCTGGTTCAGAGATAAAGGGCTTTGCTTGGAGCTGGTGACAAAACAGATGAGAAGCCAGCAGGTCTTGGAAAATAAAAATAACAATAATAAAAAAAAAAAATTCAAAAA
>VZTA01009019.1:111696-126322 GCA_013398855.1 Mohoua ochrocephala | reverse complement strand
CCACCCACCCAAGCCAAGCCCCAGCTGGGCCTCAGATTTGCTGCAGCAGCTCCAATTTAAGGGGGGGGAAAAAAAAAAAATACAATTTCTAGGCAATGAGGTTTCTGCGTGGTGCTCCCAGACCTCCGGGCTCATTTAAGTAACGAGCTTAACAAAATTTCATTTCTTACGGACGCTGCTGCAAACCTGGGGCTCTTCTTCCAGCTAATAAATCCGTCTGGATCCACTCCCTGAGCAGCCAGGCAGGGCTAAAATTCCCTCAATCACACCCTGGCAAAAGCCAACTGAGTCATTACAGCAAACCCCGACTCCCTTCAACACCATCGGCGACCTCGCACTCCTGCAGGCAGAGGCACAGCAGACACCGGGATCGGGGAATGGGGTGGGCAGGGAGGGAAATTAAAGATGATCCAGTCACGGGAAGGGACCCCTCCCACTGTCCCAGGCTGCTCCCACCTGGCCTTGGACACTTCCAGGGATCCAGGGGCAGCCACAGCTCCTCTGGGAATTCCATCCCAGCCCCTCCCCATCCTCACAGGGAAGGATTTTGTCCTCACAGGGAAGGATTCTGTCCTCACAGGGAAGGATTTTGTCCTCACAGGGAAGGATTCTGTCCTCACAGGGAAGGATTCTGTCCTCACGGGGAAGGATTCTGTCCTCACAGGGAAGGATTCTGTCCTCACAGGGAAGGATTTCTCCCTAACATCAATCCAAACCCACTCCCTGTCAGTTTGAAGCCGTTCCTCCCTGTCCTGTCACTCCACGCCTCCTGGAAAATCTCTCTCCAGGAGACAGACACACATCCCTGCCTCTGGGGTGGATGGTGAGCAGCACAGACGCTGCTGCTTCTCCTGCTGCTGCTTCCCCAGACATTTCTTTGCACTTTGGGTCAGCAGCCAGCACAGAAATTCCCGCTGCCCTTCCCTCCCTGGAGCCGGAGCTGTGCCGGGCGCCGAGGCCGCGCTGAGGCCGCTCTGGGCTGGCCACCAAAGGAGTATTTGGGGTTTTATCCAGCTTTACACCCACATTGCTGTGCCCTGATCTGCCCCAGCACCTTCCCAGAGCTCTCCCAGCTGCGGCGGAGCAGCGAGGATGTTCCAGGGGAGCGGAGGAGGCTGCTGGGAATGGCATCTCCCACTCGGCTCCGGAGCGGCATCGGCTGAATCAGCGGCAGGAGGCCGGGCTGAGGCATCGGCTGTTCCATACCCAGCTGCTCTGAGCCACAGCTCGGGTTTCCAGGTGCTCTGCCACCCGTAAATCCTTTCTGGGAACTGCCCCAGAACACGGCGCTGCCCCAGCGGGGTCAGGCCTGGCCTCGGGCCCCACGCTGACCCTGCCCCGGCCCCGTTTCCTCCGCGCTGAACGCCTGGAAAACCCAGCAGGGATGGGCTGGCCCCAGCCCTGGGGCTGCCCAGAGGGGTTTAGGAGCGGGGCAGGGAGGGCACAGCCCACCCAGGGCATTCCTGGTACCCCCAGCAAGGCAGGAACCCCCTTGGGCCTCATCCCCATCCCATTCCAAAGCACGGGAATACAAATCGCAGCCCTTCCCTATACCCGGAGCTATCAGAGCCAAGGTTGTTCTGTCTCTCCCTTGGAGTAATTAAAGCCTGGTGATTATCCCACTCATCAAACGGAGTCTAGACAGACTTTGCAGTGCAATTCAGGGCGAATCCACCCATCCTCCATTTCCCGGGGATACATGCACACCTTACTCCAGGCACCCACGAGGCAGCGCAGGCAGCTTTTAGCAGCGCCCAAAAAGTCTCCTTTCAACCAGCACCGGCTGGAGAGGGGCTGGAGCAGCAGGAGGGATGGAAAACCAAAGGATTTGAGATGATGGGGAGGAAGAGCCATGGAATGGTTTGGGTTGGGAGGGAGCTTAAAGCTCATCCCGTTCCACCTCCTGCCACGGGCCACCTTCCACCAGCCCAGGGTGCTCCCAAACGCTGCTGATTGAGGGGGAAAAAAAAGCAGCACGAGGCTTTTTTCCTCCCCGCAGGGCAGATGGGGGACAGGTCTAACTCCCACCTTTCCTGCAGCTCCCTCTCCCTAGGTCTGAAGGAAACCTCCCGGCTCGGTGACAGCTCCCAGGATCCCAGCTCTGAGTGTGAGCACACTCCAAACCCTCCCACAGCCACGCTAAAAATGCATTTCCAGCTCCACACGAGACCTCAGACACTCGGAAAAGGCGCTGGAGAGACGCAGGGTTCCACATTTTCCAGCCATCCCCATCCCAAGCTTCCTGCTCCTCACCCCCCATCCATCCCCAGGCACTGAAGACAACTGGCAGAACAAGGCAGCTGCTGCTTTGGGATTTTCCTTTGTTTTCACAGCTTTAGCGATTTAAAAAGATGTAAATATGAAGGAAGGGTCAATGATTCAACAATGATTAAGCCTGAAATATTCCACTTAGTACCCATTAGACTTTGAAAACACCCATTATGTTCCCAGAGCGTTCCCCAGAGAGCCCAGGCAGGCGCTAGCCAGCTCTGGGGAAAGCAGCTTTCTTGGAAAGCTGGGGGAATCTTGTGAAAATCCCGAGTTTATTTCAGTAGAAAGAAAAGGAAAGAGAAAAAAAAAAAGAAAAAAAAGAAAAAGACAATAAAAGAATTAATGTATTGTAGGTCCTTAATACCATTTCCCCAGAGAGAGGAAAAAACAACAAAGCCTGATGGAAACGTTCTATTCCCAAAACCATTTGCACTGTTTTTGTCTGCAGCTAAAAGGAGACGATGGAAACATCAAAACCTCGGCAGCTCGAGCTGCTGGGAACTGCAGGGCCGAGCCCTCCTTCCTTCCCTGCAAGGATAAAATTCAACTGCACCTGAGAGGGGAAGTTTCCACCTGACACAAACATCGAGCCCCCCTGCAGCTGCCTCCGAAGGACTCGGAGAATGCAAAGCCGAGCACAAAACATCTTCCCATCCCTCTGGAAAAAAACCCAGGCTGGTGTTTGAAATCCCGAGGATTTGCAGCACTTTGGGAAACGTGTAATTAAGCAATGTGGTTCAATAAAAGAGGCTGATTTAAGAGGGGAGCGGCGCTGCTCCTCGCAAAGGGAAGGATCGTTCCTTCGAATCAATCTGCTCCCAATTGCACTCGTGATGTTCTGAACCACTATTGCAACCAAATGATCAGAGGAGAAATAAAATTAATTTACTAAATCGCATTTTCTTCCTCTCCTGGAAAGCTGTCGAGAGGAGGAAGAGCCAATTGTGCTGTCTCAGGGGACGTGTCCCCACCACCCACCCCAAACACGCCCTGGGGCTGGGGAACTCCAAAGAGGCGCCCAAAATTCCTTCTTTAAAATCTGTTTAAGGAGGGAAGAGCTGCCAGCAGGACCTCGTGTTCCACCTCTGGCAGCTACAATTGGATTCACCCCCGGAATGAGGAGGGACAGCCAGGCCCAGCTCGGACTGGAGGGGCAGAGGCTGAACGGGGCAGGGTCAGCAGAGCCCACGCTGGAAATAATCCGAGTAAAGCCGAGGATTTCACCCCCCTCAGCACAGCAGAGAGCTCCTGGTCAATAATTCATGGCCCAGACAGTGCAAATGGCTTTGAGAGCTGGAGGAGAAACCGAAGGAATGATTTTTGGGATAAGAGGCAGCAAAAAGGGACAGACCCGGAGAGGGAGGGGAAGGAGCCCTTGGCATGGGCGTGGGAAAAGCCCTGGAATTTCAATCCCATCCGAGCCAGCCCCGGTGCCAGTGGAACAGGGGGGGTTCTGTGCACTCTGTGGGTGGTGCCAGTGGAACAGGGGGGGTTCTGTGCACTCTGTGGGTGGTGCCAGTGGAACAGGGGGGGTTCTGTGCCCTCTGTGGGTGGTGCCAGTGGAAAAGGGGGGTTCTGTGCACTCTGTGGGTGGTATATGACAGGATGCTTGCCTGGGTGCAGCCCAGCTCTACCTATCCGGATGGACAGCTCGCTCCCGACGTCCCGGCCAGGGGCCTGCTCCTGCTTTTCCTTCACGGCTCGCTGGTCACAGCTCAGGGCCAGGGCGGCGTGGGAAGGGCCAGTGAACCCCTGCAAGGCAACACAGACACGTCAGGACATCCCAGAGCTGCCCCTCAGCCTCCTCCCAGCCCCATCCTCTGGCATCGGGGGGGTTGGGATTGAATGGGATTGACTGGGATTGATTGGGATTGAATGGGATTGAATGGGATTGAATGGGATGTGTCACAGCAGCTTCTCACCACTGCCCCAAGATGTCTCATTCGGGCTTGAAAGGGACCCTAAAGCCCATCCAGTGCCACGCCTGCCATGGGCAGGGACACCTCCCACTGTCCCAGGCTGCTCCAAGCCCCAATGTCCAGCCTGGCCTTGGGCACTTCCAGGGATCCAGGGGCAGCCATAGCTTCCCTGGGCACCCTGTGCCAGGGCCTCAGCACCCTCCCAGGGAAGGATTCCTCCCCTGTGTCCTGTCACCACAGCTCCTGATAAAAAGGAATCCAGGCTGGCATTTCTGGATGTCCTCAAACCCACCTGGGGCTACAAAACCAGGAAGAACCATGGGATTGGAGGCACCAGAGCGCAGCTGGGAGAAGGTGGTGCTTTGTGACCTGGTGTCCCCAGGACCCCAAGTCCCCTTCTCTCTGCAGGGCTGGGAATCCACCCCCAGGAGCATTCGCAGGGAGGGATGTCCAGGCTGGGATCACCTGGAATCACCCCCAGGAACAAACCAGCACCCCTGAGGCAGGCAGGTAACAGGAGCCTCACTGGGGAGGGGGGGTCACAAAACCAAAATAAAGGTTAGAGATGAATAACTCAATTGTCTCCTCTCCCTCATTTGCATAATGAGCCTGAGCAGGGCTATTAATACTGAGCACAGATCTGCAGCTCGGCCCGGAGAGATCTCACCTCCCCTAACCCGGCACCTCCAGCCTGAGGGGCTGGGATTGAATCCCTCTGGGAGGTGGGAGACCCTCCCCTCCCACCACGGCTGCAGCTCAGAGCCCGGGAGCAGCAGCAGCGGGGAGGAACGGGGGAGTTTTCCAGCAAAAACCTGGATGAGGAGACACAGGAAAGGAAGAGGGGAACTTCACCTGGATAAGGAACGAAGAGACTGGGAAGGGGAGCTCAGGGGCTCGTCCTGCTGCAGGGTGGTGTCCCTAAACAAGGAGGCAGTCACGGGATCATCACAGAATCCTGGAATGGTTTGGGTGGGAAGGACCTTAAAGCTCATCCCATCCCACCCCAACCCCTTCCACTGTCCCAGGTTGCTCCCAGGCCCTTCCAGCCTGGCCTTGGACACTTCCAGGGATCCAGGGGCAGCCCCGGCTCTTCTGGGAATTCCATCCCAGCCCCTCCCCACCCTCCCAGGGAAGGATTTTCTCCCAATATCCCATCTGTGCCTGCCCTCTGGCAGTGGGAAGCCATTCCCTGTGTCCTGGCCCTCCATCCCTTGTCCAAAGCCTCTCTCCATCCTTGTCCAGTCTTCTCCTACTAAACCCAACCAGATTTTCACCCCTGCAAAGGGAGCAGCACCCAGAAACACCAACCCCAAAGCGATCCCCACAAAACCTGCACCGAGACGGAGGCAATTCCAGCCGGATTTGGGAAAGCCAGGTCCCCTCCCTGCTGGTGGGGACAATTTGTGACAATATTGGTGACCTTCAGGAAAGCACACGACTGATCCCAGCTGAGGCTGCTCTGAGTCATCCCAGCCCGGTGCCTGCAGGAGGCCCTTAATTGGAATGTGTCAGTGGGTTAAGAAACATTGGAAAGGGAAGAGGAAAGGCAACTGGCGTTAATTAGTTCATGGCAGTAATTAGCGTCAGCTGAAATAACCACGGGGGTTGATTAGCGAGAGGCGGGGAGAGATTTGGACAGGAGGAACTTGGAGGAAAACTATTCTGGGATGTGGGAGTTCCCATTGCACCAAGTTGTGGGGTTGGGCCTGGCCCTGCGTGGAGAAGAAAACGAGGGGAAAAAATATCCTTTATATAGGGAAAAAAGTGTCCTTTATTTGGTAAAAAGGTGCCCTTTATATAGAGAAAAAGGTGTCCTTTATATGGGAAAAAGGGGATCCTTTCTATGGGAAAAAGGTGTCCTTTATATGGCGGAAAAAATTGTGATTGTCCCACCTTTACATGGGAAAAAAGGTGTCCCTTATATAGGAAAAAAGGGGATCCTTTTCGATTAAAAAACTGGGTATTCTTTTAGATTAAAACCAAAAATGTATCCTTTTAGGCAAAGCAAGGATTTGGGATCACACTCCACTGCCCAGCAGCCTCCTGCCCAGGATTTTAATTGATCTGAAGCCAATTTGAAAACCAATTGAAGAGCGAGTGACACCTCTGAGAAAGAATCTGCTCTTCTCCTCCTGGCCAAGGGAGGAGAATAAATTCATAAAGAAATAGTGATGGACTGAGAGAGGTCTGGGGAAATCTCTCCATCCCAAAGCTGCAGGTGCAAAGCTCCTGCACACCCGGCCAGAACCCAGGGCAGCAATTCCCCCCTTCCCACGTGGAGCATCTCCAGCCCCACAAGCAGCAGGAAGGAGCCCTGCAGCTGTGGCAGCGCTGCCGTGGGGGATCGGGAAGGAAAGGTGCATCCACAGAGGAAAAATCCCGGCGTTTTCCAGCAGATCTGCTCCAGGAGCAGCTCCCATCAGGCTGAACCCTCCTTCATCCCGGCAGCAGCCAGAGCCTCCCCTAATAACCGCAGCAGGGAAGTTAAGTGGGTATTAGGGAAGGCTGGTCTGGGTTTATCTGCAGCTAATGGCACCTCGTGGCAAGGCCGTCTCACTCCCTGCTAATCACTCATCATTCCTGGGACCTGCAGCTTTAATCAGCAGCCTGGCAGGGCAGGGGGAGCAAATCAGCTCCCTCCGTGTCACCACGAGCCCTGGGGTGACCCTGGAGCTGCCCCAGCTTCGGGGGATCCCAGCTGGTGGAGACCCTTGGCAGTGCCAAGATGTGCACAGCGGTGCCCTGAGCTGGCGGCACCAGAACCCTCAGAACAATTCCAGCAGGAGGGAGGCAAAGTTATCAAAAAACCCCCCAAATCCTGAAAAAATCAGGAATGGGAAGGAAGAATCCCACAGCCCTTCCAATCCAGGCATGTTGGAGCCTGTCCCAGCCAGCCCAGCCCAGCTGGATCCCAAAACAGGGACAGGGAACATCCCACTGGCACCAGCCCCAGCGAGGGGAGATGGGCACAGCCCGACCCATCCTTGGCTCAAACAACATTCCCGCTGAAAATAAACACGTGGATTTTCTCACTGGCACACTCGGGGCTTTTCTCTTTCCAGGAGGGAGGGGAACCACGGCAGGAACGCTGCGAGGGCACGAGGAGGGGACGCACTGGCAGTTCCCAGGCTCCTCGGGAAACCTGGGATGTTCCTTCCCGAAGGAGCTGCCTGACGTGGCACGAAGGAGGGGCGCCTTTCATAACCTCTGCCACGACAAAAACAAGAGCCCGGGAATGTTCTCCCGGCTTCTGCCGAGAAACCAAACAACTTCTTCAACAAACAACCCCTGCTACATCAGGGGTCACCTGTCACCGACCTCCTTCCCACCAGGAATCCCGGAAAAACCTCAACCACAACCAGTAAATTCATTTTTCCAAGGGAATCACCAC
Source organism: Mohoua ochrocephala (assembly GCA_013398855.1). Lineage (NCBI taxonomy): Eukaryota > Metazoa > Chordata > Aves > Passeriformes > Acanthizidae > Mohoua > Mohoua ochrocephala. Next base: position 118,741 of record VZTA01009019.1, on the reverse strand, counting down.
TCCAAGCGGAGTGTTTGAGCCTAGTAAAACCAGTTGGGCTGGAGATCCACTCCCGGTTGTTTGCTGGGAGGAGATCTGCCTGCTCCAGCCATAGCTGGGTCTTGAGGGGTGTTTTCCTCGAGGGGTGTTTTCCTGGGGGTGTTTTCCCAGGGGGTGTTTTCCCCACACCCCCAGCAGGACCTGGCAGAGAGGTTTGTGCCACGGGGGCAGCCCCACAATGTGAGGTTTCCATTGTTTGCAGTAACCCCCAGAGCCCCAGACGGGATTAACGGGAGCTGTTCCTGCAGGCGTGGGTTAAACCCCGACCAGGACCAGTTCCACCCCTTTTCCCCACGTGGATTTTCACTTGTCAGAGTGGGAGAAAAAGCAAACAAACCTTCCATGAACGGCTCCTTCCTCCCCGCTATCCCCCCAGTAATGATTTGCTGTCGCTGCAGAGGGAACCCATGGGGAAGGGAGAGCTTTGGGGTGTGGGAGCTCTGGAAGGGAACAGGGGAGGGCTGGCAGGATGCAGAGGGCTCAGCCAGCCATCCATCAGCCCTCAAATGAAGGGCCGACACCGTGCCAGCAGTGCCTAATTCCATTATTTTAACACACGGCTTCCTCTGGACCCTCGTTATCCCTGCGGACGTGCGCGAGGCCCCGGAGCGTGGAGGGAGCGGCCCCAGCCCCTTCTCCCCCATCCCAGCCCAAGGATGTGTCTTGTGGGATTTCACTCCTCTCCACGTCCTGTGCACAGCCCATAATTACCCAAACAGCACCAAAATCCCAAAGAGACGCCAGCTCCTTGGCCGGGCTGGCAGAGCCGGGGGAGCCTCCGACAGCCTCCGCACCAAACCCAGAGGAGAGGCCCTTCCTGCTCCTCCCCGAGAGCAATTAATGCCTTCGTTCATTACAGCAGAGAGGCCTAACGAGGGACAAGGCACTTCCTGACCGCCAGCAAGGAGAAGCCAAACAACTTCCCAGGGAATGGGTTGGGGTGGAAGGACCTTAAAGCTCGTCCCGCTCCAGGGACACCTTCCACTGGACCAGGATGATCCAAGCCCCGTCCAACCTGGCCTTGGACCCTTCCAGGGATAAATTCCTTCCCTTTGGGAGCCTTTCCGAGCCTGCAGATCCCCTGAGAGGCCAAGAGGAGACTCATCCAGTCGTGTTTCAGCCCCGTTAGCTCCAAAGCCCGGGGCCGGCAGATCCAAGTGCCACCACTGCCACCACCCTGGTGACAACCAGAGCAGGATGGGGGGGACAGGAACACACAGCACAGAGATGGTGCCACAGCCCCAGAGGACACAGCCAGCCACGTGTGGGACAAAGGCAGAGACACCCCCAGGGTCCCAACACCAGCGGAGGAGCCTCAGCCAGGCGGAGCAGAGAGGAAACTCTTTCCCAAATTTCCCAGCAGCGTTTTCCACTCTCCAGCAGCTCCTCAGCCCATTAAAAGGCACAACGGGAAAAACAAAAAATCCCACTGGATGAAGAGCAAAGCTGCTCTGCACCCCTCAGAGGCAGCCACGAGCTGAGAGGCCACCGAGCATCCCACGGCAGCCACTCGGCATCCTCTGGGAATGTCCTCCCTCGGGAATGTTCTCCTTTGGGATTGTCCTTCCTGGGAATTGTCCTTCCTGGGGATTGTCCTTCCTTGGGAATGTCCTTCCCAGGGACAGGGCAGGCACAGGGCTGGCTCCTGCAGCTCCCTGGGAGCAGACAGCTCCGTCACGGGGCTGAGTCAGAGTTTTCCCTGCAGCTCCAGACCCGTGGGGATGTTTCCTGTGATCCCACGGAAGCGGCTTCCCCTCTCCCTGCATTTCCCCCCAGCCAACCTCCCGTGCTGCTTCCCCTGACGCGTTAATGGCAGGTTTGCCTTTCACCGTGGAGGAATTAATTTGGGGTTATGCTTCGAGCAAATTCAAAGGCGCATTTTGAGATCAAAGAACAGCTGGGGAAGCATCCGGAGCATCCGTGGGCCCGGATAAACAGGGACTCGTGGCAGGAGGGGAGGGGATGGAGGAGATCCTTTTGCGCTCTTCTTTTTGGGGAAACTTCTCCTCTTTTACAATTCTGAGCCAGGCCCAAACAGAAATTGAAATTCAGTCAGCAAAGGCTGAGCCAGGAGGAGGGAAAAGCCCGTGGAATATCAGCAGCCTTCCCAGCAGTTCCTGCTCCGGGGGGAAAGAGGCACAGGATGGAGAAGGGAATGATGGAGAGAGGTCTGTCCTGAGCAGGAGCTCATGGAACGAAGAATTAAGCCAGGTTTTGTCAGTCCCTGCTTTTTTCCAGAGGGATTTTTTCATCCAATTCCAGACCCCATCTGCTGTCAGCACTGAGAGATCATCCCATAGACCTGATCAAGGGTGGGAGAGAATTTAACCCTCATCCCATAAACCTGGCCAAGGTTGGGAGGGAATTTAACCCTCATCCCATAGACCTGACCAGGGCAGGAGGGAATTTAACCCTCATCCCATAAACCTGACCAAGGCAGGAGGGAATTTAACCCTCATCCCAAAAACCTGACCAAGGCAGGAGGGAATTTACCCCCGACTTGGGAATCAAGGAGCTCTGCAGCTCCAGCTTTGGGGCTTCCCAAATCATGTTTTTATGAAATGTCTGATGCATAATGAGAGAGAATTCTAATTAAGAGCAGCTGACAAATTGCACTGTGACAGTAAATAAGCCTTTGCCTCCATTAATAAAATGAAATGCTGTGGCAGAAATTAGGATAATTAATTAGGATTTTGTGGGGGTTTTTTGGCAAATAATTCCGACCTATCCAGCCACCGCTGGATTTCAAGCGCTGAACCGCTGCACAGGGGCAGGGCAGGGGTGGGAAGCAGCCAGGTTTTCCACGGATCCTGTGGATAAACAGATTGAAAAGAAACCTTTGGGGTTTCTGAGTCTTGCAGAGGTTCCCACGGGTGGGGTCGGTGCTCAGCACCAGGGATTTTCATGGCTGAAATCCCGCCTGGGACAGGAGACAGGGATCAATCCCACAGGGATCAATCCCACACGGATCTACGGCCTCTGGGTTGGGGTTAATTGATAAATTAATGACACCCATACCAAGGTAACTCTGGTTTATTTAGAGCAGCAAGGGAAGGATGGTTCCCGATGGAAGGCTTCGCTACATTCCCAAAAAAACCCAAACTTTCCCTTCCTTCATCATCAGAGCCGGATCCCTCCGATCTCCCGGAGCCTGTGGAAAAGGGCCAGGCCTCCACAAAGCCAAACAAACACCAGGGCTGCTGTTTATTCTGCCCCAAGCAAAGGAAACCCGAGCGAGGCAGGAATGCGGGAGCCATCCTCGCTCTCCGGGAGGGAAGAGCTCCGCTCCCGCAGCTCCTCAACCTCATAAAGAGGAAAATCCACAAGCCCTGGGTCGCAAATCCTCCACCCAGGCCGGCAGTGGGGATGTGCAGCTAATTAACTTCCTAGGAGGCACGGCTGAACAGGAAGCAGCACATTAAAGTGGGAACGTGCGCCGGGCACATCCCGCAGGAACCGGCAAATTGCATCAGAGGAATCTCGATTCCGATGCTAAATTAACACCGGCGGCACGTTTTGCCATGTTTCTCTACATTTTGCCACGTTTTCCCACGTTTTTCCTGCCTCTTGGAATAATGAACCCATCAAATCCAGCTCCCTTGCAAAGCAGAAGGGGGAAAAGCAGGAGCAGCGTCCCAGCTTTGCCAGGCGGGAGCACCCCAGGCATCCTCCAACTGCACCCACGGCATCGGTGACCGCCCTGCCTCGTCCCACCAAGTAGAGAACCCCAAAATCCCGGAATTACTGAGATTGGAAAAGCCCTCCAGGATCACAGAGTCCAAGCTGTGACTGATCCCCACCTCGCCCCCAGCCCAGAGCGCTGAGTGCCACGTCCAGGCCTTCCTTGGACACCTCCAGGGATGGGGACTCCAACCCCTTCCAACACCTGACACCCTTTCCAGGAAGGAATTCCTCCTGAAATGGAGGGATGTACCAGGAATCACTTCCTAGGGCCTCCTCTCCCAAAGAAAACAAGATGCTCCCCATGGTCTAATCCAGCTGTGGTTCAGCCCTGAGAAAAAAATCGCAAATTTAAACAGCGTGCAGCTACACCTCTATGATCCTTCCTCCTCCTCCTCCTCCTCCTCCTCCTCCTCCTGTAGCCTCATCCACGCACTGCTCCCAGCTTTCCCTCCCAAAAAGTGGCTTGCACGGATTTAGAAGGCAAAATATTCATCCTGAAGGCCCATTCTGAGCCAGACACCCTGGACAGGACAGGAGAGGATCCTCGGGGCTGTTCCTCAAGCTCTCAAAGCCTCCCCGAGGGTTCTCACCCCAAACAGCCCAAAATTCACTGCACGAAACATCCCAAACCACATTCCCAGAGAGCTTTCAGGCCATGATTTGCACACCCAGAAAAGGGCAGGAGCACCAAGAAATTCTCTTTGGAGGAGGTTCAGGGGATTCAGCTCCCACCAGGAGCATCCTCACTCCCGATCCCCTCCGACCCACCCCACTGCAGAGCCTCACCCTGCTCAGGGAAACCTCGGAGCAGCTGCGAAGCAGAGCCCCAGATATTCCCAAGATGGGTGTGAAACACAATCCCTGGAGCCCAGAGAGGGATTTGGACCGTGCTGGTTCTGTGGGATGAGGGCTCAGCGCCAGCACCTGTGGAACAAACCCCAACCCCATGGAAATCCTCGGAATCCCTTTTAAAAGGCGCTTCAGTCGCTGTTTGTTTAAATCCAAGGAATGCTCTGCCCATCACACGAGGCTTCATCGATTTCCTCTGTACTCAGGATCAAAAAAAAACCCCCACCAAACCTGTACCCAGCAGGCAAGAAAAAAAAAAATCTCAAATCCAATGGAGATGGTATTTCCAGGTTGGAATTACAGCTCCCCATCCTCCCTCCCCGATCACCTTTTACACCCCAAGTATTGGCAGGCTCCTGTTTAGAGCTGAGTAATGGCCCAGCAGCTCTTTCCCTGGATTATTCATTAACTCCTGCTGCTCCTGCAGCATCTGCCCTCCTCTCCCTGCCCCGGGAACGAGCAGCTCCCAGGGGAGACCCCCCCACCAGACCCCAGCACCCCTCGGATCCCACAGCGGGGAGGGACGGAGCTGCTTCCCTGTGCAGATGTTCCCGAGGAAAATGAGGAAAACGAAGCCTGGGGGGAGAGGAGATGAGGCTGATTAAGCCTCATTATCCTATTTAGTAATGATGGCAGCAGAGCCAGGCACAGGAGTGGAAAGCACAGGAGCTGAGGTAGGGCTGGGGCAGCCCCTGGGGGTTTCGGCTCCCAGCAGGACCAGTTGGATCCAGTGTCCCAGTCCAGTCCCAGCAGGGAATCCCTGCTTGCTCAGAGGTGAAGGGCTGTGATCTGGAAAAGGCAGGAGCCAGGGAGCTCCTGGAAGCCACAGGTGCTCCACTGAACCCAAAGCCCCCTCCAAACCCCACCCGGGTGGGCTTGGGAACACCCTCGGAATCCCACAGGAGAGCTCCGGGGGGATTCGGCAGCTCCGAGGCAAAGGCAGCTCACAGAGAGCCACAAAATCCCTCAGGGTGGAAAATCCCTCTGAGAGCACCCAGCCCAACCAAGGCCACCGTGGCCATGTCCCCAAGTGCCACATCCACACAGCTCCGAACCCCTGCAGGGCCAGGGACTCCACCCTGCCCTGGGCAGCTGGGCCAGCTCCTGCTGCTCCCAGTGCTTCCAAATTCCACCTGTTCACGTGAAAACCCAGGAGCAAAAGCAGCCAGGGACTGCCTGAAAACCAGAGCCAGGGCTGGAGGCATCCCCTGGACTCCTGTGGGGTTCCCCTCACAGGAAAGGGGAGGCCAGGGCGAGAAGCACATCCCCCAAACCCAATAAAACCCCAACCTCTGAGTGACTCCCAGCCAAGTCAGCAGAGCTGCACGACACATTTTGAAGGATGAGAATAATAACGCTTAATTCCAGCATTCTTATGCCTCGCAGCAGACCCAAAATAGCTCCTGAGCCATCGGGGACCTGCTGCACTGAATTTTTAAGTAAACTTTCCCTCAGAGGCTTTGGGTCTTGGCATTGAAGACACTGAGCCCCAACCCCTTTTTAGGAAAGGCAGCAGCGGCTCACACAGCCCCATCAGCTGCCCCTCTGCATCCAAAACCCCCTCAAACATCATCCCAAAGCCTTGTTTTAAATAAAATCAGGTTAAACTGGAGGCTCCATGTGAGGAAATTTGGCAAAATGAAGGCGGGCCCGTTGTTTTTAAACCCCCGGGGATGTGGGTTTTGCCGAGGCCTCGCCCTCCAAGCAGCCCCAAATCTGCTGCTGTGGGGTTTGCAGACCCCCGCCGGCCCCATCGGCACCTCCTCCTCCTCCTCCTCCTCAGCTGGGGGATGAACAAACACCTTGAAGGCTTCCCGAAGATGAAGATGTAAGAGATTACATCTCTTTTGTGAGGAATGCCATGGCTCCGGCTCCTCGGGATCACTGACGCCGGGGCTGCGAGGTTTAACCCTTCCTCTGCCTTTTGAGCAAAAAACCTCCCGCTCCTTCCTCACAACCTCACAGAGCAAACAAAACTCCCCTGAACTGAACACGAGAATTTTAAAAACCTCCTCGGAAATGTTCGGAAATCTCTTCACATTTTTCAGCTGCAAAAAGCCACCGGCTCCCCCAATTTTCTCTTTCCCAGCACTCTCGGGCTGCTCCCTCGGCTCGGGCAGCGCTCCCAGGGTTGGCAGCTCTGCAGAGGAAGCCCCTGGGCTGGGACACGAGGTCACACCTGAGCTGTTCGAGGAGCGCTGCCAGCGAAAAGAACAAAAGCCGAGGTGTGAAGGGCAGGAAAAAACCAGGATTAAAAAAAAAAACAGAGCTCAGCCAGCCTAAAGCTGCATCCAGCACTGCCAGAGCCAGCCAGGGCCTGGGGAAATCATGGATCCCTGAAATCTGGCAGAGAAATCCATCCGTGCCCAGCTTCCAGCTGCTCCTCCTTGCAGCTGGAGGAAGGGCAAGAGCCTCCCCAGCCTGGGAATTCCCACTCACCAGCACTGGGAAGTCCCCCCCACCCCCACCGGGG
>VZTA01009019.1:73821-90038 GCA_013398855.1 Mohoua ochrocephala | reverse complement strand
GGGGTGAGGTGGGAAGGGATGGATGAGGAAGGGGTGAGGCGGGAAGGGACGGATGAGGAAGGGGTGAGGTGGGAAGGGACGGATGAGGAGGGGGTGAGGTGGGAAGGGACGGATGAGGAGGGGGTGAGGTGGGAAGGGATGGATGAGGAGGGGGTGAGGTGGGAATGGATGGATGAGGGTGGGGTGAGGCCCTGGCCCAGGTTACCCAGAGAAGTTGTGGCTGTCCCATCCCTTGAAGTGTCCCAGTGCTCCATCCTGGAAGATGGATGAGATTTGAGCAAGCCGGTCTAGAGGAAGGGGTTTAGGAACTGTTCCCTCCCAACCCAAAGCATTCCCTGATTCTCCTCAGACACGGCCCAGGGAAGGCAGGACAGAAATCAGGGGCAGCACGGTCCTAAGAGGCTCTGCCTGAGGCAGGAAAGCCCCGGGCAGGATCCCTGGGCTGTGGCAGGTGTCAAAGCTCCAGGAATGCCCCTGGAAAGCCAGCAGGCAGGGAAAGAGGCATGTGAGGGAATATCGGTTGGACAGCAAACACATCCTGGGGGCTGCAGCTGACAGGGACCAGGGGGCTCCATCGGGTAACAGGACAGGACTAACAGGGATTTAGGGACATCCTTTCCAACCCAAACCCTTCCACCATCCTGGGACAAAAACCCCCTCACCCATCCCGTAATACCCAGATATAAATGGGACATTCTGGGCCGAGCACCACCTCGACTTGGGCAGTGACCACACGGCCACACCTGAGCGTGGGGGGCTCGGGCAGTGACCCCCGGCCCGTTCCCGTGGCAGATCCACCATCCTGCAGGAGAGCAAGGCCCTGCTGCGCTGCCGCACGGGCTCGGACCAGGCGGTGGCAGAAGCCCTGTGTGCCATCATGCTGCTGGAGGACAGCTCCCCGCGGCAGGCTCTGGCCGATTTCCTGCTGGCCAGGAAAATGGCCATCCAGCAGCTGCTCAACCAGCCCCACCACGGTCAGTGCCACGGGGCTGCTGCTTGGGGAGGTCGGGGTGAGCTTTGCCTTCGTCTCCTCCTGTCCCCAGAGCGGGGAGGGGTGATTGGTATAAATTTTATGGTGATGGGGACGCTGCAGAATAGCACAAAAATTAACAGTTTTGGGGGGTTTAAGCCAAGCCCAGCTGAAGTGGGGAAGCAGGGGGACACGAGGCTGAGGCCTTTGCACTCCAGCCCTTCCCTGGAAGGAACTGATGCCTTAAGAGGCCACCTAAACCACAGAGACCAGACAAGAATAAGAGAATAAAAGGAAGGATTTATTTGAAGGGCCAGGGCAGTCCAGAGGCTCCACCCCAGATGGACCCTGGGTCACGGGTTCTTCCCACTTTGATAAGTTTGGTTCATTTGCAGATCAGGGTTCATTCTCCAATGATCCCCTCAGTTCATGATGGAATTACCCCGAGTTTGCCCCCCTTGAGAGGCTTTGAGTTGACACATTTGGGGCCCGGTGTCCTTGGAGTGGGAACCTGCAGAGGTTTGTTGTGTGTGAGCAGCAGGAGAGAACAGCAGCTCTCAGGCCACAAGGAACTGCAGAGTCACACACCAGGCAGGGCAGGGGTTGGAACATAGAAAAGTTAAAACCTGAGGCATCAGGACCCCAGGCCTCGGTGCCGCTGCCCTCGGCTGCCTCGGCTCAGAGTCCCCTCTCTGCAGGCGCAGGTATCAAGGCTCAGGTGTGTTCCCTGATGGAGCTGCTCACCACCACCCTGTACCAGGCCCACGCCGTCTTCTACACCGTGCCCGAGGGGGTGGCCCCGGATCCAGCCCTGCCCTGTGGATTGCTCTTCTCCACCCTGGAGAGCACCACGGGCCAGAACCCCGCAGGTGAGCCCTGCACCTGCCCAGCTGTGCAGGCAGGAGGGTGCCCCGTGCTGGGCTGATCCCTGGCTGTGATTGCAGGGAGAGGAGGGGTGCTGGAGGAGGATTTGAAGCTGAGCAGCTGGTTCAAGTACCTGCCCGAATCCGTGGTGGAATTCCAGCCAACCCTGCGGACCCTGGCACACCCCATCAGCCAGGAGTACCTCAGGGAGACCCTGCAGCAGTGGATCACCATGTGAGTGGGACAGGGCAATCCCAGCCTGGGCTGACTTCCTCCTCATCCCCTCATCCTCCTCAGTTGAGCAGCCAGAGGCAGCACAGCACATCCAGCGGCCCGTGCCGGGGCCTCGCCCCCCTCACAGAGGTGAAACTTTGCCTCCAGGTGCAGCGACGACATCAGGACAGGGGTCAGGACCCTGCTGGTGTACGTGAAGAGCATGAAGGGGCTGGCAGGGATCCGCGACGCCGTGTGGGAGCTGCTGTCCAGCGAGTCCGGCAGCCACAACTGGGAGGCCGTGTGCCGTCGCCTGCTGGACAGGCCCGTGTCCTTCTGGGAGGAGCTGCTGCAGCAGCTCTTCCTGGACAGGCTGCAGGTGGGTGCTGTGCTGTGGGGAGCCCTGTGCTGTGCCCCCAGTTGTTGTCTGAACCAGCCCACGGTGCACTGAGGCCGTGTTTAAGTGGCACATTGAAATTGGTTTTTTTTCCTCCTGGTTCTGTTGCAGACTCTGACCAAAGAAGGCTTCGACTCCATCTCAAGCAGCTCCAAGCAGCTGCTGGCTTTAGCCCTGCAGGAATTGGAAGTGAAAGGTGGCAGCTGTGCCCTGAGCAAGCAGATCCAGCTGGAACACGACGTGGCGCTGTTCCTGTGGTCGGAGAGCCCCGGGGACCTGCCCGGGGACGCGGCGTGGGTCAGCGTGGGGCAGCGCGGGCCCTTCGCCAGGAGCGGGCTGGCCATGAAGGCGCAGGCGCTCACGCCATGTGTGCAGAGCTTCTGCTCCACGCTGGACTCCAAGCTGAAGGCCAGGCTGGAGGATGTCCTGTCCTACCTCCCCACGGACGACTCTGTCCCCAAGGAGCCCGCGGTGCCGCCGCGCTCTGCCTTCGACCGCTTCGCCGACGCCGGCACCGTGCAGGGGCTGCTCCGCGAGCGCTGCGTCGCCTGCGTCCAGCACCTCCTGGGCTGCGTCCGGGAGCAGCTCCAGAGCTCCCAGAGCCAGCTGGACCCCCCTGGGGATGCCAAGCTCAATGCCGTGCTCTTCATGGCGAGGCTGTGCCAGGCCCTGCCCGAGCTGTGCCCGCACCTGCAGCGCTGCGTCCTGGGCCAGGCGGGCGGCGCGGAGCCGGCGCCCAAGGAGCCGCGCTCTGCCAAGAAGCTGGGCAAGGGCAAAGCCCAGGAAGTGTCCCCCGAGCTGGCCGAGTGGCAGGGGGTGAAGGCAGAGCTGCTGCAACAGAGCCTGTTGGCGTATCAGCTCTGGAGCTCAGCTGTCACCAAAGTAAGGAGCTGTTTCCCTCCTCAGAGGTGCTTTTTGGGGAGGGGTTCCCTCGCTGGGGTCGGCGCTGGCTGCCCAGAGCTCCCTGTGCTCAGAGAGGAGGTGGCTCCAGGGGCACGATCTCCGTGAGGTTGGCTTTGGGAGGTGTGGGGCTGCAGCAGCTCACAGGCAGGGTGGGCTGGCCGGCCTTGCTGCTCTTAGAGCTGTGCCATGATCGGGGATTTCCTTTTCGTGCCCCAGGGTCTGGTTCAGTGCTTCACCCACACGCTGCTGCTCGACACGGCTGGGTCTGTCCTGGCCACAGCCACCAACTGGGATGAGATCGAAATCCAGGAGGAAACCGAGTCTGGGAGCAGCGTGACGTCCAAGATCCGGCTGCCTGCGCAGGTATGAGGAGCAGCCTGTGGGAGGAGCAGAGCTCTGCGTGCCAGAGCCACTTGCTGAGCTGGCTGGGGAGGTGGTTGGGTGTCACGAGCAGAGGACAAACACTCTCTGGTGCTCTTTGAGATACTCACCTCGTGAGGACAGAGGTCAGAGGAAGGAAATAGGTCATTGTCGCTGTTTATCTCTATGAATAAGGTTGGCCCAGATCCTGTAAAACTGAGCCAGAGGAGGACTTAGGCCTGATTTAAACACAGAGGTCCCAGGAGAGGGATTTCGTGGAAGCTGCTTGATGCACTGAAGGACAGGGCTGCAGAGTGGGGCTGTGGGATCCTAAGGGAACGGAGGCGTGTGGCTTCCCAAGGGGGTGGTGGTGGCACGGGAAGGACCTCGCAGGGACAGAGCAGGTGGCAGTGGCGAGGAGGGGGAGGAGGGCCAGGCCTGGAGTGAGTTCTGTGTTTGCACAGCACGGGAGGGGCTGGACAGGGAAATGCAGTGAACCTGATCCAGTGAATTCCAGTGATCTGAGGGAAAAAGCAGCTGGATGGGAACTCGGGAGGGAGGAACAGCCCCAGGGAGTGAGGGTCTGTGCACGAGCAATTCTCACTGCATTCATTGTCTGGTAAAGCCTTTTGGGGACTTTGGGAGCTGCTGTACCCCAAAATCTGAGGTGTCAGTAAATCAGACCCTGTGAGATGCCCGAGCCGAGCTGTGGGGCAGAGCTTTGTGGCTGCTGAGGAGCTGGGACACTCCCAGCACCCATCCCAAGGGACGTGGAAGGGAATGGAGCTTGCAGCCCACGTGCAAATACAAACAAACTCTGTTCTCCTGCCCAGCCCTCGTGGCACGTGCAGTGCCTGCTGTTCAGCCTGTGCCAGGAGGTGAACAGGGTCGGTGGTCACACCCTGCCCAAGGTCACCCTGCAGGAGCTGCTGAGGAGCTGCCTGGCAGAGGTGCTCGCTGCCTATGAGAAGCTGGTGGAGCAGAAGCAGGAGAAGGTACCCGGGTGTGGGAGGGGGAGCGTGGCTGGGAATGCAGGGATGCAGCTCCTGGAACAGAGAATGCCTGTCCATGACAGCTGGGAAGGGGACAGGCACCCTTACACTCACCCTGCCTCCCCCAAAACGGAGGCAGAAGGGGAGCAGACACCAGATTTCACACTCTGGTTGTGCCTTGGGGTTGGTGTTCCCAAACATTCCCCCTCGGGCAGCCTCCCCTGTGCCAGGGAGGAGCCCCATTCCCGCCCATCCCATTTGCAGAGGCCGGACAGCTTCCCCCTGACCCAGAGCAGGGCCCTGCAGTTACTCTACGACCTCAGGTACCTCAGCATCATCCTGACAGCCAAGAGTGAGGACACGAAACCCAGCAGGATCAAGCAGGACTCTGGGTATGGCCCATTCTGGGGCTCACATCCTTCAGCTTTGGGGGGGCCCTAAAAAAACAGTGCACGGACACTGAGCTCATCCTCAAACCAGAGGAGGGCTGGGATTCTGTGGCCAAGGGCTGAGGCAGTGGGCTGGGGTCCCCCCTCCTCGTGTCCATGGGGATACCTTCCAGCCAAGAGTTAAAGCCTTGTGTAAGCTCCAGCCTGGAGCACTGAGGCGTCTCTCCGGGAGCAGGTTCCTGCTGCTGGGGTTGGGTGAGAGCTGCAAACCCTTGGGGCAGCTGCTGTTCTGCTGAGCAATTCCTGTCCCGCTCAGTCACCCCAGACAGGAAATCCCTGGCTGCTTCAGAGCTGCCATCAGCAGGGTGCCAGCCCTGACAGGAGCCCTCTGCTCTGCTCTGCTGGCAGGATCGAGAAGGTCATTGACTTCCTGGAGGGACACATCGATCCCTTCGACCTGGACGTCTTCACCCCACACCTGAACAGCAACCTGAACCGCCTGGTGCAGAGAACCTCGGTAGGGCTCTGTAGGGACTGCAGAATGCCTTCAGCAGGGCACCTGGGGTGGCTTGGAACTGCTTCCTGCCTCGAGATAAGCACGGGCACTTCCTTGGAGAGGGGGAGAGCGTTCAGTGCCAGCTGAAGATAAGAGGAGCTGGCTGAGCCGGCTGCACGGCCCCACGTGCGGGGCTGGCTGAACTTTATCTGCCAGGATTCACTGGAGCCTGTGCAACACTAATTGAGTTAAGTAGTGCTGGAACAGGTCTGGGACTCAGCTGTGGGAATAATTAAACACAGGAGTTAAGAGGGGGGAAGGGAGACACTTCACGTTCGAGCTCGGTGCTGACGGCGTGCCCCTGGACTCGCCACGAACCCGGGGTGAGCTCTGCAGGACCCCCAAATCCAAACAGCTCCAGCTGCTCTTCCCCAAATCCAAGCAGCTCCTCGTGCCTTCCAGGTTCTCTTTGGCCTGCTGACTGGGACAGAGACCCAGTACACGAGCAGGGGCGGCGCGCCGAGCTCGCAGGAGCTCCACAACATCCTGCCCTTAGCATCCAGCCAGATCAGGTGAGGCTCCTGGCTCTTCCAGCTGCTCTCCTGCCTCTGGGGAGCTGCTCTGGAATCGCTGCTTCCCTCATTTCTCTCTTCCATCTCTTAAGGTTTGGACTTCTGCCACTGAGCATGTCGAGTTCCCGGAAGAGCAAGTCCACTGCCAGGAGCACAGAAAGAGTCCAGGTTGGTGCAGCTGAGCTGTAAAAACAGGAATGTTTTCCCCATATTCATTGTCCCCCCCCCAACGCTCAGGTTTGTGGGGAAAGAAGAAAGCAGCCAAACGTTATTTCACCTGATTTTTATTTTCAGTAAAATGAATCATTACGGCAGCACAGCAGGAGATGGGTTGGATTTCTCCAGGATCCTCCAAACCCCCCCTTTGCCCCCGTGGTTTTGGGGCCACTGCTCTGTGGCAGAGCAGGCAATACCCACCCTGCAGGGGCAGCGAGGATTTACATGGAGGAGGGCAATGCATCAAAGACAATTCATTAAATAGGGCTGCAAGGAAGGCTGAAGGACAGTAGCTAATGCTTTAACTCCTTTCCAGTGGGATGCTGCCCTGTAACCCCCGAGGAGGCCTGGCCAGGTACCCCAGCTGTGTGAGGAGTGTCCTGCTGCTCTCCTGGTGCTGAGCTGTAGCAGCCGATCTTTCTGTTGTTCCATCTCTCCCCCAGTTTAAAACCTCTGCTTAGATGGAGCTCTGTGTGCTGGCTGAGAGCCAAGGAATACCTCACTGCCGTGGGAAGCAGCAATTCATGTTCCTTTAGTTGTTACCAGCCTGATCCATCCGTGGTGGTCTTGGCAACTGGGACAAGTTGTTGAGTCTCAACAAGAGCCAAGAGTTAAAGGCCTGGTTTTACCGGTGTCATTGGAGATGATGTTCAATCTGCAACTCTCCTTCTCCATTACTCAGAGCCATTTAAGGGCCAGAGCCAGCAGAAGGGGTGTTTAGAAGCCCCGAAGTTCCCAATGAAGGTATTCCTTACCTCTCGCAGCTCAGCTGGAGTAGAGCGTAGAAGTGTGCAGTGATGTCTGGCTCGTTCTGTCACTCCCCTCAGCTGCAGTGCTGTGCTCAGCACACCCGTGTCCCGTGCTAGCCACACTTCCCAGGACCCCTGACAGATGCTTGCTCCTTCTTCAATGCTAAAACTCTTCTGGGGAGAGGTTAAAATCTGCAGTTCTCCGAGAACAGCTCCTGCAAGGGCACCAGCCGTGCTTCCACCACGCTGTGATCCCTCGCTCTGAGAGCAACAGCCCCTGCCCTGCTGCTGCTCAGAGGGTTTTGATGAGCGTTCAGGGGTTTCGTGAGCATCGAGTGCCATCTGCCACGTGCCTGTTGCTGGCAGCAGCGAGGTGCTGCTCCGCTGGCCCCCCCCGTGTGTGTGTCTGTCACTGACCCCGGCACCGCCACCGCTCCGGGCGTGGCTCCGGCTGCCTGCCGTGGGTTCCACCTTGCAGCTCCTGTTGGAGTGAGGGTACGGAGGGAGCCACGGGGGTGCTGTGATAGTCAAAGAGTCACTTTTGTCTTTCCAAAGGGCCAGGCTGCAGCTCCCGTGCTGCCCCGAGAGGAGGAGGCGGCGCGCCCGGGCTCCCTGTTCCGGCAGCTCGTCACCGAGGACGAGGACACGGTGGCACCGTCCCTCTTCAAGCTGGGCTGGCTCTCGGGCATGACCAAGTGAGGCAGCAACCAATAAAAACTGCTCTGGGTGTTTTGTCTTCACTGAGATCTCTGTGTCCCCTCGGCAGGAGCGGTGACACCTCCGGGATTGTCGGTGCTTGCCATCCTCGGCCAGAGCAGGGCGTGTCACGGGAACCAGGCACAGCTCGGATTGTCCTTGTCCCCTGGCTGCTGGAACAGAGGTGGAGCTGCTCTTTCACCTCCTATCCTCACATTGTTAAAGTCAAATTAAAGAAAAAAAAAAAAGCCAAAACAATCTACACGTTAACAGAAAACAAAAGGTTTCACAGCTGGAAAGGGGTGCTGGAGCCGGGTGAGACTCCGGTGTCCTTCAGGCACCACCACCCTGCCCTGAGTGGCCCCTGCAGCACCTGCCCGACCTGTCCTGGGTCTCATTTCACATTTTCCTTCCAGTCCTGCAGCAGTGAAGCTCACGAGAGAAGATTCATCACCCTGAGCTGGGTGAGGAGCTCACAGCTCGCAGGCCTGAGGACCTGCACTCACTCACTCGCTGCTCCTATTCTCGCTAAATCTAAATGCTCAAAAAATTATCTTGCCAAATCATTTTTTAACTAGTTTATTGAAATTAAAAAAAGACTTATAAAACTGAAGAGGAACGCTTAAGAGAACTTTACAGAAAGCAACAACTTGCTAACAAACAGATTAGGCAGTCGATTGGAATTGGACAGTTTGCAATCCTATAACACACATGTGGACTCCTCAGTCTCCTCTCGCCACGTACTTTAGAACCACCCCAAAAAGAATCCTATAAAAATTGCTTCAAAGCCCCTTTTGCATTGCAATAGTGCAGCAAACCACAAGTAAACAATCTCCTGTTAACCTGTTATTTCAAATATAGACTGAAAAGGCAACAGGCAATTTTGTGCAATTCCATTTTAAACAAACTTTGAAGTTGAAATATCAAATCTACACAGTGCTGTCCCTTCACAGAAGGCAGGGAGCTGCTGGGTCATCATGTAGGGAGGCGTCCCCGGCTCTGTAGGCTGTGGAAGTGGGCTTCCTTCAGGATCTGGTTGATGTGGAAGTAAGGACCTTGGCTTAGTGCAGACTGCTCGTGGAAGGGCTGGGAGGAGACAGGGCTGGATCCTGCAATCCTGGGGTTGAGGCTGGACTCTGCTCTGTCGGGGCTGTTGATGCTGCTGCTGCTACAGCTGCTGCTGCTGCTGCTGCTCCCGCTGTCGCTGCTGGAGGACTGGGACACACAGAGGGTGAACAGCAAACATCAGACATTTCTTCCTCACCCCCACGCAAGCAAACCTTTAGGATCAATCCCTCCCTTCCACGTTTGCAGCCTGATGGATTGAATAAATCCACCCTGGCACGGAGAGGCTGTTGTTGCCCACACCGGTGTCCCAGAGCTGAAGGGACGAGCCCTCACCTGGGGCTTGGTGACCTCCAGGATGCTGCATTTCAAATCCTTCCCAGTTACACCCCTCAGCTCTGCCCCCAACCCCACCTCAGCACTAGTGAAGTTTGCCGGATTCATCCGAGAATTGGAAAATAAAGACCATTCCCAGGGAGCTGCAGAGTGTCAGTCCAGGCAGGCAGGGCAGGTTGGGCACTGCTGCTCTAGCAGAGCTTGGGAGGGAAGCACCATGCAAAGCGTTTTCTTACAAGGCAATCCTAAAAGTGAGATCTGAAGCACCCAAAGCTGTTAGAAACCAAGGCTCACGACACCCAGTGGGAGTCTCTGAACACCCTGACACCAAGCACTGCTCTCCCAGTTCAGTGCTCCATGGAAGTGTTAACTGGAAGTGTCCCACAGCAGCTCCACCCCAATTTACTTGACCTGACAGTGAAAAGAGCAACAGGCACCAAAGAATTCCTCATGCAGCAAAAAGAACTCAGCATCTGATTGGAATGAGAGGCCAGGGCTCGTTTGCCAGCGTTTGGGATAACCACGTTTCATGGGAACGGCTGGAAGAGCATTTGCCATCATTTGGGATAACCACGTTTCATGGGAATGGCTGGAAGAGCATTTGCCATCATTTGGGATAACCACGTCTCATGGGAACGGCTGGAAGAGCATTTGCCATCATTTGGGATAACCACGTTTCATGGGAATGGCTGGAAGAGCATTTGCCATCATTTGGGATAACCACGTTTCATGGGAACGGCTGGAAGAGCATTTGCCATCATCATTGTGAGGGATCCAAAGACAGAAAACCACTGGAAGGGCTGCTAAGGAAAGGTTCCATCAATCCCAGCTGGAATGTTTTAGTTCTGTGGGATCTGCTGCTCAGGACCTGCAAATATTTGGGGGAGTGGATCAGCAAGTGGCGACTCTGCCATCCCAGAAATGATTCGTGAAAGCAGCCAAAAAAGCTAAAACAAAAAATCGACATTTTGGTAAGGATTGAGCCACAGGAGTCAAAACTTTGTGGCCACAGCAGAGGAGGAGAAATTCTGAGAAATCCTCAGGGATTTTTCAGTCAGCACCAATTCCAGAAGGGCCTCGCCTGGAGTAAATCAGGAATGGTGTGAACTGCACCCAGCAGTGTGGGGTAAATCAGGAGTGGTGCAAACTGCACCCAGCAGTGTGGGGTAAATCAGGAACGGTGCAAACTGCACCCAGCAGTGTGGGGTAAATCAGGAGTGGTGCAAACTGCACCCAGCAGTGTGGGGTAAATCAGGAACGGTGCAAACTGCACCCAGCAGTGTGGGGTAAATCAGGAGTGGTGCAAACTGCACCCAGCAGCGTGTCCAGGGCCCAGGCAGGCCCTGTGGATGCTCGGGGTGGAACACAACCCTCCCCCCCCTGGCCGGCCCTGATCCACCATCGATCCTGACCATCCAACCCGAACAAATTCCTTTGTTTTGCTAAGCACCAAAAATGCTTCAGCTCGGAGGGAGCGCAGCAAAAAGCCAAGCCAAGGGCCCCAGGCTGCGAGGAGGAGAGAGAGAAACACACAGCGGGGTCGTTCCCGAGGGAGCACAGATGGAACCACGGGAGCAACCAGCTCCTCTTCCTAAATCTAGAGGGAGAGAGCCCCCGGAAGGACAGGGAGGAGCTGGGAGCGGTGCTGGGCAGCCCAGCTGCTGTTGCAGAGCAGCACAAAGAGCCCACACGCGATGCTGGAAGGGGTCACAGCAGCCTCGGAGAGAAACCCACCGCACAGGACACTTTGTTTCCTTTTAGTCTGCGCTCCTTAGTGAGCTTCGTTACAGCCACCTTCTGCAAATCAAGGTAAAAATCCACGTGAGAACCTGGCCTCGCGTTTCACACCCCAACAAACCTTTCCCGAGCTGTTAGTGGGGATTGTTTTGTGCGTCTGGGAGGTTTGGGAAGCTGGCAGCGTGGTCCTGGGACGTGCTTCTGACACCCCTCAGGCTGGTGCCAGGATGGGGTTTGTCAGAGCCTCTTTATTTCCAGTTCTCTAAAGCAAAGGTTCACTAGCACCGGCACCCCCTTTATCGCTGCCCAAATCGCACAGAACACCTACCGTGTCCCCAGGCTGTGGTGCACATTCTGAAACGCATTTGGACTACAATCAGACAAGAAAAGAATCCTTAAAGTCATCAAGTCAGCAAGACAGGCATCAACAAAGCTCTACAGGGGGGGCAAAGCGAAGCAGCCCGGTGACATTTACAAATATTTTAACTATCAAAAGGGCATCTGCGAGGTTTACTGGGCTCGTTAACCCAAACATCACCCTCTAAAGCTTTAAAACAAACAAACATCCTGTTAAATGTGCAGATCTGGGACCATCCCTCGTGACAGGAAGTGGAGAAAGAGCCACTCTGCTCTCGGCATCTTCCCCAAGAGGAGTTTAACAGAGCTGTGATCTGGTTTTAGTTAGGACTGAAGAGCAGCCCTGCCCTCCAGAGAGAGGGGGGGACAAGAACTTTGATTTGCTCTCTGCCAAGGAGCTGGAGGTGTTTCCATCCTGGCACCGGCCAGAGCGAAGAGGAACTGTGAGAAACTGGGGTTTGCAGAAGTGATTCAGGAAGGAAAGGGTCAGCCAGAACACTCGGACTCGCTTCCTTCCCTGGGAAAATGAGAGCAAAGGGTGTTCACTGGTGATTCCCCAGAGCACAGCTGGGAATCTCAGCACTCCTGGGAGTGGGATTCCCCTTGGAGGATCCACTACAACTTCTTCTCCTGGCTGGATTTGGGGGCAAGCGACGGATTTCCAACCAAACCCAGGGCAAACAACCCAGCTGAGCTCCTGGAAAAGGGAGGACAGGCTGAACAGGAAGGGAAATTCCGTGGCAAAGGCTGTGCCTCGCTAATGTTTAACGCTGGCCGGAGCTCCAGCCCCGGGTCTGTGCCTGTCCATGGGCTGAACCCCAGAGCAGAGGTTTCTGTCACCCTCGGGGTGGCTGTGACCTGGGAGAGGCTTCTCCAGGAGCAGCAGGAGTGGCACATCCTCACAGCAACCGGGCAAAAAGCGGCGCTGATGGAGACTGAAGAGGATCTGTTCCCATCCCGTGTGAGATGGAAGTCAGGGGTGCTGCCTGTGCTGGGTGGAAGGACAATCCAGTGGGAGAAAACAGCAAATCCTCTGGAATGGGATCTGGCTGGGGTGAGCAGTGGGATTCAAAGTGAGGGACTGGGGGATAACACCACAGGACAGCCCAGGTTTGAGCTGCCACTAAGGAAAAACCTCCCTCCACCTCACTCTCCAGAGCAAAAAAAAAATGGGAAGAGATCCTGCCAAAAGCCAAGTCCTGCTTAAAATGCAGCTGCCTTTTTGCCATCCTGAGGTTGTGTTCTCCGAGAGGCCTCACTCTGCAGAGGGAACAGTCAATCTGAACCAAAACAGGCCAGAGGAATCAGGAGTTTGGGTAATGTTTCACAAAAAGCAGGTGTGGGACCCCCTGCGATGAAAAGCAACTCTCAGGGTGCTCCTGGAAGTCCCAAATTGTTCCCACTCCCCCTTTCCCAGGCAATATCCCCAAACCAGAGGGGATTTTTAACCAGCAAGAGGTGTCTTTGCACAGAGCAAAGTATCAGGAAACCGAATGCAAGTGTTACAAACTGGCTGAGACTTTCCAAGCGACGCCAATCGGGAGCACTCGTGCACAACGAGCACAAGGATTTCTCTCCCTTTGGCACGGGAAGTCCTTAACCAAATGTTGGAATAATACAGATTTAATCTCGTGGCTTGAATTTCTGGGCATGCTCAGTTCAGGGATCCGACAAGAAAACAAACAAGGGAAAAAAAATAAAAAATAAAAAGGAAAAAGGTCTATTCATGAGGAGAAAACATTGGGAATGGGGAGAACGGGGAGAACGGCGTTTGGGAAGCTGTGCCCACATCGTGCAGCAGTGAGAGCTCCTCCCTGCCCTCACACCAGGGGTTTAATGTGTTAAAAAACCAGACTTTTACCAGGCAAGTGCATGCAAGAAGCAGAGTCTCTGTTAGGCTGAGCAGTGACCTCGCCCCAGGGTCAGCCACGGCCGAGCTGTTCCCTCGCAGCACCCAGGAAACCAGGCTGGGGTTAAGGTCACCCCTCCCGGGTGGCCACAATCCCACTGCCCAGTCCTGCTTTTAGTGGCTCTGCCCGAACACCGAGGTGTTTCACACGACCAAGCAAAGGTGCTGCTGCCACTCACCATCGTCAGGGGGGTTTTCCTGATATCCTTAATTTCATTACTCCTACTTCAATTCCCTCGTTCCACACTAAATCCGTCCTCCTCCTCCCGCCACAAAGCTGCTTTAGCCTTTAACTACTCTACACACACAGGCGGAGGGGTCTGACCTGTTGGACAAGTGATTCGGTGTCAGATGGCAACAACCCGGGGCTGCTTCACCCCATCACACCCCAAAACGCAGAGTTTCCCTCCTGAAAATGCAGCAAGGCAGCGAGCAGGGCGGTTTGAACCCCAGAGAATTCCTTCCCGAGGGACAGAGGCTCTTAAAGCACCTCCCAGCAGGGTCCTGTCACATCATCTACTTGGGCAGGTTAACAGAGAATCTCCCTCACACCAGGAATGTATAAATTCACATCTGAAATCGTTTCTGGATTATAAAAGAGCTCAGAGTTACACAGCAACTGAATATTTTCTGCCAAGTGCACTTCACAGCCGAGTAATTGTGTTAATTCTGTAATAATTCAGACTGGGATTGCTAATTACAGTCCACCTTCAAAGGGAGAAGGCTCTAAAAAAACCAAAGATATTTCCAAAACCTTCAAAGAAATGAATTTCATTAACTCCCAGGGATGCAGACGGGGAGGGAGCTCTGCACCCTCTTTCCCGTGGATGTTTTGCAACAGGAGGATGAATTTTCAGGTGATTCACACAGGAAATCTGGCAGCACTTGGGAAATCAGCATTTTTTTTAGAGAAAATGAATCTCATGGCTTGCAAATTGCACCAAGACAACACCTGTCTGGTGAGGGGTAAGAAAACAAGAGAGTTTACCCCACATCCAGCAAAAAATCACGGAAAACACGAGGAAAAAAACCCAGTTTGAGTTGGAGTGTTTCAGTTCTGAATGAGCAGGGCTCGTTTCAGCTGAGCTGCTCTTATCAGAGCAGGTTTTTCCCCACATCAGATAAGGCCTGCCTGGAATGTGTTTTGTCTTTCTCCCAAGGAGAACCCCCTCACTGGAAGCAAAAAGTTTTGATGGTGGGGCAGAAAGAGCAGGGACACCTCCAGCCCTGGGCACAGCAGCTCATCCCACCCCCAGCACTAAAATTATTTCCCCTTGGGTGTTGCAAAGCAGGATTTTTGGAATTTCTTCCCAGAAATATTCAGGCCAGGGATAAATTCCTACTGGAAGAAATGCTGATTTCCAAAGGGCCCCTTTAGAGATTTCAGAGGCAAAACCTCCGCGACCTCAAAGGCAAAGCTAAGAAATAAAAATGGAAATAAAATTTAAAAAAAGCACAGGATATTCCAAATGCTGGTGAAATTCAGCAAGGAAGGAGAGTGGATTTTGCCCCGGGAAGGCTCTCACCTCAGTGTCCCACGAGTCCTGGAGGACAGTGTTCCTGGTGCTACGTTTCGTCTGGGGAACGTGACCATCGTCTTCATTGCCATTCCTCCTCCTCTTCCTGCAGGGAATTCGGGGAGGAAAGAAACGGTCAGCTCACTGATCTACCTTCTGGAGGCACCCCAAAAAAAGCAGGGAGGCTCGGTAACTTAGTGCAGGGTGTATCCAGACCCCCCTGAGGTGCTGGGGACTCTCAGTTCCCCTTTCAGCCGCTGCCTGAGGGCGCAGAGAAAAGGATCCTGTTCCTCACAAGGTTAAAACCCCGTTCAAACCATCCTTCCAAACAAACTCCTTCAACAATCGTCAGCCCTTGCACATCTAAAAATAATCCCTGGGCTCGGAGTGACACCTGACAGCACAGGGACAAGGGGCAGTGACCACCTTTTCCACGAACACCCCATGATCCCCCTGCTCACACCACCCCCACAAGGATTTCCTTCAGTCTCTCCACTCTGACGGCGTTTGGAGTGGAGTCACATCCCAAACCAATCCTATTTCCCACCTGGAAATAAGGTTTTGCCAGGAAACACCTCGTGGAAAACAAACTCTTCCCCGTTTGTGATGTATTCACCACCCTCTCATGACATCCTGAACTGTCTGGCCTGGAACCTGCCGGTTTTAACCCAATTTTTATCCAAATCTTTGCAGCCATCGAAGCAAAGGAGAGTTTGGAGGAGGATAAGGGGATGGGGGCCGTGCTGATATTCCCAGGTTAGAGGAGAGATGAAGGCAAGACCTCAAAGACCAGGTTGGGACAGGACTCAGAGCACCCTGGGACAGTGGGAGGTGTCCCGGGGGTGGCACCGGATGAGGTTTAAGGTCCCTCCCAACCTCAATTCGGCGATCCTGTGACATCAGCACAGCAGCTGATCCCCGGCAGCATCCCAGAATTCCCACACAAACACCCAACGAGGTTTTCGCCACCCTACAAACGTGACGAGTCAGCCAGGAGGAGCTCTCAGCAGCCTCCGAAACACAGGATGGAGCTGTGTTTTGGTGCCTAAAATTAATCCGTGCTCGAATGAGTCAAAACACACCGAGGGAGGTATTTATAACCGGATCCTTTCTTAGCCAGGCTTTGGCCCACGCCTCCAGCCCAGAGCTGCCTCCCCGCTCCCCATCCCTGGGACCACCGAACGCCGTCCAGGGGCTCCCCCCTGTCCCGGGACGCTCTCTGGGGAAGGGACATTCCCCCCTCAGCCCCTGGATCCTTCCTTTCCTTAACACCTGCAGGGACTGCGACACGTCCGGCCCAGCTCGGACAGGGCTCGGAGCACCCTGGGCTGTGGAAGGTGTCGCTGCCCAGGGCAGGGGGGGATGGTGACGGCTTTAGGGCCCCTTCCCCCCCTCCCCGATCCCCGACTGCCCCGCAGCTCCGGCCCGGCTCCCCCCGCCCCACGATCGCTCCGCTTCCTCCCCCCACCGGGCCGAGAA
>VZTA01009019.1:41417-57398 GCA_013398855.1 Mohoua ochrocephala | reverse complement strand
GGTGAGGTGGCGGTGGGTGACCGACTCTAATTCATTAAGGGGAATCAAGAACCGCGCTGAGATGCCAGGAGGAGGAGGCGGCATCAGCCCCAGGGCAGTAGCCATGCCTCCGTTCCACCCGTGACACCCACGAGGCTGCGCCCACATCCCTGCACCGCCCCCATCTCCCTGTCCCCAGCCAGCCCCACTGCTCCATCCCTTCGGGGGGCCGTGGGATCCCTCCAGGCCGTGGGTGGGTTGGGTGGGCGGTGGCCGGGACACGATGGCGGGGGCTCCACGGCCACCCCAGACCTCCGGCGCCGGTGCTGGTGCGGGGCTCCGCGGCCCCAGGGATGGATCCACGGCCACCCCGGCCCCCCCGGCACTGGCGGTGAATTCCATGATCATGCCAGCCCCACTGCCACTGGGCTGAAAGGGAGAGTGCTGGGCTGCACAGCCGCTCGCTCGCGGGGATTAAGACAAGACCTTTGTGGGAGAAAAGGGGCGGGAGAGCTGAGATTATCCCGAACCTGCCTAATGCAGCGTTTCTTGGCTATTCCGGAGCATCTGGCGTCTCTGCGGAGGGAGGCAGGGTGGGGTGCAGGGGGGTGGCGAGCGGGGTGCTGGGATGCTCTGGTCCGTGCAGCTCTCGGGGTGATGCTGTGAGCTCCGGAGGTTTCTCGTGTCCAGTCCCCGATCCCAGGGCCGGTTGTGACAGCACTGGGTGGGCAGCACCGGGCACTGGGATGGCTCATCTGGGGCTGACACTTCCCTCCATGGGAAGGGAAGTGGTGTAACCACGGAGCTGGCGCTCCGGCGGGCAGCGAGGGCCAGCGTGGCACGGCGGAGATGCTGCGATTGGCACCCAGGGCACAGCCTCTGCCCCCAGCGCGGGTGCCCAGCACCACCCCGCTCATGCCCGTGTCTCCATCCCGGGCTCTGCTGCTTCCTCCGGGGCCGTTTTCAAAGCCCATTTTATTGGCAAATTTTATTTTCCTCGCTTTCCATGCAGGGAAACTGAGGCCGGAGGGGCAAAGCCCCGGGCCCGCAGTTGAGCAGGGGTGCTCCGGGAGCCACTGCTGGATGCAACGGTGGTTTTTTGGGGGGTGAGGAAGAGGAGGAGGGTTTTCCCCAGCCCCCAGCAGCAGCTCGATCCACTCAGGCGGAGACCAAGCGCGCATCGGAAGGCTGGTGGGACAGCGGTGCCGCGCTGCTCGCCTCACCTGACGCTGTCATGGGAGCGTGGAGATGGCTGAGACAGCGCAGTCGGCAGGGATTAACATCACCCGGCTGGTGGGAGCCGCCGGGAAGGCTCCCGCGGGCTGGCCTGGCTCCGGCTGGGAAGAGCAGGCACCCACTCGACTTGAAAAACTGCCTGGGAGAGACGGGCCCCCTCCGCTTCCCCCGCCGCGCGGAGCCCCGCGGCTGCAGCCGGCCCTGGGCAGGCGAGGTCGGGGTGCTGGGAGGCTCCGGAGCGCGGATCGCTCCCGCCCTTCCTCAGCCGTCGCCGGCTCCTTTCGCTGCTTCTCAGCAGCTTTTGAAAGCAGAGAAGACAAAAAAGAAAAGGCTTGAAAAGCACTTTGAAAAGCAGGGCAGGGAGAAGCGCCCGAGTTCCCGGCAGCCCCATCCCCTCCTCCTGCTGCCAGCGCCTGCCAGCTTTGTCTGCCGACGCTGCCGAGCCAGCGGGGAGCTTCCCCTGAGCCCCAGTGCTGGGGATCACTGTCCCGACACCTCAGGGTGCCAGAACAAAGCATTGCCCCCACGGCCTCCTCCCCAAATCCCTCCAGCCCCAGGCCCAGCGCTGGCTGCTGCCAGAAACCTCCCCAGTAACCCCACAGACCCCCAGCCAGGGGGTTCGGCCCCTTCCCCACACCATTCACCCGGGGGTGAGCGGTTACCCAGGGAATCCCGGCAGGATGCTCTGCCCGCTCCCCCCGGCACCTCGGCACCCCGGGGTGCCCAGGCGGGCACCGGGACAAGCTGGGTGCAGGTGGGAGCCTGCCGTGGGCACGTTCTCCGTGCAGCCTCCCACCTTTCCCAGCTGGAACCCTCTCCCGGCCGGCAGTGCCAGAGAATGAGCTCCCCCAATACGCTGCCCCCTCAGGAAACCATCCCCTGGATGGGCTGCGGCCATCCCGGCCTGTCCCAGGACAGCTGGCTGTCCAGCCTGGAGCAAGGTGGCATTTAAGGTCCCTTCCAACCCAAACCATTCCGTGATTCCATGATCCCACCTGGAGCGTGGCTTCTGCAGCGCCCATGGAAAGCCCCTGCCCTGGCACAGGGGGTGGGACGGGGGGCACAGAGCTGGGTCCGTCCTGGCCGCCGCTCTCCTCTCCTGCCACCCCCGGCACGGAGCAGTGCCCCGGGCGCCGGGGCTCTGAGGATGCGCCGAGTCCCGTCTGGCCCCCGGCGTGGCAGGAGGGGCTGTCCCTGTCCCCAAGGCCCAAGGTAAGGGAAAGGTGGGGACGTGACACACTTGGCTCTGTCCCAGGAGCTGGCGGGGAACCGGAGATATCTGGAGGACAGGGAGAGCCCAGGCTGCGGGGCTGCTTCTAAAATAAATAAATTAAAACAAATCACAGATTTCAGCCCAGCTTTGCCGGTCACAACCCTCACTTTTGGCACGTCAACGGCTCCCCATCGCACCTGGAGCAGGGAGCAGCTCCTGCTCCAACGCTGCCCCATCCACCCAGCGAGGTCTGGGGGTGCCCCTGCGCCCCCCTTTGGCTCTCCCAGCCCTGACAGCGAGCGCCGCTCTGCCCTCGGGAAAACCGCAGGCCAGGGAGCAGCGCTCGGGAGAAACGTCAAGGCCAATTTGGTCCTCGGAGACTGATCGGTGCTGACAGCTCGCCCTGCCCGGCTGCGGCACAGAGCAGCCTGGAGAGCACCGGGAACGGGAATGGGCAGCTCCCACCTGCCCGGAGGGGTCGGGATGGGAAAGAGCTGGCTCAAAGTGGAGGTGGGAGAGAGGTGGTCGTGCTCAGCGTCTTCCCCTGCGAGCCTGGTCGGTCCCGTTCCATCTGTTCCATGGGGAAACTGAGGCAGCGCGGGTGAGCGCGGTGCCGCTGGCACTCAGCCCATCCCTGCCGTGCCCAAAGTGGGCCCCGTGCCCTGCACAGCGTCCCCGGGAGCAGAGCCCCAGCCCTCTGCCGGGGTGGGATGCGGGATCTCTCTCGCTTCCTCAGGCGCTGCTTCCCTCAGCCGTGGGGAACCGCGGGCTCAAAGGGCTCCTCCCGCCTTCGCCACCGTCGCCGCCGCGGGGCCCCGGGGCTCCGGCCACAGCCACGCCGGCGGTGTCACCTCCCAAACCTGCCGCAGGTGTGGCCGCAGCCTCCGGCTCCTCCTGGCAGCCAGGGACGAGCCGGGTCAGGGCAGGTGAGCGGGGCCTGGGCTCTGCTTTGCCCCACAGATCCCACACAGACGGGATCCGGGACCTGCATCCCCCTGTTCCCACGACGGGGAACTCGCTGCTCGCTGCTCGCAGGGCTGGCACGTCCCTCCCAGCAGGGACCGTCCCTCACCCAGGGATCAGCCCCGACACCGGGAGCATCTCTGGGGCAGGGAAGGTCCCTCGCACGCGCGGTGTCCCTTGCACAGGGACATTCCTTGCACAAGGAGCATTCCTTGCACAAGGAGCATTCCTTGCACAGGGAACATTCCTCGCACGAGGACATTCCTTGCACAGGGAGCATTCCTTGCACAGGGAACATTCCTTGCACGAGGAGCATTCCTTGCACAAGGAACTCCCCCGTGCTGCTCGACTCCCCAGACCTGCTCTGCCCCGTGGCTCCGCCGGCTCCGTATCCCAGCCCGGGTGGGAGGAAGGTCCCTCTTGCACAAGCCGGGACGCCCGGGGCTGGAGTTGGGCTGCGCATGAGGAGCAGGATTTGTCCAGCCACACTCAGAATCCCCTCTGTCCCACGTCACCGTCCCCACGAGCGGGGGGTCGGGGCTCCCTGCGCTGCCCAGGAGGGGACGGGCACCCCTGGGTGCTGCGCTGCCTTGGGCAGCGGCTCCACGAAGGACAGAGTGACCCACCAGCAATGCCCTCTGCTCTGGGGACACCGTGAGCCAGCGTGGGGACAGACGGGGACTGTGGCTCAGCAGCAAGGCCACAACTGCAGCCCAGTTCTCCCAGTCCCAGGGGGAGCTGCAGCACCGGTTCCCCAAACGCAGCACCCGCACAACGCTCCCCTGGCAGCCCCTTGCCTACGCCAGGGTGAGGGTCCCGGGATGCGGCTTCCAGGGGCTCCCAGGTGCTGTGCCAGGGACCGTGCAGACCCCACAGCCCTGGCAGCCCCTGGCACAGACCTGGTGCTTTGGCGGCGCCGTCGGCAGCTGAGCCCTCCCCGCCCCCAGCCCCCGCTTTCGCTGCCGGGGGTGACGGGTGATGAAACCCGAACGCGTCACCTGGATTTTCCTGCCAGGCCTGAAGGGCAGAACGAGAGAGGGCGGCTGTGAACCAGCCCAGGAGACATCCCCAGTGCCAGGGCTGCTGCTGGCAGTGCCCAGAGTGCCGGTGCAGTGGGGTGTCCCGTCCCACCACCCCATTTCCCAGCAGCTCCAGACCCCGCTGCGATGGGAACGTGCAGGGCACGGCCACCACAGCTCCCTGCACCCTTCTGGGCTCTATCCAGCACCTCTGCACCCTCTGCCCAGGTCTTTCCCTGGTGCCACAAGCCCAGCGGGGCAGCAGGACACCCGGACACATCGCACTGGCCCTTTCTCCGGCAGAGCACGGTGACACAGAGGGGACACGCTTATCCTCAGGCTGTTTATTGGCATCTCCCTCGGCTCAGCCCGGGCGCTGTGGCCCTGCCAGGCTGGTGCTGCCTCACCCATAGGCACTGCGGGGGCTGTGCTGTGCAGACACCCCCAAAACAGCCACAGCCACGGACCCCCCCAGGCATCAACACCCCCGAGCGCCCTCAGGCCTCTGCACAAAACCCCATTAAAAAGCCCCAAACCACCAGAAATGCCAAGGGGAGGCTCCAATCGCCTCATCCGAGTCCTCACCCGAGCCCCCGAGGTGCAAAATCAGGGGGATGTTGAGCACCACGTGCACCCCGCCGGGGCTCTCCTGGGGTTTCAGTCCTGGGTTCTCCTGGGGGGCTGTGCTGGGCCAGGCACAAAGGAGGGGAGGAATGAATTGTCCCCTGGGATCCTTCCCCCTTCTCCCAAAGGCTGTGGGGGTCCAGAGCGGGGGGTTCAAGTCCAGAGGTTTGAAGATCAGCAGAGCTCCTCTCGCCCTCCGCAGTCGGGGGTCTCCGTGTCACCGTTTGTCCCCAGGTCCGGGGGGAACCACAAGCGGAGGGGCCGGGGTTTGGCACGGCAAGAGCCCCTCACCCAGCCCCCAGCACCCACTGGAGTCCGGCAGCAGGTCCGGGGCAGCCCCGGTGGGTGCCGAGGGCGATGTCGGTGCACCCCGAGCCCCCCGCCCCACCTCGCCCGAGGAGTCTGTGACACAGAAGCTTTGGCCAAGGAGGGGACCTGGGTTTGCTCCCCAGTCCCAGGGACGGCGCTTGGCCTCCAGCTCCGGTGCTGCCGAGAGAGCGGGAAACCCCTGGAGCCTGGGGCTGCTCCCCTTCCTCCTCCTCCTCTTCTCCCCCTCGCTGCTTCTTCCTTTTCTCTTAATTTCTTGGGGCTTTTCTTTTGTCGTTGGTTGTTTGGGTTTTTTTTCCTAATTTTTTCCCCCCTCTCCTGTTTTCTGTTCTTCTGTTTCAATATCAAACGAAAGAGGAAAACCCAGCGATGGGGGCTCTGGAGCCGGGGGCCAGGCTGCTGGGAGGGCGGTACAGGGTCCCGGGCTGGCTGCTGGGGGCGTTGCCGGGGGTCTGGGGGGTGGGAGTCCTGCTGGCTTTGGGGCGGAAGAGGCTGCCCTGCTGCGTGGAGGTGCTGTTGGAGAGGGGGGTGTGCTCGGGCTCGCCCGAGTCGCTCTCGGTGTAGCTGTAGGCCTGCGCCCGGGAGATGCCCTTCTGCTGCCGCCGCCACGAGTTGTAGTAGGTGGGGTCGCTGATGTAGTGGTTGACAAAGGAATGCGCCTTCTGGTGCCCGGGGTCCACCTCGTACTCGCTGTCGCTGCCCTGAAAAACAGCGCGAGAGGGAAGGTGGTGAGGTGGGGACATCGCCCGCCGGCCCCAAAATTCACTGGGGTCGGGCTCTGCTCCCAGCAACGGGACGGGAGGGAGCGGCCCCGAGCTGCGCCCGGGGAGTTCGGGACTTCAGCGGGAATTTCCTCGTGGAAAAGGCGGCCGGGCCTCGGAAGGGGCTGCCCGGGGAGGTTTGGAGTGCCCATCCCTGGAGGTGTCCAAGGAAGGGCTGGAGGTGGCACTCAGAGCTCTGGGCTGGGGACAAGGTGGGGATGGGGCACAGCTTGGCCTCGATGGTCTCAGAGGTCTTTTCCAGCCGGAATGGGTTCCGTGATTTCCAGGGTTTTCCTGGTGCTTTCCCGGTGCTTTCCCGCTGCTCTTTGGGGAATGCTGGCGAGCACATCCCGAAAGTATTTAAAGGCTGGGACGGCTGCAGCATCACTGGGGGGTTTCTGCCTCTTGCTAAAACAAAATAAAACCTCATACAAAAGGTTCCTGAGCGCTGCCGAGGCCGCGATGCCCCCGGGCTGGCGGGGAGGGTGTTTTTGGGCTCTGCCGGTAATTGGATTCAGCTTCTCCGGCGGCGCACAAAGGGCCCATTGAGGGCGGTGGGAACTGCCCCGCGCCAGCGCCAGCTCCCGCAGCTCTTCACAGCTCCTCAAAAGCCACTCGAGCCCCGCTCGGGCCGCAGCGAGAGGAGCCGGCATTTGCCAAGGAAACAGCCGGTGCGGGCAGCGACGGGGGGGCCCCCTGGGCACGGTCCCCTCCTGCTCGGGGACAGGGTTAGGGACCCGCAGGACCTTTTCCCTGGGCGTCAGCTTCTCAGGATCCCTCCCTCCTGGGGGTGATGGTCCCATGGCCTCCCTAGGGCTCCACGCTCCTGCCCGGCCACAGCTGCCCCGTGGCCCCGGGACAAGACAAAGGTGGCATTTTGTGGAGTTGGCAGAGGCGCGGACGTTGCCAGCAGCGACCGGGCAGCGGGACAGCCCCCGGGCAGCGGGACAGCCCCCAGCCCCGCTGACCTCCCGTGCCCTGTCCCCAGCAGCCCCGGCAGCCCCCCGCGGTGTCACATCCCCAGCACACGGGCCGGGAGCCGTGCCAGCTTCGCTCCGGCTCCCTGCCACGGTGCCACGGGGATGCTGCTGCCTCCAAAGCGGGATGGGGCGGGAGCGGCAGCGCCGTTCCCCAAACGCGCACCGGGAGCTGCCTCGTGGCGGGCAGAGGGAAGGGCTGATGCTCAGGGGGGGCTCCCAGCACCCTCCACCCCGCCCCAGGTCCCTGTCCCCGGCGGGCACCTGAGAGTCGGAGACCTCGGAGGGTTTCTCGGTCAGGCTGCTGCTCTCGGCGGGGATCAGGTCGTTGTACTTGGTCACGTCCTCGTCCGAGTAGTGCAGGCTGCCGGGGCTGGGCCGGGGTGGAGACCTCGGGGACAGGCAGGTGGGTGGTCAGTGCGTGTCCCCTTCCCTCGGGGCCGGGCCACTTGGGGACAACCCCAGCAGAGCCCTGGAGACGGCTCAGGGACCACCCCCCAGCCGTGCCAGCCCCCTCCCCGGAACCCTGACCCCACTGTCAGGGCACCCCAGCCTTTCGGGGGGACCCCTCGGGATCCAAGCCCTCCCCACCCCATGATGGAGCAGGGATGGGGGGGACACGATGACTGAAACCGCTCCCCCTGCCCGGGGAGGGGGCTGTGGCTGGGGGTCCCTACCGGGTGTAGATGCCGTTCTTCCGGCAGAAGGAATTCTTGACCGAGAGGCGCCGGTTGTTGAGCTCCAGGGCGGGGAAGCTGCCCTCATCCAGGCTCACCATCTCCCCGTGGCTCAGGGCGGCCGCCTTGGAGCTGTTCCCTGGGGGATGGGATGCTCAGCCTCCCCCAGCCCCTCCCCAGGGCAGCGCAGCACAGCGAGGGTGGGGGGCTGGACCCTGCACGGGGGGCTGGGGATGGCCCCGGGGGGATTGTGCTGGTTCCACGGCCTGGGGACAGCCAGGAGGTGCCAGCCGTGCCCAGCCCCAGCCCCCTGCCCTGCCCCAGCGCCCCCAGCTCCCACTCTGCGCTGTTTGCTCAACGAGGAGCTCTGGATTTTCCCCACAATTTGAGCCCTTGACAGAGCTAAGAAAACAGAGCAGTGTTTGGCTAATCCCAGCGACCTCCGCGAGCCCCCGGGGCTGCTCTGCCTCCGCAGCTGTCTGCGGGACAAGTCCTTCATTTCATCTTGAGCTCCCAGTGCTCTCCGGGACACCACAGCGTCGTTATCGGGTGGCACCGGGGCTCGGCAGGAGCTGTTCCCAAGGCGGGCAGGAAGGGAGGCTCCCACCGCTCCACCCAGACCCCAAAGGCAGGGGGAGACCCCCAAGAGGCTCCCACGGGAGCGGGAGGGTCCTGTCACCACCCACCACGCTCCCCCACTCACCTGAGTCCGACTTCTTGGAGTATTTCTTGCTCTGCCCGCGGATGATGAGCACGAAGACGAGGAGGAGGATGAAGATGAGCCCCACCAGGGCGATGACCACCAGGAACCACCACTCCTCGTAGAACGGGTTGGTTTTCTGGGCTGGGGCACAGCAGGGAGGATCAGAGTGGGACAGGCAGAGGGGACAACCAGTCTGGATGGGGACACCCCTCTGCAGAGCAACGGGGTCACTTGGGGAGCTTTGTGAGACCTCGATCCACGGGAAAGGGAAGGGGCTGGAGGGGGATTTGGAAAGGGAGGGCTGGCAGGGGGATTTGGGACTCTGTAGGAGCCAGGAGCGGGTTTCAGCGATGGCCACGAGAACGGAGCAACACCAGGACCCTCCCTCTGGCACAGGGGGACAGAATCCCCCCGGGAACACACCTGACACGGCCGGGGAAGGGGTGCTGGGGGTCCCGTAGCCGTAGTCGTTGACGGCGATGACACGGAAGTCGTAGCTGACCCCCTGCTTGAGGATGTCCATGCTGAAGGTGTAGGAGGTCACCTCCTTGGGGATGTCTTTGATGAGGATGTCCCAGAGCCCCTCATCTGGAAGAGACAACGGGGCTGGGAGGGGAGGGCTGGCTCTGCAGGACACCCCAAGGTGAGGGGTGGTGTCCCTCCATCCACCGACCCTCCGGGTGCTGCCCTTTCCATCAGCCCCACTCAGCACATGGACAACACCTCGGACACCGGGTCCCAATCCCCAGTTCAGGTCAGCACTTCCTGCCTCAGTTTCCCCCTCTCTTGACCCCCCAGGTGGGGATGGAGAGCAGAGGCGGCCGCGGTACCTGAGGGCCGGGCCTCGATGACGTATCTGGTGATGGGCCCTTGGCCGGGGTCCCCACTGGACCAGTGGATGGTGATGGCCGAGCCATAGCGGGAGATGAAGGGCTCTCCGGGGGGCCCGGGGGCACCTGGGGACCAGGGCAGAGCTGGAGGCAGGGGGCACAAACGGGCACGGGGCCGTGCCAGCCCCCGGCCCATCTCCTCCCTGGCCCCGCGTGTCCCCCACGTGTCCCCCGTACCTTCCCCGGGCCCCGTGGTGATGTTGGCCTCGACGTCCGGCCCGTAGGCGAAGGTTTTGGCCCGGATTCGGAAGCGGTACGTGACACCCTCGGCCAGGTCCTTGACCTTCATCCACAGCGGGCTGTTCCCCTTCACGTCCACCGTCACGATCTTGCTGACGCCTGCGGGGACAGAGGCTGAGCCGGGTCCCCCCCCGAGCACTCCCCGCTCCCCCCGGCCATGCCCTCACCATCCACGGGCGTGCAGGGCTCGTACACCAGCCTGTAGCCCTCCAGGACGCCGTTGGGCAGCGGGGGCGGCTCCCAGGACACGTTCACCGACGTGGTGGTCAGCTCGCTGAAGCGGATGGAGCCGGGGGCGCTGGGGGCTGCGAGGGGACGGGGTGGCAGGGCCAGCTCAGCGCTCCAGGGGACACCCCTGGGCAAGAGCCAGCCCCGCTCCCCGCCTCCACCCTAACGCCGGTCACCGACTCCCACCCCCCGTGCCCCATCCCCGCTGCCGCAAAGGTTCCGTGGGGAATGAGCCTCCTCCTCCTCGTCTCTCCTCCCAAGACCTTCATCCTTCTCCAGCCTCAGCTGAAACCTTCATCTCCGTGTGCCCCCCACCCCACAAACCCGCCGGGGTGAGCCCAGGGATGTTCCGCTGGGGATTGCGGGATGAGGGGGAATCCCTGGAGCCGGAGCCATGGAGACATCTCCCCACAGAGCCCAGGGGCGGGGGGCCGAGGGGGGAGCCGTGCCACGGGCCCCACCTGCCTGCTGTGTCCGTGCCTTCACGGGGGGACTGCGGGGCCCGTCCCCCGCGGCGTTGAAGGCGGCCACGCTGACCCAGTAGGAGGTGTAGCCCGTCAGGTTCTTCAGCTTCACCCCGGTCTCGGGCAGGAAAAGGGTCTTGACCCGCGCGCTCTCGTTCTGGCGCTGCTCCTCCCAGAAGTGGATCTGCGGGAGGGGCCGTGGGGAGCTGGGTGAGGCACGGATCCCACCCAGCTCGCCTTCCTCGAGCCCTCGGCTGTGCCCAAATACCCCTGCCCAGGCTCCTGAGCCCCTGTCCCAGCCTGGCCGGGGCTCCGAGCGTGCGGCAGGGAACGGAGCAGCCTCTCCTCCAGGAGAGTGGAGGGCGTCAGACACCAGAGTGTGCTGAGATCGCCTTCGAGCCGTGCCTGATTCCCGAGGGATGGGGGCAAGCAGGAGGAATCACAATGGATGGGGACCAGGGGGTGTCTGGGACGTGGGGCTGGGTACCCCGGCTGCATCCTAATGCATCCCAACAGCACCCCGACACATCCCGGCTGCACCCCGACACTTCCCGGCTGTATCCCGACACATCCCGGCTGCACCGCGACACATCCCGGCAGCACCCCGACACATTCCGGCTGTATCCCGACACTTCCCGGCTGTATCCCGGCACATCCCGGCTGTATCCCGACAAACCCATCCCGGCTGTATCCCGGCACTTCCCGGCTGTATTCCGGCACTTCCCGGCCGCATTCCAGGGCCGACGGCGCCATCTGCTGCCTCGCCGCCGCTCGGCACCGGGATNATCCCGACACATCCCGGCTGCACCGCGACACATCCCGGCAGCACCCCGACACATTCCGGCTGTATCCCGACACTTCCCGGCTGTATCCCGGCACATCCCGGCTGTATCCCGACAAACCCATCCCGGCTGTATCCCGGCACTTCCCGGCTGTATTCCGGCACTTCCCGGCCGCATTCCAGGGCCGACGGCGCCATCTGCTGCCTCGCCGCCGCTCGGCACCGGGATGGGACACCCGGGATCTCCTCGGGACTCGCAGCATCTTCCCAGGATCCCTTCCCCGAAGGCTTGCACAGCACCCCCAGTGCCACCCACCCCGCGCCCCCCGGAATTCAGCACCTCCCCAGAGCCCCCCGTACCTTGTAGCCCTGGATGTCCCCGTTCTGGCTCTCGACGGGGGGCGGTTCCCAGGTGACATCGAGCTGGGTGGCCGTGGCCGCCTGCACAGCCACGTTCTGGGGCGCTCCGGTGGGCACTGC
Source organism: Mohoua ochrocephala (assembly GCA_013398855.1). Classification (NCBI taxonomy): domain Eukaryota; kingdom Metazoa; phylum Chordata; class Aves; order Passeriformes; family Acanthizidae; genus Mohoua; species Mohoua ochrocephala. The sequence goes on along the minus strand of VZTA01009019.1, from coordinate 45,836 downwards.
GCCGAGGAGGGGACAATGTCACCGCACTGCCCGGTCTGGGCGATGTGGGGTTCCAGGACAGCCGAGCCCCCTTCCCACAGCCCCGCCAGAACTCACCCGCTTCCCCCACGAACACCTCCTGGGGGGGGCTGGGGGGCCCCTCGCCCACGGCGTTGTAGACGCTCATCCGGATCTCGTAGCGCCGGTGCTTGCTCAGGTCTGGGGGACAAAGGGTGAGTGGGACCCTCCCCGTGATGGGGCAGCCTCGCTACCCCCGGGGGGACCTGGCAGAGCCCCCCTTGTTGGGAAGAAGGGGACGTCCCCAAGGAGCAGATAGAGGGGACGGACAGAGGGGTTCCAGCTCACCCCACAGTGTGGGGACACGCAGGGGTGGCGGTGGGGGACACACAGAGGGAGGTGGAGGACACACAGAGGGAGTTGGGGGACACAGGAGGGGGTGACTTACTGTCCAGCTCGTACTGGGTGAGGGACACCTCGCTGAGGTTGTGCACGGCGTAGACGGCTGGGCAGGAGAGCAGGCAGGGGTCAGTGCAGGCGGGGGTGGGCTCCCGCTTCTGAGCCCCCACCCCAACACAGCCCCCACCCCAGGGCGGGCCAGGGCTCCCCTGCAAGGGCCCTGTCACCCCCAGGTCACCCCAGCCCCCGTCCCCAGGGTCGGCGGGGCCATGGGCACTCACGGGTGAGCTCGGCCCAGCTGGCGCCGGGGTGGCCGATGCCGCGCAGGGCGAAGCCCCGCAGGCCGTCGTACACCAGCTCCCGGTAGCGCAGCCGGAATCCCAGCAGGATCCCGTTGATCTTGTCCTCAGCCGGGGGCTGCAAGGGGAGGGAGGGAAGGCAGTCAGAGGCTGCTGTGATCCAGGGCTCCCTGGCACCCTGAGGTGCCACCCTGGGGCAGGGCAGAGGGGACGGTACCTGCCAGCGGATGAGCACCGACGTGGTGGTGTGGGGGGTGATGGAGAGGATGGTGGGAGCCTCCTCGGGGGCTGTGGGGGAGAAGAGGGTGGTGAGGCTCCGGAGATGCCCAGGGCGTGGGGGGTGCCCTGGGCACAGGAGGAATTCCCTGGGCACGGGGGTGCCCTGGGGCTGTCCCTGCCCCAGGAGGTGCTGACCCGCCTGCAGGGTGGTGAGCGACTCCGACTCCTCGCTGTACTCGCTGTCCCCGATGTCGTTCGTCGCCTTCACACGGAACTTGTAGGAGGTGAAGGGTTTCAGCCTGCGGGGAGAGGAGCGGGGTGGGCACAGGGCAACCAGCGGGTGACCCCCGAGCCACCTTCTCTCCCACCGGGCCATCGCTTCCCAGCCTTGCACCAGCACTTCTCACGAGATGGGGAAACTGAGGCACGGGGAAACCGAGGCACAGGGAAACCACCCGAAGTGTCATCATCCCCGATGTCCCCTCACCTGTCCACGACGAAGGCGGTGGCGTTGTGGCTGACGGGGGCGGAGTGCAGAGCCCAGTCGCCGTCGGGCAGCTCGCGGCTCTGCACGGTGTAGTAGCGCACGGGGGAGAGGCCGTCGCTGCCCGGCTCCCAGGACAGCAGCACGCTCCGGGCCCGCACCTCCTCCTGCTGCGCCAGCGGCTTCCCGGGGGGCTGCGGCCGGGCTGGGGGAGGCGAGGGGCTGGGAGCACTGCGGGGGCACCGCCAGCCCCCCGCCGCCAGCCGGACCCCCCATATTGTTACCTCTCTTCTCGGTGGTGACCACCAGGGCTTCGGCCGCCTCGCCCCAGCCCTTGCGGGTCTGCGCGGCCACACGGAACAGGTAGGTGGCCTCGGGCTGGAGGCCGGTGGCCGTGAACTGCCGGGCGCTGGCCTCCAGCACCTCCACGGCGGCCGCGGTCACCGCCGAGGTGTTCAGGTGGTGGCTGACCTGGTAGGCTGCGGGGAGGGAGCGGAGTGGTGGGGACGGGGAGGGGACACCAGTCCCCGTGCCATCCCCTCCATCCCAACTTGCGCACGGGGGAGCTCACGCCCAGCCCGGGACCAACATCCGAGCAGGAACTTCATCCCTGAGGGCTCTGAGATGCTCGGGGGATCCCAGGGAGCTGATGTCTGCCTCCCCACGCCAATCTCCGCTCCCACAGGACCTCTGCATCCCTCTGCAGAGCGTCCCAGCGCGGCACGGCCGGGATGCTCCCCCACCTACCCAGGATGACGCCGTTGGGCGCTGCCGGCGGCTGCCAGATGAGCCGCACCAAGGTGGTCCTCACTTCAGGAAAGAGGAGCCCCACGGGGGGCCCGGGCACTGCAGGGCGAGAGATTGGGGTCACTGGGGAGTGGGGGAAAGTGCCAGATCCCATCCCCTGGGAATGGGAGCCCTGGGTGTCCCGGCCAGAGAGAGAGGGATGGCCCCAGAGAACAGGGATAGGATGGGATCAGGCACCCCGGGGACCGCCCAGCGCACCCAGGCGCTGTCACCCACCGTCATCCAGCGTCCTCTCGAGGACAGGAGGCCGGCTGGGGACACCATCGCCGATCCTGGTGAAGGCCAGCACCCGGATCTCGTACAGGGTGTACTTGGCCAGCCCGGTGAGCTGGGCACTGCGGGTGGCATTGCCCTCCGCCAGCCAGAACTGGGCACGCCCCTCCGAGCCCTTCTCCTTGTACAGCACCTGCAAGGCAGCCCGTGGGACGCTGCTGCAAGGCTGGCACCGATGGGCACCAGCTCCTGGGGGGTGGCACAGCTGGGGACCCCACAGCCTGCGGGGTGACTCCCCCAGGGAAAGTTGTGCCTCCCACGGGCCGGGCACGGGCAGGAGCTCACCTTGTAGCCCAGGATGAGCCCGTTGCAGTCGGCCTCGGGAATGTCGCTCCATCGGACCATCAGGCTGCTGGAGGAGGTGGCGACTGCCGACACGTTGCCGGGACCGGAGGAGGGGACTGGAGAGGGGTGACAGAGAGGGTCAGTGGCCGGACTGGCCGGGGTGGGTGCCCAGCGCCCAGGTGGGCAGCGGTACCTGACTCCCGGGTGCGTCCCAGCACCGAGGGGCTCCAGGGCCCCGAGCCGATGGCGTTGAAGGCCTGGACCTGCACCCGGTACTCCGTCCACTCCTCCAGGTCCTCGATGGTGAATTCCCGCTCCACGCGGTCGCGGATCACGTGGAGCGCCGGCTGCCCCCGCCCGTCCGCCCGCGCGTACCGGATCCTGTACCCCACCGAGTCGGGGTTCCCGTTGTACTCCTGCTCCAGGAGGGGCTGGCAGGGACAGGCGCTGTCACTCCTGATGTCCCACAGCCCCCCCAGCTCCATCCCCCTGCAGCCCCCGTGGGAACAGACCCCTCCCAAGTCGCGGTCCCCCCTCACCATCCAGCGCAGCCACAGGCTGGTCTCGCTGGCCGTCCTCAGGGTGACGTTGGCAGGGGCCATGTCTGGGGGGGCTTGGAGGGTCTGGATCCTCCGGGAGGGCAGGCTGGGGGGGCTGGTGCCCACGATGTTCACCTGCCTCATGCGGAAACTGAGAGAGGAGAGGGGGGGGTCACGGTGTGGGGCAAGAGGGCTCCAGTCCCCTGGGGAAGACAATGAGGAGGGGGCGCGGTGGGGGACGAGAGGGCTCCAGTCCCCTGGGGAAGACAATGAGGAGGGGGCGCGGTGGGGGACGAGAGGGCTCCGTTCCCCCAGGGATGGCACCGAGGCGCTGTCCTGGCACTCGCCTGTAGTAGGTGTAGGGCTTCAGGTTGGGCACCTCCATGGAGCGGCTGTCGGGCTCGTTGGCCACCTGGTGCACGAGCCCCCACTCCTCGGCCTCGCCGTTCTGGCCCACCTGCGGGACGGCAGTGGGGTGAGCTGCCCCCAAAACATCCCCCGAGCCCCCCTTTCTGAGCCCCCCTGTACCTGCGCCTCCACCTGCCAGCGGGAGATGGAGGTTTTGCCATCGTAACCCGGGCGAAACTGGATGGTGACGGAGCGGGGGCCGATGTTGGAGATGCCCAGGTTGGTGGGGGCACCGGGGAGCTCTGTGGGGACAGGGCAGGGTGGGTGGCACCAGTCACTTGCCCCCAGCACCGCCCACAGCCCGCCAGCACCCCGCCAGCACCGTGCTCACCTGGGGGGACTCCTGAGGAGATGGTGGAGGAGGAGAGCTGTCCCTGCCCCTTGGAGGTCATGGCGGCCACCTCGATGGTGTAGGTGGTGAGAGCGGTGAGGCCGGTGACGCGGTACTCCAGGGTGACGTTGGGCAGGTAATGCGTCACCCGCGTGTTGGTGCGGTTGTACTCCTCCCACGAGATCCGGTACCCTGGAATGCACCCCTGGAATGTCACCCACCCCCCTCCCCCCAGTCACCCACCCCGGGGGGCTGAGCGGGGACAGGGGAGGGGACAGGACAGGCAGGAGATTCTGCGGGGTGGGGAGAGGACAGGACAAAGAGGGGGGAGGAAAAGGACCCATGAGTGATGCTGCGGGGTGGGAATGAGACATGGGG
>VZTA01009019.1:7487-38510 GCA_013398855.1 Mohoua ochrocephala | reverse complement strand
GGGATGGGGGGGTCCTCACCGGACGCGGAGGTGGGCGCTGCGGGAGTCGTTGCCCCCGGCCGAGATGACCTTGCAGGTGTAGGTGCCGATGTCACCCGACCAGGTCTGGGAGATGTGCAGGGTGCCCAGCTCGTCCAGGCGCACCCGGGGGCCGCTCTCGGGGCCCAGCGGGGCCCCGTCCTTCTCCCAGACGTACCTGTGCCGGGAGGACTCAGGTGTGCTGGTGCCCCGCAGCCCCTCAATGAGAGGAGGGGACCGGGGCTCGCGGTCGCAGGGCACCAGGTGGCACTGCAGGACCACCAGCGCGGGGCTGAGCGGGAGGACCCCCACCTCCCTCCCCACGCACAGGACAGCGGTGACAGCAGCCAGCTCGGCATCTCGGGGGTACCTGGACCCCCCCAACCCTCCCACTCACCTGACGTCCACGCTGGGGTCGTGGGCGACCCCGCAGCTCATGACAGCCTTGGTGCCCTTGATGACGCTCTGGTCCTGTGGCGGGTCCGTGATACGTGTCCTTGCTGCGGGGGGGACACCGTGAGCCACCGGCAGGGACAGCCCCCGTTTGCACCCACGAAACTCAGCGCCCATCCCCGGAGAGCTCCGTCCCGCACCCCGCAGGGCGGTGCCCGGAGCCAGGCACGGTCCCTCCCCTCCCGGCCGCGGGTGACACAGGCCCACCGTGAGCCCCTTACCCCAGACCACCAGGTCTGCAGAGGCCTCGTCCACGCCGCGGGAGTTGGTGGCCAGGCAGGTGTAGGTGCCGGCGTCTGGCAGGTGCGCGGGGCTCACCAGGAGACTGCCCGACTCCAGCAGGGTGAAGCGCGGCAGCTGCACGGAGCCGCTGGCCAGGACCCGCTCCCCTGGGGACACGGCACAGCCCGGTCAGTGCCACGGCCACCGGTGGGGGGGTCACTGAGCCCCGCGGCGAGGCTCGGAGGACAGGCTGGCTCCCAGCCCTTTACCTTTCTGCCAGGTGATGGCCGGGCGCGGAGCCCCCGAGGTCTCGCAGTTGAGGATGACGGACATGCCGTCGATCACCGTGCTGTCCTGGGGACCCCGCGTGATGTTGGGGGCGATGCCTGCGGGGCACAGAGATGCACGGCCCCCCTGAATTCTCTCCCTGTGCCCAGCCCGGACCTGACCCAGAAGAGTTTCCTCGGGTCCCCGAACCTCCCGTGGGACCCATCCAGGGGCACATCCCGCCCACCACCCAGACAGGGCACCCCCAGGGCAGAGCGGGGCTGGCACCTACTGGTCACGGCCAGGTACGTGGTGGTCTGCACCTCGCCGGCCGCGTTGCGGGCGAAGCACTGGAACATTCCGGTGTCATCGGGGAGCAGCCCGCTGATCTGCAGGCTGCCGTCCTCCAGCAGCTGGAAGCGGGACAGCTTCTCCAGGTGGAGGAGGGCAGCGTCCTTGTACCAGGCCATCTCGGGAGGGGGGACGCCTACAAGGGGACGGCCACGTCAGGCACGGGGCCGCGGCAGCGCACGGAGGGCGCCGAGGAGGAGCTCTCACCTTTGGCTTGGCAGGGGATGGCCACCACCTTCTCCATCTCGGCCGTGATGTGTCTCTCTGGCTCCCTGACGAACTGCGGGGGCTCTGCCGAGGGAACCCGGCCATGGTCCTTGGACTGACCAAGGAACACCCCCAGTGCCCTGCCTGTCACTTCCCATCCCAGCCCCGGGGCTGAGCCCGTCCCAGCTCATGGCACGCGTGGTCTGGGCTGCCCGTGGGCAGGAGCTCGCCCAGGATGGACAGGGAGGTGCCCATGGGCAGCTGGTCACCCAGCACGGACAGGGAGGTTCCCCCCGGGCAGGAGCTCACCCAGCACGGACAGGGAGGTTCCCCCCGGGCAGGAGCTCACCCAGCACGGACAGGTAGGCGCCGGCAGTCACGGCGGGGACGCTGCTGCTGCGCAGCACGGCCTCGCACTCGTAGAAGCCGCTGTCGCTCAGGGTGGGGTGCAGGATGGTCAGCCGGCGGCTGTAGTCGCTGATCCCGCTGGACACGGGCGCCCCGTCCTTCTTCCAGATGATGTGCAGCTTGATCAGCGGCCTGGGGGGCCGGGGGCGTGTCAAGAGCCAGCTCCGGCTTCCCTGGAGGATCCCACCTCCCTCCATCCCGCAGGACTCAGGTGCGAAGGGACGTCCCTCAATCCCGCAGGATCCTTCTCGCGGTGGGAAGGGATTTGGGGGCACCCAGCCCCGAGGCTGGGCGATGCCAACAGGGAGATCCCCCAGCCCCATCCCAATCCCCACCCCACGGCTCACCTGGCGTTGGCCACGCACTCCATGGTCACCTCCGAGGTCCCGGCCACCACGCTGGTGTTCCTGGGTGGGACAATGATGGTGGGTGCGATGGGATCAGCCGGGCCACCCACGTCTGGGGAGAAGGAGGCCAGAGGGACAGCCGTGAGCATCCCCTGCCCACCCTGGGGTGTCCCCAGAGAGGGCACCCACATCCCCATCTGCTTGGCTTGGAGGAGACAAAGGTGACAGGGACCTGATGCCATCCTGGTGGCATCATGGTGCCTTCCCAGGTGTCCCTAAGCTGTGTCCTCCCTCGGGAGCCCCGGCACCCCCGGGCAGGGCCACCAGGCTGGTGGCAGCAGGGAGGAGGGAGCAGGGAGTCCATAAAGCAAAATGATGGCGACAATAAAAAACCCTCATGTAGGCGCTGTAAAAACGCGATCGGCTCGAAAGCTGCTGATAGAGCTGAATCCATAAACAGCGGCTCCGGGATGTTTATGGCGCTCCAGGACGCCGAGGGACGGCAAAACAGATTAATGGGGATGGGAGACAGGCAGAGCCCGCCACGGACGGGGATAACCTATCCTAACCCTGAGGGGCAGTAGGAGGGGAGATGGGGCAGAGTGTGACAGGACTGATGCCACTTCAGGGCATCTCCCGTGGGATGGGCTGTCACCACCCCAATGGGCTGGGGGACCCTTGGAAGTCCCGGAGGGCCCAAAGGAACTGGAGGGACGAGGCTGCAGGGGTGGTCCCAAGGCAGGGGCTGCTCCAGAGCACCAGGAGCTGTCGGGGGGGACACGGACAGGGTGGGGAAGGGTGTCCGAGGGGTGACACTGCAGCCCCCATTCCTCAGCCCATCCCCGGGGCACGGCCGGATGCAGCTGGAGCAGGAGCTCTGCCTGTGACACTCCAGCGCCTGCGGCACAGCCCCGAGCGCCTAAATAAATTCTGAGGCGGCTGAACTGTTAAGTCAGCAGAAGCCGGAGCCTCCGAAGAGATTTACTGCAAATTAAATTTGGGGGGTGAGGGGGGCGCGGTGCCCCCCACACTCACTGGCCACGGTCAGGGTGATGGGCTGGCTCGTCTTGTTGTCGCCGTTCTTGTCATTGACCGCCTGCACGTAGTAACGGCCCGCGTCCGGCGCCACCGTGGACAGGATGACCAGCGTGTTCTCCAGCGTGATGGCTCTGCGGGACGAGAGGGGACGAAGGGGACGTCGAGCTGGGACCCTCACTCCCCACCCAGCACCCCCACCCACCCCAGGCACCGAGCCCAGGATGGGGGGACCAAGCCCTGCACCGCTCTCTCCAAGCAGAGCCCGCAGGACAGTGCGGATTCCAAGGATTTCTCCTTTTTTTCCCCATTTTTTTATTTAATGGAACAATCTAATCTGCTGGAAACATAAAATGCTGTGGGGAATATATATATATATTTTTTTTTTGCCATTAAATATGAGATAAAGGAGTTTTATCTCCTCAATCCCGCTTTGCAAATCGAAAGGAGACCAGTTCAATTCCTGCATAATGGGGGTTACAAATTCAATTCCTGCAGGCTGCGGCTGCCGGGGCTCCGGCAGCACCGGGATCTGCCACAGCTCCGCGGGGACACCTGGCACACGCGTGTGTGCCGTGCTCGGCTCTATCCCACCCTCTCCCCCGCCTTCATCCCTCTTGTTTTGGTTTTTTATTAAGAAATCCCTTCCTCTGGTGACAAACAGAGCCATTAGTCACCGAGCGCGTCCCCGGCTTTTAGCACGATGAGCTCGAGACGTTGGTTAAACATCCCTCGGTGCAGGGACAACGGGAAACGCAGCCCCTGGGATGCTGGGGGGATTCCAGGGGGATCCCGGGGGTGCTCACATGCGGCTGCTGGGGGAGATCTTCCGTCCATCGCGGAACCAGGTGACCTGCGGCTGCGGGAAGCTGGCGATGCGGGGAGCGCGGATGACGGCGGCCTCCCCGTGGGACACGCTCTGCTGCGTCTCGCTGTCCTCGAAGCTCCCCATGTCTGCAGAACGGGGCAGAGAACCGTCACAGGGGCTGGGGAGGGGCTGGGAACCCGCCCAGGCATCCAGCCCCGCGTCTGGGCTGGGGTTTGTGGGGTGGGCTCCCCAGAAGCAGAGGGGTTGCTCCTGGTCCCCTCCTCGGCTGGGGTGGCTTGGCTGGCTCAGGGTGTGGGATGTGGGATGTGGGGTGGCTCCGATCCCACCGGCTGCTCCTGGTGATCCCATCCCTCCAGCACCTGGAGCCCCATCACCCCTGTGCTGGGTCGGGGACCCCCATCTGAGTGTCCCCCCACCACGGACAGGCTGCAGCCGCAGCAGGAAGGGCCCAGTCCTGGGGCTCCCCGGCCTCTTCCCGTGTCCCACCGCTTATCCCAGTGCCGGGAGCGTCCCAGCACGACCCTGACCCCAGGGACAAAGTGCAGCACAGCTGCCTCCATCCCAGCCTGGAAGCACACAGCAGTTGTGGGAGACTGAGGGGAGCAGGGGGGCATGGAGGAGGGGGGTGGGACAGGGGATTTTTATTGAGTTCCTTAATTGCTGTAATTAAAAACATGTAAAGAATCCTTTTTTAACGACTTTGCCATTATCATTAGTTGTTAGCACAGCTGCCTTATTAATTTCTCATTATCCTCTTGATTTGTCGCTGCTCCTCAGGAGGTGTTTAAGGGGATGGGATCGGGGCTATCCCGAGGCAAGGGGTGACAGAGAGGGGCAGGTCCCTTAGGGGGACAGAGCCACCATCCCAGGCCTCAGCACTCTCATCTCCTCCTTAAATCTCTGGATATCCCCGCCAGTGTCACCCCAAGGATGTCCCAGATGTCCCTGCCAGTGTCACCCCAGGGACGCTCCGATGTCCCTGCCAGCGTCACCCCAAGGACGCTCCAGGCTCGCACACGCTGGCCACGAGTGGCACCAACTCCAGAGCAGTCCCACAGCGCCGGGGGCTGGGTGTCCCCACGCGGTCCCCACGGAGCAGGACGGTCACTTACAGGCCACCTGCACCTCGGTCTGGCGCTGCAGCAGGGCTCCCATGCGGTTGCGGACGACGCAGCGGTAGAAGCCGGCGTGGGTGCGGTCCAGCGAGGTGATCATGTACCTGCAGGAGGGGTATGAGCAGTGAGGGGACATCCGTGTCACTGTCACGGCTCTTGGTGTCACTCGGCCTGGACCTGAGAGTGGCCAAGTTCGGCACTGCTCCGATGAACCCCGGCTGAACCCCCTCATCATCCCCTGCTCTTATCAGCAGCCGGTGAGGAGATAAAGGAAATCACCCCATCTCCGCTCGACCACCCCCTCGAGCATCGCCCCGGTCCCCAGGCCGGACCCTGCTGCCTCCAGCCCTCCCCGGGCAGTCCCCACCCCTGGAGCTCCTGTTTCATCCCCCTTCAAAACACGGGGGAGTCTCCGGGGGCCGGGCAGGCGCTGCAGCGTCGCCGTCCCCGACGGGGAGCGCTGCGAGATAAAGCAGAGAGGGAATAAATACAGCAAGCTCAGCCCTCCTTGCCCAAAATCTAATCTTGCGTTAAAACCCGCCGCGGGCTCTTTCGGCAGAGCTTTGTTTGTTCTTCTGAGAACCGAGCGTAAATTAAACTTTCATAAGACCTGAGGAGCGCGTTCCCCGTGCCGGGAGCGCAGCGGGGCCCAGCGCCCACCTCCCCGCACGGGAGAGGGTGACGGGGGACACGGGGCTCGCCCCTGGCCCGGCGGCACCGCGGAGATGGGGCGGGCACGGCCGGACCGGCACCAAACCCGCTGCGACACCCACCCGGCCGCCCACCCACGCGGCGTGCCGGGGTCACCCGTCCCCGCGGGAGGGAGGAGGGAGGGTGCCCTTTGGGAACGAGTCCTTGAGTGTCACGGCTGATATTTAAAAATGCTCCCCAGAGGCTTTAAATAAGATATTTCAATTCCACGGAGCTGTCAGGAACGGCTGCAGACGCCAGGAATAATGGGCCCGCTCTCCTTGTGGTGTCCTCGTTAATAAATCACACCGTGACTCCCGAACACACGCGCGCCGATGGACGGATGGGTGGACGGACACGCAGCAGCAGAGGGACACGTGTGTCCCCAAACAGATCCGTGTCCTGGCTGCCGTGTCCCCTCCAGACCCTCCTTCCAGGACGGGGACGATGCAAAGCCACCAGCGCAGCCCCAGAGACCCAAACCGGCCCCACCCCGGGGGTCGCAGGGGGCACCTCCAATGCCCAGCCCTGTCCCCAAGGACAGGACACCTCCGTGGGCACAGGGAGCCTTGTCCCCAGCCCAGGACACTCCGGCAGATCCAGTTAAGGGGGCCTGGTCCCCACACGCGGGAGCTGGAGGAGTTATTAAAGCAGCAGCGCTTCCACACACACCTCAGCAGCTGAAAATAGCCCGGAGAAAGGAAATCAATTCCCGGCGCAGCCCAGCCCGCAGTCATCAACCAAACCAGCACAGACTTTGTTCTCTCCCGCTCGCCTTCCACTGAGCTTTTATCCAAGACCGCTCGGATTCGATTTCCTTCCCCCATCACGCCTGGCTGGAAGGGGACTGGAATTGATTTCACCCCCAATGTCACCCTCCTGTCACCCCCTCACAGGGGATGCGCTGCAGGCAGGAGGGGTGGGTGTCACCCTACAGATCCCTCCCGCCCCAGTTTGTGTCACAGCAGCTCCTCCGTGTCCAGGAGCTCCCAGATCCACTGTTCCGTGCAAGGAAGCAGCTCCGCCAGCCGGGGCCGATCCCGGTGCCCCGGCCGGGTGGCTTTGTCCATCCGCCCCCGCTCCAGCCGGGATGGAGGTGAAGCCTGGCCCAGCTCCCGGCGCAGCCCTCGCTGCTGACTCCGCTGTTCCAGGGGTTTGTTTGGCTTCTCTGCGAAGACGGAGGTTGACAGGGCACCGTCCGTGGGGAAAAGCCCTTCCACAGCGAGCACTGACCCACGCTGCTCCGTCAGGAAGCGGCTGTGTCCCCCTTGGCCCCGGGGTCAGGAGGGGGCTCCGGAGGCAGGAGCCCCGTGCCGGGGGACCAGCGGGTTTGCAGCAGCAGCTTTGGCACCGGATCGGTCTGACAGATGGATGGCTGCATGCCGGGAATGACAACCTGTCCGTCCATCCATCCATCCATCCATCCCCGATGCCGTCGGAGAGGCGGGGCAGGGCACAGCAGCGTGCCCAGCTCCTCACCGCGCGATCCTGGCACGGCACGGCCGCGTTCCACAGGATCGTTCCCATCGCTCCGGCACAGCCGTGCCCCAGCCCCGGCTGCTGCCGTGGCTCTGTTATTGTAGGGTTGCTGAGGAGCGTGGGGCTGACGCTGCCGAATTATTCTTAGATTGAGGGGGTGGAGAAGGGCCGGGAAAAGCATCAGCCAAAGGATTTGATCCATCAAATTGAAAGCCAGAAGAGCGCAGAAATCTGTGAGGTTCTCCCAATGCCGCCCAGTAACAGCAACAGCTGGATCGGATTTGGGCTGGAAGCACACTGGCACAGTCCCCTTTGATTAATATCCTGTATAACGACTAATTAATTCTGGAGGGGACGTGTGTTTGAATAGTTACCGTGGGATAATGAAATGTCAAGTGAGCATTAAAACACACTTAGCAGAGCTTTAACGACTCGAAGCATCCGAGCGCGTGTCCCGGCCCCTGCGCGGGGCCAGCGCTCGATGCGGCTCTGAGCACCCCCCTGGTGCTCCATCAGCCCCGCTTAACCGGGCTATTGGATCTCAATTAGCTCGCGAATGCCACGGGCTCCCTTTGGATCCACGTGGCCGCCGCCTCCCCGCCTGCCCTGGAGCGTTTTCCCTCGGCCGCGGGAATCGGGCGGGCGCCGGCGACCCCGTAAATCGCTGCCTCAATTGGCCCTGCCTGAACAATGAGCCATTTAATAATTAATGCCCGCGTATTAATCAGCCTCCTTCCTGCAGAGCAGGGACGGAGCGAGCCTCCGGCCGTGTTGCGGCATCCGGAGGGCTCCGGCGCCTCGCTAACCACGAGCTTGGCCACCTCCCAGCTCCGGTGGCATCTCCCTCTCTGGCAACTCCCTGTCCTCCCCTCCGCGGCTCCTGAGCCCCTGTGAGACGCCAGCAAGGAGATTCCCTCCGCTGCCATCCCACCGCGTGCCTCCTGCCAGCCCCGACACAGCTGCTCTTCCCTGGCACCGCTGCCCTGTGCCCACGGCTCCTCATGCCGGCATTCAAGCGTCCCCCCCAATTCCAAACAAGGCACAGAGACAGGCGGGAGCCTTCCCAGCACGAGCATTCCCAGGAAAACACCCCCCCTCCGTGCTGCCTGCACTCCTCACCGGCACTCCTGGGGCTTTGCCACTTTGTGGTGATGCCAAAGGCGACAGAGGCAAGCCTGGAGCCACCAGAACTAGGAACGCCCTGCTGGGCTCCCACCCAGCCTGGATGCAGCCCCTCCAATATTCTTCAGCTCCTATTAATTAACTCATCGCATGGTAATTAGCTCCCCAAGGCAGAGGGCTGGGCTTCGCACCTGGGCTGGCAAAGAGCCGGGCCCCCCCAGAGCAGGGATGAGCTCACGGCGAGCAGCAGCACAGGCTGAGATTCCAGCAGGAATCCGGGGGTGATCCATCCCGTTTGCCCCAGGGCTGGGATTTTCAGAGGCTTCTGGCTCTGTATTTTACATAATCTGGGGACAAACTCTGGGCATCGAACATTTGGGATCCTCACGGGGCCATAAAGGCTCATCGGGGTCCTGTGTGTGCAGCCAGTTGTGTCCCTACATCCTCGGGGGACTCCCCAAAACAGCCCAGCGAGGAGCGGGGATTGAAAGAGCCCCAAATCTGCCCCAAATCTTGGTGAGCCCACGCAGAAAAGCTCGTGGAAGGAGATGGAGATGGATCAGAGGCACCACGTGCTGGAAAACCCACCCCAGGGTTGGCAGGGGGTGGCACCGGGAAGCTCAGCTGTGCCAGCCCTGCTTGGCTGGCAGGAGCTGGGGCAAAGCCAGGAGTCGGAGATGGAATTACGCTTTTCCAAGCTCCAGCAAAGGGGATCTGGGCTCTTGAGAGGAGGCGGGGAATCCTTCAGTAGCTGCTGGACTCCTGCACCAGCTGCGGAGGCCGTGAGGAGAGGCACGAGGGCTGATTTAGGAGCTGGAAGATGCATCCCTACGGATGGGAGCCTGTCCAGAGGTAATCTATGTGTAAGGTAATTTCCGAAGGCAGCAGGACTCGATGCAGCCCTTAATAGGACAATCTCATGTGATAAATTACCAGACCCAACTAATCTGCATGTTAAATTTCTTGTATGAGAAATAAATATCCTCAATTCACCAGAGAAGCGCTTTCCTTCCGAGGATTTCATTAAAGACATCAAGCTGCCTGATTTGCATGTTATGATTCCTCGTCCGAGCAGCTCCGGGGAGCTCGCAGAGAGCCCGGCACTGGAGAGATCCTGGAGGGAAAAATAGAGCTGGCCCTGGACAGCGGGGCCGGGGCACCCCAGCGTGAGGGCACGGCTCTGCCACCCAGCCTGCTGTCCCCTCAGCGGGCATCGGAGGGGGGTCACTGTGGGCATCGGAGGGGGGTCACTGTGGGGGTCTCCAGAGCGGGAGGCGGCAGCGATCCCATGGGAAAACGGCCTCCCATGCCAGCGGCAGGGAAGGGAGAGAGCAAGGAGAGGGGAAGGCGGGTGGTCCCTGATCCCGTTCCATCCCCAGAGATGTTCCTGGGCACACGCAGAGCCAGGCTGATCCCTGATCCCGTTCCATCCCCAGAGATGTTCCTGGGCACACGCAGAGCCAGGCTGATCCCTGATCCCATTCCATCCCCAGGGATGTTCCTGGGCACACGCAGAGCCAGGCTGATCCCTGATCCCATTCCCTCCCCAGGGATGTTCCTGGGCACACGCAGAGCCAGGCTGATCCCTGATCCCCCCACGGTCCCCAGGGATGTTCCTGGGCACACGCAGAGCCAGGCTGATCCCTGATCCCCCCACGGTCCCCAGGGATGCTCCCAAGGGAGGATGTCTCCACACACACACACAGAGCCAGGCTGCTGCTCAATCCCTCGGGGGTCCCTCATCCTGCTCGATCCCCTGGGATGCTCCTGAGGGAAGACAGCTCTGCGTGCGTGTGGAACCAAGCTGGGATGCTCCCATCCCCAGGGATGCTCCGGGGGGATGGGTCCGCGATCACGCACAGAGCCAGGCTGGTGCCCAATCTCCCGCAGTCCCCAGGGATGGCTCCCGGGGGGGGGATGACTCCACGAGCACATAGCCCCAGGCTGCTCCCCGGTCCTTCTGGAGTCCCTCAGCACACCTGATCCCCCGGGATGCTGCTCGGGGAGGTTGGCTCCACATGCTCACAGAGCCAAGTGATCCCGCCGTGCTCTCCAGGGATGCTCCCGGGGATCAGCTCCACGCAGAGGCACCGCCGTGGCCCTGCCCGGCTCGGGGCCGGGGCCCGGCCGAGCCCGTTGCCCACCTGGCCCTCGGCGAACGCCGAGAGCCGCTCCGGTGGCGGCGGAACCGCTGCGGGAAGGAAAGGGCGGTCGCCATGGAAACGCTGCCAAACTGGGAGAGCGGCTCCTTCCCTGGAAACATGGCGTGAGCTCCTCCGACCACCGGCGAGCACCAAGTGGGGCAGCTCGAGAGGGGCCGGGGGACAACGACCCCCTACCCACAGCCCCCCGAAACGGGGGACATGCCCGAGGGCCACTGCAGGCAGCGGTGCCGGAGGGATGCCCTGATCAGGAGGGGATGTGGAGGGCAGCGGTGAGGATGATGAGGATGAAATGCTTGGAGACACAGTGCCCTGGCTGGGAACCACGAGGTGATGCCACTAAACCTGCCTGGGAACCACGAGGTGATGCCACCAAGCCCAGCCAGTCCCTGGGCACAGCCCCTCCGCAGCGCGTTGTCCTCTCCAAAGCCTCCCCCATGGGCACAGCCGGGCTCTGGGGAATGTCCTCCTGTCCCTGGAGCGGGGGACACGCGGCAGCACCGAGCTGGGAGGGACTGGTGCGCCCTGAACCCCTCGCCCGCGGCACCGACGAACCCAGAGCCACCCCCGACCCCGCTCGGCCAAGAGCATCCCCGAGCCTCCCCGGCCATCAGCACCAGCCCTCCCCTCTCCAAGGATTACTCTGTTTCTAAACTCGTTAACTTTTAATTACAACCTTCCCACTGCCTGAGCGGGCTGGCTCCGCGCCACCGACAGCTCTATTAAAATTCAATTTCTGCCCATCATAACTAATTTTGGTCCTTCGCCTTCTCACCAGCAGCCTCCAGTGCCAGGCAAGACAGCCAAACCCTCATCTCCACACTCTAAATCCCCACGGAGCCCCGGGCAGAGCCAAGGGATGCTGGCAGGTTCAGTGGGAGCCCCGCAGGGATTTTGCACGGCGGCTTCTCTGCTCCATTGGCTGCGCCGGGTTTGTTTGGGTTTTCCCCACGTGTTTGTTTGGTTGGTTTCTCGCTTCCTTCCTTAATCCTTTCTGGCTGGATGCTGGCGCTGGGGGCTGAGGGCTCCGGGGGAGGGGAGTCACCTTGGAGCAGGGATGCAGGGATGCAGGGATGCAGGGATGTGGAGCTGCCGGAGCACAGACACCAGCGCTGGGCCCTTTCCTACTGAAGGGTAAACTGAGGCACGGATCAAACCCAGGAGAAACTCAGGAAAAGAAGTCAGAATCCCCGTTCTGGATCTGGAGGTGCCCCCCAGGCAACCCAACGCACTCCCAGGACAGAGCAGGGCCCGGCATCAGGGTCCTGACGCCTTTCTCCTGCCCGGGAAAGAGCTGCATTCCTGACAGGAGCGAGCCGTGGGAATCGCGGGGCTCAACAGGTCTCTGACCTTCCACACCACAGCAAGGGACAAGGGTGTCCCACGGGGCCCCCAGCCCCCTCTGAGGGCATTGCAGAGCTGCGGCCACCGCGCCTCAGTGGGGGACAGTCCCCAGGGTCCCCAAGGACGGCCCGGGCTGCAGGATCCCAGCACGGCTCGCGACGTCACCCAGCCGCTCTCTCTGCGTTCCCGGCATCCCGGAGCAGCCCCGCGTTGCTACAGCAACACGAAGCCTTCGGATTCGATGCCTGGAAAGGGGGAACGGCTTGTCTCGACCTGAATTATTGATTAAAACAGAGAGGATGACACACACACACTCAGAGGAGACGGCGAGAAGTGCCCGCCTTGATTCAAAGGCCATCTCCAAGGGGCCGGAGTCGCTCTGTGCCAGCATCAGTTGGCACACGGGGCTGGATCTGGGCACTCTCTCACACCGCCCTGCCTTGCCCCTTCCCCGTCCGGCTGTTCCCAGGGAGCCACGGGCGGGCTGTGATCTGCAGCCCGGTGTTAAGGTGTTAATCCGCTTGTGCAAACACCTCCTCCCCGGTGTTGACCTGCTTAAACTCCCCGTTTGCTCTGCAAACAGAGCCGGCAGCTCCCCGGCTGCCAAGCGCTGCCTCTGTGCCGCCTCCCAGGATGGCAGCCCTGGCACTGGCACCTGCCAGGCACCGGCGTGCCAGGCAGGATTTGTCCCGGATGCTCAGGAAGACTCAGAATTTCGGGATCACTGAGGCTGGAAAAGACCTCCAAGGTCATCGCGTCCAAGCTGTGCCCAATCCCCGGCCCAGAGCACTGAGTGGCACCTCCAGGAATTCCTTGGGCACCTCCAGGGATGGGGGCTCCGAACCTCCCCGGGCAGCCCATCGTGCCGCTGGCCACCCTTTCCACACTCACCGGTATTCCAGGGAGAACTTGGTGAGCTCCCGGCTGTTGTGCAGCCACTTGAACTCGAGGGGCCAGCTGCCCTCGGCCATGCAGGTCAGCACCAGCCGGTTCCCCTCCAGGTGCACCTGGCTCTGCACCGGCTCCGTCTTGAAGTACGGGGAGACATCGTCTGCGGAGAGAGGAGGGAGAGGGATCAGGGACCCGCATCCCGCCAGCCCCACAGACCGCTCAGCGCCGCTGTCCCTGCCCTTGGCGGCGGATGGAAAAAAAATGATCTTTAAGGTCCCTTCCAACCCAAATCCACGATTCCATTGTGGCATCACATCACCCCGCAGCCGCCTCCTCGTGCCCTGCCCCAGCCAGGCCACCCAACCCCCTTCCCTGTCTCTTGTCCCTCCCTGAGCCATTCCAGCAGCCCACGGACAAGGGCTCAGCCTGCTGCAGGTTTATCTAAGCTGCTTCTTTGCTTTATTCCCGGCTCCCTTTGTAGCATCTCCGAGCTTTTAACTCGGGGGGTGAAGGGGCGGAGGGGCTGCGAGCGGAGCGAGGCAGAACCACTTACTCCTCTCCTGTTTTATTTGCTAAGTAAAACTATAAATCGAACCACACAGCTCCATTTTCTGCTTAACAAATGGAAGCCCTTTTACTTCAAAGGCACATTCATATTCCCCAGCAGCTTTCAAGTGCACGTTCAATCACAGCTCTGGGTTTTTTCTTTCGGGTAGGGCTTTGCTTTCTTGTCTGCTCGAGCTGAATTTCCTGCCGCGGATCCCCGCGCCGTGAGCGGCACCGAGGCAGCGCCCACCACCCTGGCGGTGCGGCAGGAGTTTGTGGGAGCTCAGAGACACCCCCAGAGCCGCACTGGAGGGTCCCCCCTCCTCGGCCCCGGCTCCCGCACCACCCACATGGGAATGCCCGGTGGGTTTACACCATCCCGCCTGGCAAAGGGAGGGCGCGGTGGTGCTGGATGCCGGGCGAGTCATGGGGAAGGGAAGGAGCAGCTTGTGGCCCGTTAATTTAATCTTCCTCTCTGACCTTCAGCAGCGCCGGCTGGAAGGGGCAACCCTCACTCATCCTGGGGTCCCTGCCGCAGATCCGGGATGGATCCGGACATCGGGGCACCAGGGCACGGCAGCCCAGCACGTCCCGGGTGGCACAGGGGCTCGGTGCCCTGGCTGTGGGGTTTGGCACCGCTGCTGTGAGCCCGACCCGTGGCCACGCTGCTCCCTGGCTGGAGAGCTCAGGGCAGCCCTGCAGCCCTCGGGGTGCCCCGGGAGTGGGGACATTGCTGCCACAGGGCTCAGGAGACCATCCCAGCGCGGGGTCTGTGCCGCCTGTGCGCGGGGGTGGCCGCACGCGTCCCCACCGCGGCGTGGCGGAGCTTGACCTGCGAGGCCGGGGCTTCGCCCACGCCACCCTGGAGACTTGGGGATTACGGCGGTGCCCAGATGGGGACGTGGCACAGGCAGATGGCAGCTCTGGATCCAAACACCTCCTGCATGAAACCAGTCAATGAGCCGTGCACCACACCGGGGTCCGCTGGGCGCGATGCAGCTGCGGGGAGGATCCAAGCACGGCACAACGGGCTGGTCCCCAGGGAATGCCGATCCCATGGGCTGTGCTGCCGGGGTCCAGCCGAGCGCTCCGATGGCACAGCGGGACTGAGACCTGGAGCGCCCAGTGCACCCCCCGCACCCAGCCAGCACCCCGTGCCTGGGAGGTGACTGGGAGGCACCTGGGAGGTGTCCTGGAGGTGCTCGGGAGGTGTTTGGGAAGCGTTTTGGAAGCGTTTGGGAAGCAGGGTGCTGCTGGCGCACCTTCCCCTGGGCCCGCCCGCCGTTTGCATCCATCCTAATTTGATTTTAAGCAGCTAAGGCTCATCACGCTTTGAAGCGCCCGAGCCATCTGTTCTGCATTAAGGGGTGAAAAACGGCGCAGAGGAGGAGGAGAGGCGGCTCCCGATTCCACACGGATCGTTCCGTGGTGATCCGCCCGCGAAGGTCACAGCGGCCGCCTCGCCCCCAGCGCCTCCCGTGCCCCCCGAAAGGCAAACCCACCCCGAGCACGGCAGGGGACAACGGGGGTGGGGGTCCTGGGGGTCCCCTGTGAGGCGTGAAGGTGGCACTGAGCTCAAGGGGAATCCTCCTCATCCTCCTGGGAGCCCCGTGCCCCTCCGAGGAGCCCAACCCAGTGCCAGGGGCGGCTGGAGGAGAGGAGGGAGCCAGGGAGGGGAACGTGGCTCGTTAATTCCAAGGCCTCCAGGGACAAGTTCCTGGTATTCCCAGGGGACGCCCACAACAGCTCTTGGAGGGGAGAAGAGTGAGGGGCCCCAATGCTGAGCGACGCTGTCCCCCTTATCCTCAGCCCCTTCTGCAGCCCTCCCGACCTCAGCTTCCCTCTCCAGCTGCACCAGCCATCCCAGCTCTGCTTCCTGGGGACAGCTCTTCTCTCCCACCATCCCTGACAGGCCATGGCACCACCAAACCCAGGTTCATGGAGCTCCCACCACGTCACCACGGGGCCGGCACGGATGGGAGCTGCCACTCCCCCGGCCCCGGGCCCAGGGGGAAGGTTCCAGGTGAGTGACAGCCACGTCCCCCCCAAACGAAGGGTCATTACCGCTCATTCCGCCTCTCCCCCATCTGTTGTGACTGTTTACACTCCACTTGCTAATTAGAGGCTAATTAGTTGGTGCAGAAATTCATCACTTTCCAAACACAGGCGGCAGCGAGGGGCGGCTCCGGGAACATCTGCACATCTGCCGGCGGCACGGGACGGTGCGGAGCTCCCGTGCCACCCCCTGCCACGCCATCCCATGCCAGGCCGTGCCAGCAGTGTCCCCTCCACAAAGAAAGGTGCCACCAAACCCCTCTGTCCCCACCCTGCCCTCAGCGCTGACCCCAGGCTGAGCCGAGCTGCGGGCGGTGACGGATGGGGGATTCCAAGGGCTGGCAGCGGGGAAGGGGGACAGGGACGGTCCCAGCTCTCTCCCTCCCCTGCCGATGACAACGGGCCCTGGCACGGCACTAATCCTGCCTAATGGGATCACAATCTTGGCCTCCGCACTTTAGTTACATCAGGGCCGGCGGGGCATTAGAGCCGGAGCGGGCGCGGATGTAGGGCAGGGCTCCCGAAAGAGCCGTAATGGATCCTAATTCCCGGCCGTAATGGGCGAGCTGGGAACTAAGCTCCCCTCTCCCCGGCTTCAAATCCCTCTTGATGGGAAGAGACGGGGAGTTTTAAGCCTGGAGGAATCCCGGAATGCCTGCCAAGGGCACGGCTCTGCCTGGCAGCTGCTGGCAGCGGGGGGGTGGTGGGGACGGAGGGTGCAGCCCCCTCCTTTCCCCTTTCCCCTTCCCCCTCAGAGGCGAGACGGGGATGGGGGCGGGAGATCAGGTTCCGCAGGTCCCCCCGGCCACCCCCGGAGCACAGCCGGGCCCCCTCCTGCCTGGCACCACCATCCAGGGGACAGCACAGTCCCCGTCTCTGTTGTGTCCAGCACAGGGTCACCCCCCTCAGGGCCAGGGGTGACACCATCCCCTGCCCAGCTCACCCGCCGGAAGGTGATCAGGGCCCATTTCTGCTAATTACCACGATTCAGCAGGATGCGCCAGGAATCCCAGAGGAGCCGGTGCCCACCGGCAGCAGAGGGATGTCCCGAACCCGGCCCACCCTCACCTCCGGGCTCCGGGTACCCAGCAGAGCCCAGCCAGCACCAGGGACCAGCACCTGCCTCGGGGAAACACAACTCCATCCTCTTCCTCCTTCCCGACAGCCCTTCTCGGCTCCCACCAGGACGTGGCCGGTGCAGCCCTGGGAAGTGCCCACTCCACTGCCCACACCCCGCCTGGACCACAGAGAGAGGACGGAGCCACGTCCGTGCTCCCCCCACATCCTTCCCGGGGCATCACCACCCAAAAAAGAGGATGGCAGCCTGGAAAGGAAGATGCCAGCCCAGTAAGGAAGATGCCAACCCTCTGGGAGCGGTGGCACGGCCACCTGGCACTGCCACCGAGCAGCTCCCGCCCTGGCGCCCCCCCGGTCCCCCCCAGCACGAGGAGATGGAGCTAAATCTCTTCGGCATCAGACTCTCGCTGGCTCCGCAGCACGAAGAGATTAAAAAACAATAAAGAGAAAGCGAAACCCTCCGCTATAATTACCAGCCTTTAGCCGCCAGCGGAGGCAGGAGGGAGGGAGGCAAGGAAAAAGGGGGAAAAAAGAAACAGAGGAGAAGAAGAAATCCACTAAAATTTTAATAGGAACCACTGCATTTAATTTAACGACACATTTTTTCAATTACCAGAATAATTGTTTTATTCATAAAACGAGTTTCAATAAGAGGGTAATTTTCCTTTGTTTTTATTATTCATTTGTGGAACATATTCGCAGCGCGGTTCCCCGGCGCCGCCACAGCCGCGCCGCATCTGGGGAGGGGGCTGGGGAGGGGGGCAAAGTCCCCCCACGACCCCCAAAAACAGCACCCGTGGGGGACCAGAACGTCCCCGAGCACCCCAGTGGGGTCACGGGCTCAGCTGGGTGCAAGGAGAGGCGGCCCCAGGGGATCCGTGCTGGGGGACACGGTGGCCCCGGGCACAAGTGAATCCCTGCCCGAGCAGCCACCCCTTGGAGAAAGTCCCATTCCCGGCTTGGCGGGTGCCAGATGTGGCTGGGAAGCACCGATTTCCCGGTAGGTGCTGGCAAAGCCACCAGGCCGATTCGATGGCACCCCTGTCCCCAAGGGCACGGAGCCACCGCCACACCCCGGCACGGCCCCCGGAGCTCCCGGTGTCCCCAGGCGGGGCCCTGCCGGGGTCCCCGGCGGGCGGGTGGCAGGTGCAGGGGGATTAGCGGCTCTCTCCGCCGCTGCCGGAGCCATTAGTATTCCTGAGGCACGGCTCCATCCCCTTAATAAAAAGCAAACACGGAATTGAAATGCCGAGCGCTGCCGGCACCTGGGGAGCCGCGGAGCGCGACGGTGCTGCCGGGCGGGGACCGAGGGGACCAGGCACCGCCTGCGGGTGTCAAGGATGGAAGCCAAGAATGGGTCGGTGTGGTTTGGGAACCTCGGCTGAGCCCTGCTCGCTCTCCTCCCGACACCTGGGCAGGTGCAGGGTAACCTGAGCCACCCCCCGCAGCCTCCGAGGGGATCCCGCAGGGTAGGCAGCGGGGCAGGACGGCTCCATCCTCCTCATCCCATCACCACCAAAGCCAAAATCGCAGAGTCACGGGATCCCGGAGTGGTTTGGGTTGGGAAAGACCTCAGAACCCATCCAGTGCCACCCCCTGCCATGGGCAGGGACACCCTCCCCTATCCCAGGGTGCTCCAAGCCCGTCCAACCTGGCCTGGGACACTTCCAGGGATCCAGGGGCAGCCACAGCTCCTCTGGGCACCCTGTGCCAGGGCCTCCCCACCCTCACAATGAAGAATTTCTTCCATGAGATCCATCCCAGCATTGACCCTCGGTCCCGGAGCAGCCACAGGGACACCCAGCTGTCCCTTGCTATCCCCCCAGGCTGGGCCAAAGGCATCCGGCACGGTCCCACCCACCTCATCCCCGGGGATCAGCCCGGCTGCCCCGCACACCCCCACCCATGGCGTGTCTTTTGATGTGGGTTTTTTTGCCCTTTTTACTAAGAAAAAGACTTATAATTGCCGATGTGACCATTAATCCTCCCAACTTACTTTGTTCCCTTCCTTCCCTGCTTTCCCCTCCCTCCCTTCTCCCCCCACTGAGACCAAGAGCTTTAAAACTCTCCTTCTGGCTATTAATTAAAAGCAACCTCTCCACTGCCGTGAGTGTACTTGCCATAAATTAATAGCAGCCTTCTTAATCAAATCTTATCTCCTCTCCAAGCGCCCGGCGCACGGGGCCGGGTTGGTATCCCAGCCTGCCCAGCCGTGAAATGCAATTCCCAATGCTCCAGCGGCCTCGGCAGCTCTGCTCCGTCCCCTCCTCCCCGGCGCCCGTACCTGTGCGGGCCCGGAGTCACCACCTGGGCCGGGAGGGAGGAGAGGGGCCCGGCCACCCGGCTCGGAGGTGGCTCCCGAAGGACACGCTCCATTTCTCAGCCATTTACCGCGTTTATCCGCAGCCCCTGCGGACGGCACTCGCCTTCCTGAATTATTTAGGAGGGGTTCGGTGCTCCGAGGCGGAGAGAGCCATGGTGGGAAATCCTCCTGCCGGAGCTGGGAGTGCGGGAAAGGCGGTGGGGCCACGGAGCAGCTTTTGGGGGGTCAATTCCTGCGCCTGCGAGCTCACGGTGCTCCAGTTTCCACAGGAGAACAGCATTCCCCCAGCCCCCCAGCCTGCGCCCCCAGGTTTTCCTTCTCCCCACCCGCGCCACCGCCCTTCCCTCCGAGCTGCCAGTTCCCCAACCCCACAGAGCTCCCAGACAGCAGGGACAGAGCGGGAGCTGGACATGGTGCCCTGCAGCTCCTGGGGATGGGAATTCCAGCCCTCTCCTTTGCCAGGCAGAAAATCCAGTGCTGGACGTGATTCTCCTTCTTGGCAGAGGCGGCCCTGCCTCTCCGCTGGGCTGAGACGGGCACGGGGGGCTCGGGCTGGGTCACCCCCACAGCACCACGGTCCGGGAGAGAGCAGGGGCTGCGGTGGGACCCCCAGCAAAAAGGAGCTGAGGGTGTTTTCAGGCTGCCTGGACAGCCTCCCTCCCTGGGCTCCAGCCCCACCGGGATCACAGGGATAAACCACCCTTGTGGAGCAGGGAAGCGCTGCCGGCGCTCGGGGGATGCAGGAGCATCTCACAGCGGCCTCATCCCTCCAGCAGCACAGCCCGGAGCCGTGCCAGGTGCTGTGCCCGTCCTGCCCGTGACGAGGGAAGAGCTGGGAGGCTCCAAGGGCTGGCACCGAGTGCCCTCCAGCCGTCTGCCACCAGCACGTGCCCCGCAACGACCTTGCTGCCGGAACACATCCGTCCTTGCTCCGATGCCTCACTGAGCTGCCGGGCTGCTCACAGCGCTGGGAGCTGCCGCTCTGCCGTGGGGAAGGGGCACGGGCAGCAGGAGGGGGCTGCTGGCCATGGGCACGCTGCCCCCTGGGCTCAGGTCACGGCTGGAGATGGGCACCTCATCTCCATCCAACGCCCTACTTCCCTGTGCGGCTGCTTCAGCAATTCCCTCACACAGGAAAAAGGCTTTTTGGGTCGTGGGTAGCTCTGGGGATGTGGGGACACCTCCCAGAAAGGGTGCAAGGACAAGTGTCCGTGACCCCAGGAGGGTTGGCAAAGGAGGCGAGCTGGAGCTGGCGTTGCCACCCCAGCGAGGAGCCGGGCTGGACTGGCAGAGCCCAGAGCTCCGGCACCTCTGCCCTGCTCCCTGAGCCTCCCTCGGAGGGGATTTGGGGTTCCCTACATGCCGTAAGCCGATTGCAGAGGTGCGGTAACCGGATTAAGGGGGAGGCTCAGGGAGATGCGGGCCCGGAGGAGCCGCTCAGCGGAGCACGGCTCCTGCCCGTGTGACACCGCAGGATTTGCAGCGCAGGAGCTTAAACTGATTTCCTTCCCTTAAGCCTTTGGAAAGGTGAAGCTGCAGGAGGGATGTGGGCTCATGCCCCCTCCTCACCCCGTAAAAACCCTGCAGGACCCCGGCGTGGGCTGGCAGAGGGGTCACGTCCCCACAGCGATGCCCTCAGCCACCCACGTCCTCTCACAGGCACCACACTGGTCCCCACAGCCACCCCTGCCCATGGCACCAGCAGCGAGACCTCCAGGTGACCCCTCAGCGCCTCGGGGAGCAGCACAGTGACCCCAAAGCCCTGCAGGGCCCCGTCAGCACCCACCAGCCACCCGTGGCGATAATCCCCGCTGGCAGCAGGCGCCGCTCGGGGCTCTCGGTGACATCCCTGTGGCTAATCCAAGCTGACCACTGCAGGGCACGGCCAGGGGGGCCACGGTCTCAGCACCCACCCCCTCTCTGGCAGCACTCCCCAGATCCCCCACACGGCCCTATCCCGGGGCAAAGGGTGACACAGACAGGGACCACTGCAGTCCCTGTGCAAGGATGTGGGAGCAGCCCCCCAGCGATGCCCCCCGAGCGCTGCCCCCTCCTCCTGCAGTCCCCAGCACGGCGCTGGTGTCACCTGCGGGCTGCACAGCACTTTTGCCGGTGTCACACCTCATCCATCTCTGCTGGAGATGTGCCCCGGTGCCTCCCGGTCCCAGGGTGGGGGGAGAGGCCTCGAGGGGGGGTGATTCCCGGAGCCGGGGGAGCTCAGGAAAAGCCCAGGCAGAGGCCGGGAGGCCCAAGCCCAGCCAAGGTGGCCCTGGCATGGAACGGGGCCAGATCTGCCCCGGCACTGGCAGCACGAGCCCCCTGCACCCCATGGCTCCAAGTGGAGCTGGCAATGCCCACCAGGGCCACGGCATCCCCCAGGACAAGTGGATGGATGGAGGGATGGATGGATGGATGGATGGATGGATGGATGGATGGATGGACGGATGGATGGATGGACGGATGGACGGACGGATGGACGGATGGACGGATGGATGGATGTCCTCCTCCCTCACTGCATCCCATCAGGCCAGGCCGGTGGGACACCCCGACCACGCTGCCATCTCCCCTTCCTCCTCCCACATCTGTCTCCAGGCCCATACTTATTTATTTATTTGTTAATTAACTGCTGTTTCCATAACAAACGCTCCGGCTTCTCCCAGCCTCCAACAGCCCTGGGGCTGGATTGTTAACTAGGATTTTAATTTGTTAATTAAAAGCAGGATGGCTCCATAACAAGCTCCTCTTCCACAGCCGGGGCTCTTGGCGGGCTCAGCGGGCCATGGGCAGCCTCACCATGCCCGGGTGAACCCCTCCAGGGATGGGGGGACGTGGGGAGGGGGGAGCCCGGCTCCCCCAGGATGAGGGGTGCTGGAAAAAGGCTCAGGATCTCCTCTCTCCCAGCAGCAGTGCCGGAGCTGATGCCACCTTCCCCTGCAGTCTCACCCTGGCGATCCCTTCCCCAACACCTCAGCGGCTCCCAGCCCACGTCCCCGGCCATCAAAGGTCCCAAACGTGGAGACAGAGCCTCCTCTGCCCACTGCAGCACAGCCAGGGCCGTGCCAGCCTTATCCCCTCGGGATTCCCATGGACCACAGCCCGGCACAGCCCTCAGTACCCAGCCCGGTGGCACTGGGGACCCAGCCAGGTGCACCCCGGTGGGTAAGGTAAGGCTCGAAATGCTCCCAGAGCCAACGGAGAAACATCAGCCCTGGCCGGGAAACAGGGATTTATTCAGCCCCGGGGCCGGGAACAGAGCGGGGCTGTGTGCCTGCCCATCCCTGCCGCTGGAAAAACCAACATTTCCCTCCCGGGAAACCCCAAACAGTCACACACACACACGGCCCCGTTGTGCGTGCCCAGCCCCGAGCCCGGGGGGCCCACAAGCGGAGCTTTGTGCTCCGAGGCACCGGGCAGCCCCCACGGACCCCCACAGCCGGCTCCGAGCACACGGACTCCGGAGTCTGATCCCAATCCCGGCCCCAGGGCACGCAGCTCCAAACCTGGAGCTACCAGGAGCTGGAAAGGGGTGATCCTGGGGAGACAGGGGACAGGAGCCCCCCCAGCCCAGAGGACATCCACAGGGCTGCCCTGCTGCGGGTGGCACAGCCAGACACCGTCCTGCTGAGCCTGTCCCCACAAAAGGCACAGCCCCGGCCCCAGCTGCGGATGTTTAACAAGCTCCAGGCTCTGGACAAAACTCCTTCCCCAGCAAACTCCTTCCGACGGCAGAAATCCTCCGAAGCCCGCGATTACGCAGCTCCGCCGTATCTGGGTCACTGCTGTGAGTCACGGACACCCGGAGAGTGACTCAACGCTATTAGAGGGGCCGGATCCTGCGGCTGATTTTCCCGGGAGAGGCTCCAAAACACTGAGGAAGGGAAGGATGGACGGACATCACCTCCAGACCCACCCCCCCCACCAGCCACCGGCAGGACGCTCCCCGGGCACGAGGAGGGGTCAAAGCGCATCCCCCTTCCTGCACTTCAGCCCTTCCCGGCCCTTCCCAGCCGAGACCGGAGCTTCCCCACACGGATCTGACAGGAACAGGCTCCACACGCAGCTGCCAAGCGAGGTGGGGGTCCCAAGAGGGGACCCCGTCCCCAGGGGGACGTCCCCTGCCACCCACGCCACCGAGTGCCGCACAAGCCCGGGGCAGCCAGCACAGCTCGGGGCTGGGTTTGGCCCCACAGAACGCGCTGAGCGTATCCTCGAGGAATTCCTGGAAGGACACCACAGCCCTGCGCTGTGGCAGCTCCTGGGGTCACAGCGGCCGTAAAGGGGTGGGAAAGCAAAGCCACCACAGACCTGCCCTGCGGGAGCCACAGCAGCACCTGAGATGTCCCCCCTGCCAGGGGCACCCCTGTCCCACCCCCCCCGGCCCCGCGGGATGCTCAGCAGACGGACAAACACACAACAGCCGCTTCCCACACTCGCCCCGAGAATCCCAACGAGGCGGCGCTTCCCAACCGAAAAACCGGCGGGGAAAGAAAAACACGAGAGAGAAACCACAAGAAAAACCCCACTCAGCCCTTCCCAGGGCGCTGACGCAATCGAGTCGCCAGCCCCGCGGGATGGAAAATGCTCTGCCAGCTCCCACCCTGCCCGTGCCAGGCGGGACGAAGCCGATGGTGGCCAGAGTCCCCCTCCCCACGGCACGGCCCCGAGCCAGCGGGCACCGGGCACTCGCCCATTTACTGGGGTGTTGCCCAGACATCCTTTTCCCTAAGTATTAATTAGTCATTGCATTGCTCACTTGAAACAGAAATAGCTGCAGCATGACAGCGAACATGAGTTTTCCTTGGAAAAGCTTTTTTTTTTTCCAAAGCTTTTCCTTCCCAGACAGCCCTGTTCTCGGGGAGGGAGGGGGAAGAACTGGCAGCCTGGCATCCCCCCCCACCCCCCAGCCAGCCCTGAATTTCCAGGGCAGCGCAGCAAACTCTGGTCATCGCATTTATTCACACACTTGTGGCTCTCGCAGCCAGAGGGGCTTTTCCAGCCAACGCCGCGCCAGCGATTCCAGCCTGACGTGAAGCTTATGGGGAGAAGCCAAGCGAGCGAGACTCCCCCGGCGCCCCGGGGGAAGGGCTCCGGCAGCTCCGTGCCCTGCTCGCCGCACGCGTCTTCCTTCCACCGCCCTGCACAGCCCCTCTGCCCACCCCGCCAGGGAGGAGAACGGAGACGAGGAGGCGATGAAGGCACTCATCACCTCCCTCCGCGCCGGGGCCGGGTGCCGAGCGCTTCCCGGTGCTCAGCCGGCGGGGAGGGCTCTTCCGAGGGCGGCAGAGCTGGGAATGAAACATCCCACCCTAATGAGTTGATTTTATTAGTTTGTGAACGCATTGAGAACTCATTATCAAAATAAACATCGGTTCACTCCACCGAGCACGGCACCGCACGCCCCGGCAGCTCCGCAGCTGCGGCCGCGCGTGGCTCCCGCCCCGGGACACCCCGCGGGTCCCCCTCGTGCCCCGGCACCGACCGGGGGGGCTCAGGACAGAGGTGCCCACCCTGCCAAGCCCTTCGTGCCACGAGGTTCGCTTCTCCCTTTCACTGCGGGGCTCCAGGCTGGGCACCCGGTATTGGCTGGGGTGGGACAGCTCCGAGCTCCTGCCACCCCAACAGGTCCCCCGGGAGCTGCTCGGCGCTGGAAGCAGCACCGAGAAACCCCCACGCCACGCCGGGGTCTCCAGCACCCCCGGGAGCCTGTGCAGCACCCAGTGCTGGAGCACGGGAGGGTCGGCTGGTGCCCCCGGGGACAGGCAGGGCAGGAGGCAGAGCCGAGCCCCTCTGGGCAGGGCTGCGGTGGGACGCGGGGGCACAGCGGGCGCATTGTCCGGCTCGGCAGGACGCGCTCCCTTTGGAAGCAGCAGCTAATCCCATTTCATCCCCCTTCACGGCCATCAGCTGTTTTTCAGGCATGCAGGAGGCGGGGTGTTGAAACCAGAGCTATTGTGTCCGCCGGTCCCAGCCCCCTCCGGCCGGCCAGCCCGCCATCCATCCATCCATCCATCCATCCATCCATCCATCCATCCCTCCATCCCGGCCCCACGCTGAGCCGGGAGCCGGCAGCGTGTCCTCATCCCGCTCCATCCCCAACCAGCCCTTCATGGACTGCCAGGGGCTGGGGATGCCAGATCCATGCAGGACCCCGTCACCTCCCTCCAGGCTCTGAGCCTGACCCCTGGTAAGCCCAGGCAAGGAGGAAGAGGAGGACGAGGGGAAGCACCGAGCATCCCAACCCTGCAGAGACCCATGGGAGCAGCCACCCAGCGCTCCACTGCTCCCTGCAGGGGCACACGAGCTCCCGCAAGGGACACAAATGTCCCCATAAACCTCCACCCCTGCCGGCCCAGGGGACGGCCAGAGTCCTCCCACACCGCGTGTCCCCATTCCACACAAGGCACGAGGGACGCCGATCCAAGCCAGGGGTGGAAGGACCCTGCCAGGCACCCCAAGCCCTCCCAGCTTTGTACACCCCAATGTCCCAGAGAAACCCCTGCAGGGCCCAGTGATCCCCATCCCGCTCCCTGCCCCGGCAGGACCCCGGTGCCGCCGCGCACGGAGCCGGGAGGGCTCAAGGTTACAGCTGAGGACTCACAGGTTGTGGGCTCACCCAGCAGTGCAGAAAGCAATTAGCTACCGGGGCTAAAATTAGCTCAGCGGCTTCTCCTGCTAATGGTCAAACTCATCGAGGCTTCCCTGCACCCGGGGCCTCGGCACAGACAGGGAGGGAGGCGTGGGAGCCCAAGGAGCAGCTCACGTGTGCCTGGGTCCCCTTCCCGCTGCACCCAGTGCCACCAGGCAGCAGGACACCAGCCAGCCCCATAGTCCCCTTGCCACCATCACCACCACCACCCCTGCCCTGTGCCTCAGTTTCCCCTCGCTGCCCGGGGTTGGAGGGAAGCTCCCGGCATGCTCAGGAGCTGCCACGCGTCAGGGTGGATGGTGGGGACGATGACGGCTGGCAGGGAGGGAGAGTGGCTTCAGCATTCCTGGAATGGCCACCGTGCCATCCCATGGCCAGCCGGGATGCCCAGCTGCTGGCACGCAGCAGCAGCAGCTGATCCCAGGGCCTTCAGGGAGTCATGGAATGGTTTGGGCTGGAAGGGGCTTAAAGCTCATCTTGTCCCACCCCTGCCATGGGCAGGGACACCTTCCACGAGACCAGGTTGCTCCAAGCCCCATCCAACCTTGGTCCCCTTCCCCAGCCCATGGTGGTGACGCTGATCCGCACGGGAAGGTGACACCCCAGAGCATCCAGTCCCAGTGTCCCCAGAGATGGCCCTGCTCGAGAGCCCCCATGCCCCGAGTCTCCATTCCTGGGGGCCCCGTCAGAGCAGAGAGACAAAGGGGGCCGGGGACCAGCTGCAGCCCGGGAATGTCCCCTGCCCTCGGCCCCCGTTCCCAGGGATCAGGTTTCCCAGTTCCCAGGCAACCCGAGCCCGGCATGGCTTTCCAGGCAGGCATTCCTGCACCCCCGGGGCTGGGGGCGAGGGGAGGGTGGGGAGGGGGCCGCCAAGGGGGCCACTGCTTGCCCCGGGCACGGGCAGGTGCTGGGAGTCAGGCTGGGGAGAGGGGCTGGAAGGTGAGGCAGCACTGGGAGAGGAGTGCAGGATGTACCCCCAAAGCTGGGAGCGGGACACGCACCCCAAGAGCCGGTCCCCAAACCCATGGAGGGTGCTGAGGGCAGTGCCCATGCCAGTGGCATCGCCAGCACGCCCAGGGGTGTGAGGGATGCCGAGCGTGGCCAGCACGGCAGGGAGCTGCTGCCAGCACATTCCTGCCTGCTGGCGGGGTGGAGTGACAGGAACAGGTCCTGAGGCTGGATCCACCTCCATGGATGGGGGAACCCCTAAACAGAGCAGCAGCCGTGGGATGAGGGTGGTCCCTGGCATCCACCACCACATCTGAGGGATCCTGGCCCCATGTCCGACCCAGAAGCTCCATGCCACGCTCCACTGCAGCAGCAGAGCAGATCCCAGGACACCCCAGCGCCCCAGTGCCCCCCATCCTGGGCCACCCCAGCTCCACAGGGCTGCCGGATCCCCTCGGGGCTGCTGGATCCCCCCAGAGCTGCTGGATCCCCTCGGGTGCTTTGGAAGCCCAAGGCCCAGTGCCGTGAGGCACCGGTGGAGCACCAGAGCCACCAGCCCTGGCACAACCGCGGGCACGGCGGGGGCTCAGCTCGCCCTTCGTTAGCACAATCACATCACCTCTGACAGCAGCATATTTCTCCCCGGCCGTTTCTCACCCAGCCACACGCCAGCCACTCGCTAACGAGCTCGGGGCAGTAACGAGGGCTCAGAGGGGAGGGCACCCTCTGCTCACCCACCCACCCAGCGCCCAGCGGGTTCTGCTCCCACACGGCGCTGGCCCCGCGGGGCCGTTTCGCCCCAGGCGCTGCCCGTGCTGCTGCTGCAAACACCAACACAACCCCAAAGCAGTTTGTGTAGGGCCTACAGTAATGTGTGTGGCTGGAGCTCATCCCCAGGCAGGAGCCAGCCACAGGCACGGGCTGGGGACAAGGACACGGCTCGTGGAGCGGCGGAGGCAGGGTCACCCCTCATCACAGCACACGCCAGCCTCCCTCCTCCCGCTTTAATTATCAGCGTTTTCCCAGGTTCTCAAGCAGCCAAGCATCCGCCTGGTCCCTCCTTCCCGCTCTCCTCCAGCTCCTGCCTGTGCTCCCGCTGAGCGGAAATGCCACCGCAGCCCAGTCCCCGTCACTAAGGGACGAGCAGCACTCGGCGTTGTCACTCACCCTGGTCCCCGGATGGCACCGGGGCAGGAGCTGCTCAGCCACCGCCAGCTCTCCCTGCCCACCAGGGCTGGCAGCTGGAGGTGGGTACGAGCTCCCATCTCCATCCCACTGGCAGCGCTCACCCTGCCCGTTCTCCTCCTTAGCTGGCACCCCAAACCTTCGGGGACCAGCGCAGTGACAGGGCGCAGTGACACAGCCTGCCTGGGACCGGACTGGATCCCCCTCCCTCACTGTTATCAGGTCATCAAAATTTCATCATCGCTGTGCCCAGGCACTAATGGCTTCCCAAGCAGCATCAAATTTTAATCTTCCCTTCCTCTCCCCTAAAAGCCACTCTCCTTCCCCGAGCTGGAGCCTTGCACGAGGCCACCAGCAAATGTGGCAGCGCTGGCAGGGACAAGCAAGCCAGGGAAGGAAACCCCGGGCTCGGCCATCCCCTCCTGCCCTGATGCCACCAGCACAGAGGAACCGGCAGCTCTTGTCACCGAAAGTCCTGGCATGAGCCTGGCACCAGCATCCCGTCCCCAGGAAGGACAGGGGCTTGTCCTTGTCCCCCTCCCACCCAGCCCCGCAGGACACCGTGTGTGCAGACGTGCCCGGGCCCCACGCACGGGGACAGAAGATGCTGGAACTCCCCTGCTGCCACCTCTAATAAGCCTCTTTGGTGGAAGCTGCCCATGGCAGGCCCCTGCCCCAAATCCCGTCTGGAACCTTAAGCCTCCCAAATCCCTCCTGGGACTGGCCGCGGCCTCCTCAATCCCATTAGAGGTGCTGTGCCAGCACGGGGGGTCCCGGGCTTTGCCCTCAGCGCTGGATGTGGGGAAACCGCATCTCTGGGTGTCAGGAAACCTACAGCGAGCAGGAGGGGGCTGGGGACCCCCAGGCTCCCCCCAGCTCTCGGGGAGCCCTTTATTGCCTCGGTTATCAGCCAGAGGGGCCGTTGCTGGCAGGGTGGGCTGCCCGTGCCCCCAGCCCTGGCACAGCCCCCGGGCCCGGCACAGGTCGCACTGCGACAGCTCCCACCCGGGCAGCGCTGCCGGCTGAGCCTTCCCCCAGCTCCGCATTGGGCTCCGGGTAATTAGCGCGAGGCCCCTAATCAATAAGTTATTTTTTGCCACGGGTAATTAATAATTACACAGCACAGACGGGCTGTAATTAAACTTCCATCCCCTCTCTCACGGGCAGCGAGGGGCCTTTTTTTTTTACCAAGCACAGGTATGGAAGTGCCTCACCCCGTGCCCGGGCAGCCCCTGCGACCCGGCCGGGCAGGTCTCGCTCCGTCGCCTCCTCCTTCCCTCCCCGATTGATCCCATTTTCTTTGGCTGCCAGAATCGATAGCCCCGGCACAAAGCGCTGCTGCCCCTCGCTGCCAGCCCTGCCTGCCCCACCGCAGTGGGGGACAAACCGGAGCCTGGAGCCCTGTGCCGGGCTGTTCCCAGCCTCGTCACCCCGCTCCCCGTCCATCCCAGCGGGATGCAGCGAGGAGCGCCGGCACCCCACGGGCGCCGCAGCCGGGAGGTGACCCTGCTGGCGCGTCCCCAGTGCCACCCGCGGCAGGGGAGGCGGGCACGTGCCAGCCTTTGGGAATGATCCCTCCAGCAGATCCAGCTCGCTCGTGGCCGCTGCCACGCCGGGGCCGGGCACCGAGCAATGTCACAGCGCCCGCGAGGACGT
This sequence comes from Mohoua ochrocephala, assembly GCA_013398855.1. Taxonomy (NCBI): domain Eukaryota; kingdom Metazoa; phylum Chordata; class Aves; order Passeriformes; family Acanthizidae; genus Mohoua; species Mohoua ochrocephala. The sequence goes on along the minus strand of VZTA01009019.1, from coordinate 9,134 downwards.
GACACGCGCCGCAGAGAGCCAGAGCCGCAAAGCTCGGCTCCTGCGCCAGGAGAGCGGAGCGAAGCCCCTTCCCCACCCCTCCAGAGGGCTGGGGCACGGGCAGCCCCACATCTTCCACCCCACGGCGAGACCCCGGCGCCCCACGCATAAATGGAAGGAGATTGGGTCACCCCGGGAGCCCGTCCCGCAGGCAGGCGACAAACGGATCGCCGGGGACCCGCCAGCCGGAGACGCCAGCCAGGAGAAGAGAAACTCGGCAAGGGAGTGAATCAATCAAAGAGACCTTCAGAGCTCCCCACACAGGGCCTGCCCGGATAATATACTGCCGCTTTAGATGTTATGTTCTGAACTTAATTACTGAGAAATTATAGCAGTGCTGGAGGAGGCTCAGGGGGAGCGGGAGCACGGGAACGCACAGGGACTTCTGGCTCCACTTGCCGCCACAAACAAGGGCAAGAAATGTCGTGGGTGAGGACCCCCGGCGCTGCGCTCAGCTGTGCCCCCCCACTTCCAGTCTGGATGCGCTCAGTCCAAGCGCAGGGACAGAGGCAGCCACGCTGCAGCCCTGCCAGCCGGGAGCCTCCTCCCCGGGCCCGCAGGGACCCTCACGGCCGGGAAGGGGACCACAGGGTCCCCCCGGCCCCTCTGAACCCCAGCTGCACCCCAAAGGGCCACAAACTATTTTTATATCCTCGTGGGGTAGCGGAGCAGCTGAAACCAGCCTGTGCTGTGCCCCAGCCCCAAGGGCGAGGAGCAGAGAGGGGCTCACCCTGCCCGGCAGCCCTGCAGCCCGCAAGGGTTGTTGGGGTGCAGTGGGAGCCCCAGGCACCCACAGGGGCTCGGGGGTGCAGACCCCCCCAGCCCCCTGCCAGCTCGTACCAGCGGCTGGAAGTCGATGGACCCACATCAGGGTATGAGCTGCTCCCTGGGAATCCCCCAAATTTGCACCCCGGGTTTTGGGGTACAACGGGGGTCCCCGGAGAGGAGGGGAAATGGGCGACGCTGCCCCCCGGGGTCGCTCACCCTCCCAATGTGGTCCAGCACAGACTCTACCTCATGCTCAGAGCAACACGTTCCCCCCATCCCCAGCCTGAGGGCAGTTAAGGGGAAGGGGGAGGCAGAGCAGAGCCGTGCTGCTCGTCCCCCTGAACCCCCCCGGACACGGCGCTGCGCCCAGCACCGGCGGGCCCCGAGTCCTGGCTCCAGGGAGGCTTTGCGAATATCACGGATGCTGCTCTTCCCCCGGTAGGAGCTCCGGAGCCGCCTCCTTCCCACCCCCCGGCTGGCACACCGATCTCCCAGCCCAGGGCAGCGGAAGGCTCGGTCGAGGGGTGCAGCGCGGGAACCCCCCATCTCTCCGTGGTCCATCTCCCGCAGCCCCTCGCATCCCCTTACCTTGGGCGCCGGCTCCCGGGGGGCCGGGCAGGGCGAGCACGGCGAAGCAGAGCAGCCCCCAGCTCCGGAGCCGGGCCATGGCTCCTCCGAGACAAGCTGGGGGTGTTGCGGGGGGAGAACTTCCCCGACTTTATAATCCGGGCGGCTCTGGCGCAGGGACCCCCGCAGCAGCGCTGCTCACGGGGAGGTGAAGGCGCCGGGGTGAAGGGCTCCTCGTGGGGCTGGGGGCGGTCCGCAGGCAGCTCCCCACCA